>JAOXNO010000070.1:33633932-33700222 GCA_028565335.1 Limnodromus scolopaceus
CAATGTGACTTGCACACGCAGCCTTCAGTGCTTTGCAGAGCAGGAGCCCACAGTTTAACAGCCACATTCAAAGCTGAGCACCAAAAAGTCAATATTTTCAAGAGAGCTCAGTGAAGTTGCTAGCAAGCCTGCAAACATTTACTTTTTATCATGGTGCATGAATACTGATATCACAATACGTAGTTGCTCATTAGAAAAAGAATCTGATTTCTAATTGAATTACTAGCTTTTTATCATTGTTTATGACTCAGGGTGCAGCACTGAAATATTCTAATTATTTCATGATAAGAAATGAAGATAGGAACTTGTGATTTCATCATGTGGAATGGTCTGTGACTGACTGTTTTTGAAAGATAAGGTCTGATCTGATAAAGAATTAGCTTGTTTCACTTACATGAGCAGAACCAACAGATACCATGAGAGGTAGCCAGGAGTATCTTGAGAGAGTGAACATCAGCCACTTTTTAGTTTAATTTAATGTGTAAACTTTGAGCATTATTAGCGTCTGCGTTTGGTCAACAGTGAAAAATCAAGTATATTATGACCATGCACTGTAGATCTGCAAATTAAAAAGTTATATATTTTTGTAAGGCAAAAAAATTAATTGATTTTAAAATGTTTGTAATTCTCTAAGAATAAGTCACCACAAAAATTCAAGAGCCACACTACTTCTCATAGCTATGCATCTAGGGCACTACCCTACTTTCTTATCAATCCAAACATAAGAATATTTTATAACAGTTAAGAGTTAAGACTCTTTGATGTTTATGTGCTTCTTTGGTGAATTTTACTAGGAAGATCTTCTATCTAATGCTATTTTAGCTATCTCTTGATATATCCAAGCCATCAGAATATCGCAGCTCAGAAGGTCTGTGGTGCATTTCTTTAGGGACTTCATTAGTGGAAGATATCCTGACTCAGTATACGGGCTACTTTTGATGCATCATTCAGACATACAATATTCAACTCTACATCACAGGGCTGGGGCAAATATTTTGTGTAGCAATTTATAATAGTTAACCAAACAGTGTTCTAAAATTAAATGGCATTATTTGCATATGTATAAAATTAACTAAAGACTTTCAAACAATAAAAAACTTGCTATCAGCTCATGCCCACATGACCAATTAGCTTTTTCTCTGTAGATAATTTGACCTGCAAATTACCCAGGATGTTTCAAAACGAATGGTCTGATCTGTACCTGCATCTGCAGGACACAAGCTGGGGTGGGTGCGGGAAGCCAGGCTGCAGCAATGCACAGGGGGTGAGAGGAGAGAGGGGATGCTTCGAAGGAAGGAGGAACCGGTGAGGTTTGGGATAACTGAGGAGTGGCCCAAGCTGCTTAGAGGATGGTGCTTCTCCTCCATGCCTTTTCCTTTTTGAAGGAACTGCAACGGATTAGAATCAAGGCAGATAAAGTCCCTGTGTTAGCCCACTCATCCCAGGGGAAATTGCTCACATTTAGCCAGAAAGACAAGTCTCAATGAGAAAATGATGAAACGGGACTTTTACCTTCTCTGGAAGATGACATTTGGCCCTAAGACAGGCAGAGATTATCCATTCTCTATGCTTCTTATTTATACCGTGAGGAGCTGACAGCTCTTCTAAAAGCAGACTGAGGGTTTTCAGACAGTCTGAGGTTTAAAATTAGGCACTGGAACTAATAGGCTGTTATTGTCTCATAATTATATCTGACATGACGCTCTTAACTCTTTTCTGAAACATCATCCCACACCAAATGGAGTCAGGATGCCAGCAGCAGCCAACCACGCCGTGACACGGGGGTATCATGGCTGCTGCTCATCCCGTCTCCCACTGGACGACACACAGAGGTCTAAGCTCGACATAAACAGCCCACCTTGGTGAGGCTATACCTTTAGCTGCAAACCTAAATAATAAGATGCTGCTCAGGATTGCTGCTTGGAGACCTAGCTGAGAGGTGCGATTCCTGTCCTGTTCCTTCCTTGCACTGGAAGCCAAGGCAGCAATTTGTTGTTGGACCATTCTAGCAGCTCCTTACAACACCTCCAGCAGCAGCTCAGGTGTCCTGGCTGGTGCAGCTTCCAGACAGAGCCACGCCAAGCCAAGCCAAGCAAGTTCTTTCTTTCCTCTGTCACCCTCCCAGTGGTGCAGGAAGCCACATAGACCTTTCCTTCACCCTTTGTCATGGCCCTGGGCTCTGAGCAGGCACGTTTTCATCACAGGAGTCAGGCGGGCACCAGCCTCCTGTTGTCAGAAGTAAGAATAAAGGGCTGCAACTCAAGTCCCTTTAGTTACACAAGGCGTTTAGGAGGTTCAAGTTTTGAGGTTTTTTTGCCCAAGCTGCTGGACCAGCGACCTTCAAGGTATTGCCTTGACAACTTGTGCTTTTAAATAAAGCACAGTCTGGTAGAAGGGAGTTAATTTACACGGGTTTTCATTCTTCAAGCTCTGTCATCAGTGCACCAGCCTCACTTATTGAATTCCCCTGTCGATAGAGCAACCAACTGCAGCACATTCACTTCCAAGTGCCCAAATGAAGCACCTGTTCTCAGTTACTTGAGGATTAATTTCTCTTTTCCACTTAGTTCACTTTCTCTGGTTTTGGCTCCTGCTTCTCCTGGCACAGGCACAAACACTAGGAGGTCCAGTTGGGGATGCAGCTACCTTAAATAGCCCTTTTATTTGTTTAGTGCCTTTTCTTTATTTGCCTTGCTCTGCTTTTTCAGCTGCCTCTCTCTTATCAAAAGCCCGGTTCAAACCAATCTGTGCAATCTAATGCAAGCCAACATGATTAATTTTTTTTTTGGTAGAGTTGTAAAAAGCCAATAAAATGAAAATGGAGAATATCCATATCTCAGGCAGGTCTTTTAGCCTTACGAGACTCTGCCATCAGACATAGCATCATTCAGACAAAGTGCTTGAGCATATGAGTACCTTAAAGAACCAAGCAGAACCCCTGAAACCACCCCTTCAGCTTGGCCATGTAGTCCCTTAGGTCCTTGGTTACCTCCCAGATGAAGAGAAAAGGACTCTCTTTTTGCAGCACCAAATGCCCAGGTTGCAGTTTGACCCAGAAACCATTCTTCTGTTTCTCCAGCAGTTGTGCTGGGATAGAGCAAAGAATGAGATCTTCTTGAGTGTCTAAGGATGGTTGTTATGGGTTAATTAATGCTTCAGCAGTGGTGATATAAGGGAGAGTTATGCATGTTTAAGGTGATTCATGCCGCCTCACTGGATTTAAGTCTAATGGGAAACTTATTCACTGTATTTATGGGTAACGTCCATCCATATCCTAGATATCTCTCCAGGGAGTGTTCTCTCCACGGCCATCCAACTCCCGTGAAGAAATATGGACTCCTCTGTACCCATCTTGGCTGTAAATCTACAATTAAGAGAACGGTCCATTTACTTCTGTTGCGATGCTGAGATGCTGCTAACTCGTGGCTCCATCAGGCTGGTCCTTCCAGCCAACAAGCCCTTTCCCCGCCTCCCCTGCTGCAGCCCCCCCACTGCCACCCCCATCCAGACAAAAAAAAACCCAACACTTTCATAGGGGAGCTGCATCTCCCCAGGCTGACTTTGCAGCTCTTTTACTTTTCTCCCTCTTCTCAGAGCCTTTGCGCCCATCGATGGGACAGATCTGAGCCTGGCTTTTGGCCCTGTGAGCTGCTCCCCGCTCCCAGCACGGCCGGTGCTACGGTCCTCCCACCATCACTGGTTTCCCTCATCTTCCCCTGAGGTTTGATTCACTCGTGCCCTTGAGGCAGAGCCATTTTTGGGCTGGACCTTCAGGGCTAGCTTTTCTTTACGTGACATTATGTGATTAATTTCCCACTGAGGTGGCAAGAATAGAATGGTGACACAACAATCTGTTTAAATTCCCTTTTCTATCTTCTTTTCCCTTCCTTCTTTTATTGTTTCTTGGCTTATGCTAAGCCTCAAGGAGCTGCTGTCTAGTAACCCTCCACCATCTGCTGCGCTGCCAGCAGAGAGAAGTTATGGCCAGAGATGTATTTTCTTCCTCCTTTTTCCCTTTCCCCTCTACCAGGGTTTCACATGATCACAGCTCCCTTTGGGCATATTCTCCCTCCACCGATTCAAGGGCCACAAAGGTCTGGGCTGCTAAATTAACGTGCAGAAATATTAGTGTCAAACTATTCAGAGCTCAGCGTTATCCCGGTATATACAGAAACCCAGGAGAGCGTGCGTGTAGCACTCCGTACACCTAACTCCTCCCGCAGCCTCGGACAACAGCGTGAGAACAACCTGAGCCCAAGTGTTTGGAAGCAGAGAGAGGCAAAAGGAAGGGGAAGGAGAAATACAAATCTGCCAAACTGCCTTACACAGCTCCCGGAGCAACCTTGAACTGGAGCCCTGATGACCAACCTGGCTGGATCCAGGATCAATACAGCATTTGCTTGCACTGAGATAGGAGTTAAACGCCACCAATTCAGAAGACTTCCTTGCCCCAAATGAAGCCTTCAAGAATTTCAGAGAAAACTCAATTGTCTGTGTAAACCGAACGCTTCCACAAAGGGTTTTCATTGCATTAAGAAACACCTTCAAGACCCATTTTTCCCATTAGGGAAGTACTGGTGGCTGCAGTAACAGTCTGGAGCTACCAGTGGTGCTTTCGAAATATGCTGCAGATTTTGTGCATGTGAATGCGGGTCTCACGTAGCACAACAGGGCCCTGACCTATTTGGATGCTAGGCATGAATATATAAATATTAAATAACTGTTAAACTGCTACATCAATTCAATACCTTGACAAAAACCTTTGACTGAGGCTTTTTCAAACCAGCAAGATTTAGATTGTGTTCCCTTTGGGACAGTTTTATCTAAGTGTATTGCCATGTTTACCCCATTAGAGCTCTTTGCCGAGCTGAGCTGGAATACATGTTGAACAAAGGGAAGTGCAAAGACTTTTTAAGGCAACAACGAGAAATCTTAGTCTAACCCAGTCCCTGTTACTGCTCAGTCTGAGCTGCAGGAGCAGGCTGGGGCTGAGTGTAGCACCCCAACATCACCCTGCAGGTCCATGACCACCAGCCACGAGGCACGAGCAAGGAGCAGGAGCGTAATTTGGCAGCCAAAAGCAAGTGTTTTTAGCAACAAGCTACATCTGCACTTCCTCTGTGTCTACAGGGAGCCACAGGGGTGCAGGCAGCTGGGAAAAGAGAAGAAGAAACAGCAAAAGAAGTCAATGAAACACATACTGAGAGAGGAGGGAGGGTGACCGTATCCCATGGTTTCGGTCCATCAAGGCGGTTTTGGCTTGAATAGAGTGAACTTGGGGACGTGGATCACAGCGTGCCAGACTATTTAAGCTTTGTCTGTCGCTCGCTCACTGTCTGTCTTCGTTGGTGCCTTGGTTTCCTAACCTTAGACTTTGTCTCTGACACCCATACCCAGAACCACCCACAGCTTAAAAAACCCTACAGCTCACTGATAGTAAAAGCTGGTGCTTTCCTCATCCTTTTAAGCCCAAGCCATGCCACCTGTATTATTACAGAAAGTTGCTCAGAGAGCACCCTGCAAGGATCTACAAGGCTGTGCCAGGTAGTATGATTTATTGGGGTGGTGGAAAATGGTGGGAGGAGAGAGGAGGAGCAATACAGGGGGGTTTGCCTGCCCATGCCACCAACTGTCACAGCATGCAGCCCTACATCGCACAGGACAGTACCCTGGCTGCAAAACCGCCCCTCACCCTTTCCCATCTACTCTGGACCAAGCCCTGGACCCATTCTCCAGCACAGGTTTGTGGCTGGACCTGGAGGCCATGGTGGAGACACAGCGCCTGTTGGGCACAGGGCGTTTGTCTTTCACCCTAATGCTTTGAAGACATACCTTTATTTAATCTTCTTGGGCCAGTCTCTGGCAAATTGATCTCTGCATACAGTCCTTTCTTGGGAGTTCCTTTGGGATACTATTTACTGCAAAAAGTCCTTTTGATGGCAGCAGCAAGAACCATGCTTTTTGATAGCGATGAGCTGCACAGTTTTAATCTAACACTGGGCCAAGGCATGTTGATGAATTTCCTCAGACCCTGTGCACAACTAAAACTTATGGCATTACCAGATCTCCTACCACATTTTTCTGAATTAATTACAGACTTAAGAATATCTGTTAAAAGATTCTTGTAAACTTTTTATGGAATATATGATTTTTCACAGATGTCTCCTATGTTCCAATCCAAGACACACACCAGACCTTGGATCAAGCTGAGATAATACAAACTATGGTAAGAGGCAACTTGTATCCCAGAGACACTAAATATGTTACCCAGGGTGGCAAAAATGGGATCTCACTTGTACAGCAATTCAGAGAGATTAAACGACTTGCCCAAGGTCACATAGGAAGCCAAAGCCAAGTTTTCAACCCAGTTCTCCAACAAATGCCTTAGCCCTCAAGTCTACCCTTTCCTCCTCAGCAGAGAGTGAGAAAAATTATTACAGAAATCTGAAGTTCAAACTACTTGCTGCTTGGAGAGCAGCCCATGTCCTGGCTGCTTTATCAGTTTATGTGGAAAGACTCCAAGACATTACTTATATTGACTCAATATTAAATGGCAATAACCACCATGACAGATTTACTGTCTGGCGATATCTTCCTGTCTGCTGTAGTAACAGTAATGATAAATTTTTTCCTCATTAAAAGATTTAGGTACTTAGTCCTTGTAGCAACATTTTGAGTTTTCCTGTTCTTGGGAGGATCAAATCCTTATCAACAACGTTTTATCAGGGAAAGATCACACCTGGTGCTACCATACAGCGCGAGGCAGGTTTTGCCTGGGAGTGATGCTGTGTTTGAAGGCACCATTTGACTTTCATGCTGTCGGTGCCACGTGGCAGCAACCCCGGGGCAGATCGGGGATGCTCTGGGAGGACACAGTCAGCAAACATCTGCTGTTCTCCAGGGAAGGTTCGGCTCCGATGCCACAAGAAGCACCTGACAGTCATGGTTAGAGGCAATGAACGGCTCAGGCATATCTGTGCTGGCTGAAAACCAGCAGGACGCGCAACAAGAAAAAAATCTTAATTATGGACCTGTGATAAAGTAATATGGTCTCTCTTTCTGCCACCTTGGGGAAGGGTCCAAAATGGAGAAAATTTGGGGAACCTGGGTTCAGGCATCCCATCATTACACCGAGACAGGACTGTCAGAAACGTGCCTTACCATGCTTGGGGCTGAACCAGCGCTTCCTCGTCCCAGCTTTTGGTCTCAGGGCTTCGAGCACCCAGCTTCTACCAGGGGCTGTCATTAAGCAGGCAGCTGGGCCTTATACTGAAGCTGGACTGTTTGATACCAATTTCAGCAGGGCCAGGCATTCAAGCTCTGTTCGCTCATTAATTTCTCTCGCCTTTGTTTGCCTAAGTATGGTGGAGGAGGCTGAAGTGATGAAACTGTGTAAGTTGCTCCTTGGTGCTTGAGCTGCAATTTGGTCTTGTCTGCAGTTACCAAACCACACAAACACCCACCCAGCCTGCTGCAAATATCAAAAAAAGCCTAAATAGCCTAAAAGGGCTGCTTCCTTTTGCACCTCTGAAAATAACAGGAGGCAAGAAAGAAATAGCTTTAAGGAAGGCCATACATGCAGCACTCGCTCCTTGTTTGTGCTGGCTCCGTGTGTGCACACAGGGGTGCGAGGGACCTCCTCACGGCTGAGCCGTATGCTGGAGGCAAGCGGGGGGAAATGCGAGATGAATGATTTTTCTGACACCTCCTGCACTCAGACAGGCTCTGTGAATCTCACCTTGCTCGTCACTGCGGTTGCTCTCTCATTAGGAGCAATCACCAGGCTGCTAATACCCCAGGGGAGCACGGTGGGCTCTGCTCTGCCTCGCCAGGCTGTCCTCTAGCCGGGCTGCTCCTCTCCTGCTCACCTCCCTTTAAATCTACGCAGTTATATATATTTATAACTTTTTTTCCACACACATCAAAGGGGTAAAGGAAAAGAAATGTCAACAATTAATCTCCAGATTGGTGCTTTTCCATGCTAAATGTCAGGATCTGTGTCCACCCCTTCAAGAGATGAAGTAAAGCTAATGAGCTGGCGGTGCGGGAGACGTGGTTCCGCACTCGACCCTAGAGGGACAGAGAAACAGGCACTAGAGGAAATATTATAACTAAACACTTATTTGCCGAGTGTCTCTGTTCTCTGCCCGCTCTTTGATGACGGGGTGTCTCGTTATTCTGCACTGAGCAAGCACAGAACCGGTTCAGGACGGTGCTAAAGTGCATGTTTAATTTTAAGCCTGTGCCTCTGTTTTTGCAGGAGTTCAAACACGCACAGAAACGCCGTCCTGAATAATGACGTGCTGCAGGGGGGCAGGAGAAAGACAAAAGCAGCTACTTTATATGGCTCAGAACCTCACTAAAGTGTGTCTCCATCCAGGTTTTTCCTTCTTTGCTGACTTCGATTACCCCATTTGGTACCCGAATGCCACCCACCTAAGCTACCAGGCATTGCAGGTGGTGAATGCCCACGAGCTTCCATGGAGAGAGGCTTTCCGAGGGAGCAGAAGGGACACGTGGGGTCAGGCCGTCCCCACGCACATGGGGACATGGTCCCAGTGAGACCCTCCAGCCTTGGTCATGACCACAGAATTTATTTTTTTTCCTGCATGGGATCACAAGGCATCTTTCCCTCCCGTTACTCACACCTGCACGGCTACATGCACGCAGCACTCGTGTTTCCCACTCAGACAGCAAGTCACCATAAAGCCCTATATGTATAAATGCTACACAAAGTAGCATTTTGCTATATGGGTGAGGAACTTGCTCTGCCACACACCGTGCATCAGGCTGAGGGAACAACCCAAAGCCAAAGCCCAAGGTACCACTCCACAGAGGCAACAGTGGGACTGGGTCCGTCACGGAGCTGAGTACGGGAAATGGGAGTCAATATTTGTACAGTATTTTGAAGAGGTGAGGTAGGACTGCCTGAATTATTCATTCCAATTATATCCTTTGCAAATGTTTCCCTTTCTCTCTCATCTTAATTCATTTGTGAATGAGTTTGAATTTCATTTGATGCATTTCTTATAATTGACCAGATGCTGTTTGGGCACACAGTTTCCAAACAGCCCGGCCTGTCTCGCAGGCAGAACTGTCTGACTCTTTTTTTTCCTCCCCCCTGCTGTTCTTGATTATTATTCCGGCTATATGGCTGGCCATATGTATTCTTTCTGCTTCCTAATTACTCTGAAAATTTTCCAGGGGAAAACTGAATAAACATACTCCTGTTTGATGGGGTTTTTTTGGTAGGAGATCTGAGAACTATTCTGAATAGGAAAAAAAAATAAACCCATTCACCCAAGGAGCTGTGAGCAATCAACTGCAAGGGGCCAAAAGAGAGACTGGGCTGCTTTATTGGGCAGAGCAGTTCATCTCTCCTCCTCTCTCACATCTCCCCTCCTTGGCCTCTACTCTTGATTTTCACGTGCTCAGCCTTGTAAAAGTGAGATCACCACCACGCTCTGGAAAGTGGAAGTTCCCAGGGTTTCCACGTAATTTGGCGTTTGCACTGGAATTTGTCAGTGTTGCTGGCAAGAAACGGGTGGCACCAGCCGCAACGCAAGGTCAGGGACAGCGAGTCATCACTTGCATAAGCTGCGGCGTCCTTGTTGCAAAGTTTAACCTTCTTAATAAGCAGCGGCGGTTTGATTTAACTAACGCTAAGTGATGCCGGCTGGATTTCACCCCGGGTCCCTGCTGTAGGTATTGTGAAGCTTTGACGGGAATATTGCTATTAATCTACAATGAGGGCAGGTTTTTGCTTGATGTTAATGATGCCAACGTTGCAAGCACTTGCTTGGGACTAGAGAACTTTTAACTGCTGACTGCGTCTATTCTTAGTTTCCTCTCCAGCAGTAGGAAATAATGATCCATTGACTCCAAGGGAGCACTGCTGATTTACACCTGCTGAGCATCCAGCCTAAGGTGTTTCATCAATTCCCCTGCTTAAAAAAAAAAAAAAAGAAGATCATTCCGATTTAGATTATGAAAATGTATTCTTTCTGATGGAGCATTTGGGCAGCACATTTTAAGGAGTTTCTCCTCTCCCGCACAGTACCAAGTACTGGCATTATTTTGTATCATGTGATGATTTTTTAAAAATGTATTCAGCTTTCGCCTTCTATTATCTTGGATCATTAGCCAGCATCCTGTTATGCAATGCGACCAGCGAAGCTTGGTGCAGTATCTCACAATGTGATATCATTTCTCAAACAGAGCATGCAGTGGGGAAGAAATTAATTTCTCAAAGCTGCGGCATCATTACTGACACAGTAAAATCAGATGCCTTCCCTGGTTGTTTTAAAGGTTTTAAATCCTCGGGCTGAACACTGAACTGAGAACACTGGAGAGTTATTTAATGTATCTGTTTCCAGGACAAGAGGGCTATTTTCTTTTAGGATATGAATGAAATCTTCCTGTGCTCTCCCAGCTTTCCCTTTTATTTGGAGCTTTCAGACCAAACTCCCGTTTGTGGGCATAGCCCAGATAGAAGGGGGATGAAGGCATAGGGAAGAGCAGATCTCCATTCCCAGGCTCTCCGATATCCTCCTGCAGAGCAATTATTTAATCCATGCCTCCAAGGCAGCTCTACCATCCCCGGGCAGGTGCAAGATGAGGATCTGACTAGCCATAGGTTCATCAGACAGGTCAGTGTACTGCATGTATGCTATACAGTCCCAGAGCATCCACCACCACAGCACAGATGAGGGACCTGGGGTGCAGCCCCCAGCCTGCCCGTTCTGCAGGGAACAGCACTGTGCAGGCTAAGATGGTTTAAGAGGTCTTTGCCCCAGGGGAGGATGAAAACAGTTCATTCTCCCGAATGAATGACACACTGACCTTCCCTGGATAAACCACTAGAAACAGAAGAAAAATGCTACACTTTTTTGTTCAAACGTCTGAACCCCTTTTGTAGATCCAAAGTTTAGAAGTATGAATCACTGACACAGAGGCATTCATGCAGATAAAGTGCTGTGCACCATTTTGAAAAATTACGTCTGGAAATATGGTTCAAATGATGCAAATCCAAGGGATGCGGTATGGTGTTGAGAACTCGTTAAAATCTTCGCTTCAAGAAGTTTCTTTTGAAATTGTTGTCTGTGCTGGAAACAGGGGGGAGAAAAAATCCAGTCTCAGCCTGAAAGCAAAATTAGTTTGTTTCTTCCATGGGAATGAAATAGCCAAAGTTCATTTCAGGTATTTCCTTGTGCTTTTTCATCCCTAAACTCTTACCCACAAACAAATAAATAAGATGTTTGTCCTTCTTGCCCGCCAAGCCCAAAAGGTGTGAGAGGACGTCAGCTTTCCTGCTCAAAGCTGTGACCTGCTCTGCATGTCAGCAGCTGGTGAAATTGCCTCTCTGAGGCGAAAAGGACACCTCCCCATCTGCTTTGCATTTATTATCCTCAACTTAAAAAAAAACCCAAAAAACCCAACGCACATTTCAAACACACATTTTGCAGCATTGCAGCTGGAAAACTTATTTTTTTGCTGGGAGGGATGTCAAGCAGCCCACAGGAATCCAGATGAGTGCCCCGACGTTATCACAGCCTCAAAACCTGAGCACAGAACGAATGCACTGAACCAGCCCAGTGGAGAAGTTCCTCAGCCCTTACATACAAAAACCGAGACAAGTAGCTCCCACTGGGGTAACCACAGCAAAATACCTAGTTCTTCTTCAGCCAGCCAGGACCACAACAACCTCCTCTCTCTGCTCTGGGGACAGCAGAGCCATAGGTTTTCTGAGGATCGCTCATGGGCAGAAGACGACAATGACACCAATGGCTCCCCATGTCACTGCTGGGCTGAGCCTGGCCGCCCTGGCCCTTGTGGGTTCGTTTCCTCAGACAGCCTGGGCTCCAGATCATGCAGCACCCAGCAAAGTTACTCAGCAGGTAGCAAAGCCCCACTGCTGACCACGGTTCCATCCTCCAGCTGCCTGAAGCAGCCACTCTACAACCACCCCACCCTCGAACCCTGTTAGCTTTGCAGCATCCTTGAAACTTTCCCCAAAAGGCTCTGGAAACTATTTTCTCCCCGTATTTGTTCTCTGCTCCTTTAGGAATACAGCATTTGTAAGCGTGCGCTTGCACCAGGCAGCCCTGCACGCTCTGAACACCAGCTTCAGTGAAGAATTCTGCCTTTTTAATGCACATCTTAGGAATGCAAATTTTTGCAAATGAGAAATGTTCTCAAACATTATGGATACAGTTTATGTTTTTGTGGAGATCAGAAAATCTGGCAATGTTACACAGTGATGACATTATTCCAACTTGGAAAATTAAAAAAAAAAAATCATTGAAATGCTGTCAGTGATGTATATAGTTTTCCTTTGTGGACTGCTGCTCCTATCAGCTGCCTGTGACTACCAGTTGGTGAGAGGAAGGGCACAGATTAGAGGCACATTCCAAATGTTTGTCTTTTCCATGCATTTTTTAGGGGGAAGCAGCATGTTTCAAACTGAAGCAGATTTCTCTCTTTTTTTTTCCCCCAATATGCAAGGCCACCTAGACCTTCAACTGATTGAAATGCAGTGAAAGCAGCAAAGCATGAATTACAGATATTACCAAACTTTTTGCCTTTCTTCCTCTCTATCTCTGCTAATATTGGGCTAACTTTACAAATGGTGCAGTTATCAGGTGTCTAAGCAATATGACATTGCTACTTTATTCACCTTGTTGCCCAAAGCTATGGTTGATGGGACACATAACTCAGTGCTAAAATGAGAACGATATTGCCTGGGTCTTTAACTCATTTTTCTAAAAAATTGAACTCATCTCTATTATTCTGTATAAAAACCCTGGCAGCAGAGAGTGCCAGGGAAGGCAGGTATTCATCCTGCAGCTTCACAAAAGAAGAAACCAGGATGGGAAGGTTAAATGATATGCCCAAGGCTACACAGCACAGGAGCATCAAAGCGTGGGTAGAAACCAGCAGCCAGTGGTCCCCTCTCTTCACTTGACCAATAAACACATTGTTGCTGAGTTAAAAGAGGCATTTCTTCCCCCAGCCAGGAAGGCTGGCATTTCATTGTGTGCAGCCTCTGTCAGAAATGCTGATTTAAGTTTCAGTTACTCTGTTTACACAGAGAAACACTAAAAGGGAACGTTTGCAAGCAATTTCCTGAAGCAAGCATGTCAAGCAACAAAGATTTTACACTGTCATGTTTCATGTCTGCATGAAGGACCTGGGGAGTGGCCTAATGAAGGATGGCAATTCATTTCCATTCCTTTTACTTATTTTTGCCTGTTTACCCATAAATCTGTTCTTTGTTTGCCATAAAAAATAAAAAGACTTCAGATGGCAGCCTTAGATAGATGAGACTGATGAGCTGATTGGGAGGTATCTGAACATGCACTCCTTCATCACCAGGGAGTAACTCACTAAGGAACCTGCATCTCTTCTGCTTCTAATTAAGAAGGGTTTGCAGTTTGTGCTAAGGATTTTGGAGCATGATGTTGTGCACACATGGAGCCTATGAATACCCTGTACGTATCCAAAATGTGGTTTTGCAGTAGTCAGGAGGGCTTCTAGTGGGAACAGGGATGCTGGCTTAGAGGTGAGATGCACAGCTATGAGGATAGATAGTTATCGTATTAGAAAGGAGGCTTTTCATATTCACCCTCTGGTAAATCTCCAGTGATTCACCAGATTTACCCAAAAGCATCCACATTTCCTCTGCAGGTATGTCAATGCACGCAATGAGTGTTTAATGGTCAGAGAAATGAATGATGAAACCTGGCTTGGAAACACAGGGGAGGATTCAGAGAATTTCTCTATGCCTGAGTAGTCCTTAGGCATGTCTGTTGTCCCTCTGAAGGAAAAGGGATAGTTTGCAGAATTCATTTCAGAGCCAGGTAGAGGTTAGTAGGTGAAGTCCTACTGATGTCACCAGCAAAAATCCCATTGATTTCAGGCGTGTTTGCTTCAAGCCCTGGACAATAAGCCTAGGTCCAGCAAAAGCCATTGAAAAGTCTGTCACTGGTTTTGATGCTGTTTGTTGCACTTTGTTTAAATGCAGACTTCACAAAAAAAAATGCCTGTCCAGCCCCTGACATTTGTGATGAAATTCCTATGACTTGATTGTGACTTCTGCATCAGCTATACCCAATGTTACCCTTTTTCTCTCTAATGACTTGCTTCTCTTCCTAGGGAGCTTGTGAATAATGTTGCTTTAGGAAAGAAATAGTGAAAGGAAAGTTTGCCAAGAGCCTTATTTCTGTGCTTGACACTCACAGATGGTCAAAGAAACAACCTCTGCCAGAAGGATGCACTAGAACAGCTTTAAAAACCAGAGCCTGTGTAGCCAGTCTTCTGAGTTCATGAGCTTATTAAGTTTTTAAAACCAATTTTGTAATTCCCTTTAATTCCAATAACCTTTGCATGGGTTGTTGACACTTCTATTGAAACTGCCAGCTGCTGTTAACTGGAATTGCCAGTCAGTTTTACACGTGCAGGTGCTGCTGTTGTGAGCAGCTTTGTGCAATTAATTCAGCTGTCACAGAGACTTTGGAAGCCTGTTGTGGGTCAGATTGTATCAGTCTCTTTTAGGGCTGATCAAGAATCCTCCCCATCCAAAGGTAATCCCTAGATGGCCCACGTAGGCATTAAATCCCAGCCCACTCCCAAGCATGGGGACTGCTCCATTTCTCCCCAAGCGCCGTGGCCAGAACAATCAGTTTGAGGCAAAGAAACCAGCTGCACCAAGGGCTGTAGTAAATAATTTCTTTTCCTAGTCAGAGGCTGCAGTAATACTGCCCCAGGGCAGTAAAGCTCTGTGTTACTTGCAGGGTTACTCAAAGTTTACAACACATCATCTTAAGCACTTGGGTCGGGATTCATCTCGCCCAGCATGAAGCCTCTGCAGAATCCCACCCTAAGGCAACCAGACGTGCAAGGTGCCGCTGGATACACCTTCCTGGGGAGCCAGACCACAGAAGCTCAGCACCTGCCCTGTGCCAACTACCCGAAACCTTTCTGCAGTCAATCTTCAGAGCTGGTTTGACTCTCCTGAAGGTTCTACCGCCTCGTGCGGCTCTGCCTTGGAAAAGAGATTACCAGCCCAGACCCTCTGTTTAGCCCTGTCAAACCCTCCTGCTCCAGCTGCCTGCATCCAATTAGTGTGCTGCTCCACGGTGGCTTTAAAAGGAGATTATTGACCAAATGCTTTTTCACCCTGATAAGTTCCCAGATTGGTACATCGGGGAAACCAATATCAATAAGCACTAACGATCAGCACAGCGCTTCCCACCGTGGGACATTACTGGATAAATGCTAAGTTATTATTATCATCACTATCTCCTGAGTTAAGCCTCTCTCCACATTTTAGAGCCTTAGATAATTAGGTGGGAAGATAAAAATATGTAATAGAAAAGGGAGACCCTGGCTCATAAGTGAACACTGAGCTGAAACAAGCAAGGTGGCTCCCGAGACTCAGTTGCTGACCTTGAATTACTCTTTGTTGCTCAGGGTGGTGGTGACTCATCCTCCCCGTGGGCAGATGCACAGTGCCTTGGAAACATCTCCAGCTCCTTGCAGCTCCCTGCAGTCCCTCAGGGGTCAAGCTTCCATTGAGACCCTGGGATATGATGCTACCAGCCGTCACCAGAGCTGAAAGCATGGACCACCCACCACCTTACGCTCCTTGCCCCAGACAACTTCATTAATCTCCTGTCATTAATTGCAAGGGAATTTCTGCCACTGTAATATACTGTTATCCCATACCATCAGCACTCCAGATCAAAACTATTTCCAGAGCCAAGAAGAGACAGGGATCTTATGGTCATCATCAGAGTGCACTTCCAGTGTGGGTTAATATGTTACCCTTTCCACAGCCAACATCATCCTGTTGCTCCATCTTTTAAATACACGTCGCCTGGGACGTAGCTCTTGGGGCACTGCTATTTTCCCTCTGCAATGCAACAAGAATGAGAAATACAACAGTCTGGGGGAACAAGTTATCTGGAGACAGGCGGACAAAAGGGGGACCCTGTAAGATTATGTGCTTTTTATGTATTTGGGGAATTAGGGAGCATCCTTGCTTTGCCTTAGCAAGGCGTGCTCAGGCCTGGGCTCCAAGTTTGTTCTTGGAACCAGCCTACTCTGTGACCTTGCATTAAACACTTTCCTGTACCTCCACTTCTTCCATTTGATGATGATGTTGGGTATGATACAGATCTCCCTCATTACTCCCTCATAAATATCAAGTATTTTTATGTTATTTTCTGAAACCAACCTTCTCTTGCATTTTCCCTCGGCTGTCAACCAGATTTCAATGGTCCCAGACCAGTTCCCACCAGGCGAGGGTCCAGCCCACCCACTTCCTCCAGGAGGCAGTTTCCCCCAGTCCCACCTCCGGGGTGATGCTGAGCAGAACTGACAGGCAGGTGGGTCCTGCCCCCACTGTGCTGCAGCCAGGGGTGTTCTGTGTGTTTCCCTCCTCCTCTTAATAATTACAAAATATTGTGAAAGAAAGTAAGATTTCTCATCTAATGTCTGCGCTTCATAAAAGTGTGTTTAGACAAGCAGCTGATAGAAGAGAGGTGAGTCGTCCTACTCTGCAGCTAGAGATTTAACAGCATAACTTAAATAATGACACTTATTCCTCAGCGAAACATCGGGAAACCATGAGCAATGGAGCTCTGACATAACATTTAGTCGGGCACAGCACGAGTTAGGCAGCAAACCGGCAGAATCAGCATATTTTCTTTTGTTTCTCTTACAAACTCTCATGTCAACAGTCTCAGCAGTTGTTCTTTGGAGGGCATTTATACTGTCGCACATTGCATTACACTGCTATTTATTCTTCCCCAGCTTTGTGAGAGGAAAGCAGAACAGCAGACAAAGGCATGTGGAATTAACACATCCAAGAGAGCAATTCAGGGAGTGAATATTAAAGCAGGAGAGCTGCGCAACACATCATCACCCTGAAGCTGTAGGTTTTTCCACTGAAGTAACAGTGCTGCCGCCTGCGTGGAATTCATCCACTGGCAATGACGTGGTGCTGGTGGCACGTTAATTCGATGAACGCTGAAGCAAAACTCGTGGTCTCCCCGGCTGTCTACGCCGTGAAATTAAGAACAGGTTCAAGACCGGCTTTATGAACACTGATTGCTGGCTACGTTGGCACAGACCTACCATACACATCCACAGTGAAAGGTTTCAGCTTGCATTCCCATCACATATTCTATCACATCCTATGGCACCCAGTTAATAAAGTTGTTATGTTTATACACATTTGGCCTCAAGGACCGGCTCTCATATGAGCACAGCAAAGTGCTCTCCCCTCCTAGAGGTTTATGTTCTGAGTTTTTCCACATCCACACAGTACAAAACACACTGGTTTTGTCAGCTACTGGCCCATTATTCAGAGCTGGGCCAGTACTGGCCAGCTCAGGACATTCCTGCTTGGCTGATGGAGTAAGTTATTTCTTTCCTGCTCCCAGCAAAGCTTTAGTGGTTGCCACCACACAGCCAAGCACTGCACTACTAATCCTGGTCATGAAAGCATGAGAAGCATCTCACTGGAATCCACCTCCCACACCAGCTCCTCCCTCGTGCTGTGGGACACGGTGAATAAAATTTTTTAGTTCTCTTCAGCCTCTGGATCCATGATTTCATAGAACTCGGTCTCATTCCTCCATGCCCTCTCCTCCCCAAATGGGGAGACTCAGTCTCTTCCAATAAAGCAGCAGTTTCATTCCCCTCAATTATTTTGGACTACCTATTTTTCCACTGCTGATGGACACGGATAGACAATCAAGCCCAATTGCCAGAAAACTACTGTTATTTCAGTCCCAAATCAGCATCACTGGCAAGCTAACACCTAACCAGACATGCAATATATTCATGACCTACAGCAATGACAAGATCTGCATGAGTGCTTTGTCAATTTAAAGGAAAATTTGCAAAACACTACAGGTTTCCAGCACTCTGCTGACCTCAGAGTGCTCCTCTTTTCTCCTCAGATCTGTGAGTAACACAGATTTACCCAGAAAGTGCCATTTTCCAAGTGAAATAAGATCCGGATGAGAAGCACTTGGCTTCAAATCAACTGAGACTAAAGAGACGGCCATTGGTGAGCAGCTGGGACCATAGTAAAGTAATGGAAAAAACCCAGTTACCTCACCCTGTGCTCACAGCATCTCCTCTGTTCTAGAAGACGAATGGTCCTGGGGTCATATAAGCCTCATCTGCTACATTACAGCCATGGCCAAAACCAAGTGCTGATTGCTAAGTGAATTTCCACAGGCCCCTTCTGTGCTGACTCCCTGCGAATAAACCACCTCACACATTCATGGGTAGGAGCGCTCAGCGAGAACGGAGTTGGGGCCATCTGTACTGTGGGGGACATCGTTATCCTGCCACCCACACCTCGGATACCAGGTTGTGGAGGGAAATAACCATCTGCCCCCTACTCGGGTAACTGCTCTTCCTGCAAGAAGCAGAGATTTAGCTCCTTCCCCCATGGGCAGCAGATGGTCCAGTTGCCCCAGAGAGCTGGAGGACATGTACTGGGCCAGCTGCAGGCAGAGGCAGGCTCTGCCCTCCCAGAACATGGAAGAAGATGGAGATGACAAGTGTTCATCTCTGGTTGCTCCTGAGGCAGCCCAATGGGTTTCCCTCTCTTGTCTGCCCATTTCTCCGTGGTAATGACAGAAAGTTGTTTTATAGCTTCGATGCCATGACCAGTCTTAGAGTTCTTGGCCAGGCAAAGCACATGAACTGCCCATGCAAAACATAAAATGGGGCAGCTGCAGCAGCAAGGTGCAGGCAGACCACAGGGGATCCATACAGGACTTCTAGTAATCAAAGCAGGAGTTTTTAAATGTAAAAAGAAGCAAAAGGTAAATTCAGCAAATAACCAAATCACTGCCAACAGTGTTTCCTAGGGATGGCTATAACCATCCCAGAAAGTTCAGGCAACATCAGAAAAAGATATGCATGAACACAAAGATCTGAATTTCTGTTCCCCTCGAGTGCACTATTGCTAGTTTTAGGGCTGACAGTAAATACACTCAGAAGCTGCAGCTGATCCAGCATGTAACACCACAGCTGCTGACTTGTATAGGCTGGGAAGGCATATTCTGTCCTGTTCTGTTCAGCTCGCGTTTCCTGGCACAGGTAATTCATAGCCTGACTCTGCGCCCTGGAGCAGCGGCACGAGTAGCAGCAGTGGAAGATTTTTTTATATTTTTTTTTCCAGAATGAAAATCTTCTTTCCTGCTTCACGGAATCAAAAGGCTGGAAAGAACCTCAGCATCTCAGCAATTTTCTTTCTCTATTCCCTTCCCATGTAAAAGCTCAACCATGACTATGTCAACTCCTGATAAATATTTATCCAGCCTCTGCTTGAAGACCTCCAGCTGTGGAATACCTACGACCTCCCCAGGAAACCCTCGTCCTTGCCATAAGAAGGATTTTTCCTCCTATTTAGTCTGAATCTTCCTTGCTGAAGTTTAAGCCACTACTTTATCCTGGAGAGAGGAAAAGACCATTCTCTTCCTTTTCACAGCAACCTTTAGAAGTCTCTCATGTTAAGTAGGAGATCAGGGAGACACAGTAAAGAATGAAGCCCTGAAGCTGTTTCTGCCCATTTTGGCAGTTCTCCTCATTGGAGGAAATTAAGTGAAAGAGGTACTTTCTCCCAGTGCAATAGGCATGTTGCTAACATGCAACTAGGCTTTATGCCATCTGAACATATGCATATGGGCAAGAAAAGGCCGAGTTTGAGCATCAGGCATGAAAACAGGGTTGAAATTTAGACAGAAACAGTCAGGCTATTTCTTATGTCATAGCTTTACCAAAGATGAGCAGAAATTACATGTGGGTACAACATCTTATCAAACCATGACAGTTTTCTTCTTCTCCCCCTTCTGCGTTACTCATCCCTTTGAAATCAGAGTTCAGTAAGTTGTTACCAGCACCCAGAAACCAGAGCTGGAGGTGCAGCATGGAGTGGCATCAATATTCCCAGAGCAGGTAGGAAATGCCCATTTCCAGGCCCACCAGACAGTGACAAAGCCCCCAAAAAATGAGTCACCAGTTAACAGGAACTTCTTCCAGAGTACCAAAGCGCACGTTCCTAGAGCTATCTACCCCATTTTCTGTAAGCTCGCAAGCCACAGCCAGCCTCTAACCCACACCAGTGCAACACTGAGCTCTTCTACCGACACATACCAGTGCCCACATCTCTGGCTGCTGTCCTCAGGAAGATGGCAATGATCTCCAACTATAATCAGGTCCCTCCACCCTTTCTTGCTCCCAGAAGCAACTGTCCAGTCTAATGCCAAGAGCTGTGTGGAGCTAACAAGAACCAAAGTGGCAGCAGGTGGTTCCAGCTGAGTTCATCACGTCTTTGTCCAAAATAATCTGCTGGCCAGCTGCGAGGAGGAGAATCTCATCTGGCTGTGAATCAGCGTAAGCAGGCAAGATCAAATGTGGAGTCGGGCAGAGAGGCTGATGTGGATTATTTATGGTTCTTAGTGGATGGACAACTCTCCTAAGTTAATAACCCTGTAGTCAGTGCTTTTCTTTTTTTTTTTTTTTTTGGTACTTCAAGAGCAACAAAGCACATCTGGTCTCACTTCTCAGGCTGGCAAGTATTGGATTGCTAGGGAGATAGTGTCCTTGATGCTAAGAGGACTTTTTATCTTATTTTGCAGTATATACCAACATAATCAAGAGGCAGCACTGGGGAAAGAGAGTCCCGTGTAGTTTGTCTCTGCCAGAGACTGCTGCATTATGAAGCTGTGAGGATGCTCCTCTCGGCAGGGCTTTGCGAGAAGGAAATTGCTGTCTGTCTGAGGCTGAGGCCGCCGCAGGTTTGTGTCTGACCAGGACTACCCAGGGCAGAGAGCGATTCTGATGACAACGTTTTTATACGCTGTCATGCACACAACTTTTCTTTGTGTCATCCCAGCTTTCTGAGGTGGTCGCCCACCCTTGTCGTATTCCGTGCGAGCCTCTTCGCAGAGTGGATCTTTAGCCTGAATCACTCCTGAAAATAATTCGTATTCCTAAACTGCAGGAGGAGGTAAAGAAGATTGCAAGTTATAAAATCACTCCCAAGGGTTACAGCCAAAGTATTAAGGCTTCTCATAGTATGGTGTGTTGGTTGGATGGAGTGCCCAGCAATTATCTACTGTGTCGGATAGCTGTTGGTATCACGTATCATTTCTGTGCATTAAGCTGATCTATGTTGACATAAGTGGGATATTGGGGAGTACGCACTGGGACTCCTGATACTTTACGCAATGCAGACATGGATAATTGAAAAAGATGTTCCCTTCCACAAAGCACTGCAGGCCACCTCATCATCCTTCTCTTTCTGTTCCTCCTTTATGGGTAAATTGAAAGTGAGTGCACTGCTTGCCTCCCGCTGCTCTTCCCACTGTCTCCCTTTCATGCTACTTTCAGCAGCAGAGCTGAATGTTGATGGATAATCAAATGGGAGAGGCATATTACACTTCTGCTGTCAGGCTGTGTCACGATGGCCGGGATGCAGGTGGGCAAATGTGTCCTCAGCTAAAACCCAGGTGAAGACCAGTAGGAGCCACATCTTGTTGCTAAAGGTGATATCTGGATCCAGCCTCCCTTTGGTGTTTGCATTTACATTGAACAATTCTCATTGCACGCAACCACTTAAGAAATCAATCCCCCAAATTCCAGGCCAATGCAGGGGATGGAGGATGAGAATGTCCCCCAGGGTCAGGGATGCAGGATGAGAACAAGGATCCCCACGGGGTGATCACTGCCATCCACTGGACCACCCCACCCCTACACAGACACACACTGATTCCAGCCTTCTGCTCAGTGACCAGACTAACTATGCTAAAAACAGAGGGAGGGACAAGCAGAAATGCACTGCTCAGCACCAAGCTGCTCCCACCCAGGCACAGGGATAACCAGGGAAGCGGCTGTGTTTGTTGCCCCCAGGATTTCCCAGGGATGCTGTGAAGCTGGTACCATTTATGTGCCATAATCTACACCATCAGCCTGGCCTTGGCTCTGCCGGGCCCCTATCGATCTGTGGACTGGGCTCCAGGGAGCTGCAGCTTTCTTTCAAGACGGTTCTGTGCTGCAGATTTTGACTGGAAGGTATGATTAAGTCTGAATGTCAAAATGTACTGAGAGGTTGAGGAATAAACTCAAGGGAGATGAATGTAGTGAGACATGCTATTATTTAAAAATACCCTGGATGATTTATGCACCTTGTGCAGCCCTCACGCACCCCCTCACTAATGCTTATGCATTTATGGACTTTAGTTTAGAGCTGGCAGTGAGGTGTTTCTGCCTTGAGGAGGAGGAAAAGATTCCTGACACTGAATTGAGGCTCGTAACCCACTATAAACCCAGCGCTGCCTGTTCCTGACTTTTTCACACTTCAAGAACTAGGAGTTACCCAGCGAAGCGATAGGCCACAGGTTTACAACAAACAGGAGAAAATACTTTTTCCTCCATGTGTAACCGAGTGACTCTCTGCCATGGGATTATGGAGACTGAAAGGATAAATAAATTCATAGATAGCTTGGACAAACTTATGGAAGACAGGACTAAGTAGTGGCTATTAAATGGTATGACCGGGATGCAATTTCTGCCTAGGAAGTCACCAAATTCTGATTGCTGTAAACTAAAGGGAAGAGGAGATGGGTGTTTAAGGAAAGACTGCTCTGGATGCTCCCCCAGTTCATGCTCTTACTTAAACATCTGTTAATTGCCATTGCCAAAGGCAGGAGCTGGGGACAGAAGGATGACTGGTTTGACTCAGAATGACTATATTTATATTCCTACCCCAGCCTGGTCACCTGCATCACCATCCAGCCCTGATTCTGACTCAGCCAAGATGTGTGGCTTGAACCGCAGTGAAGTCACCCGGCACCAGGATCAGGGTGCGCATCACTGTCAGCGAGAGGCTGTTCAGCAGCAGCAAGCATTAACTTCACGAGGTAAATAAATTACAGAATTCATTTTGGGGGGTTATAAAACCAGTTCGTTCCGCAGATATAAATGTTATAAAATAAAACATAAAATAAATCATTAAAAATGGGAACACAGCAGGAGAAGAAAGGAAGTAAGGAGAAAGGAAAGGGGAGGTAATGAATCTGGAAGGACAGATAAGCAGCTGGAAGATGAAAGAGGAAAATAAAATTAGAAAACAGACCTGCAGTGGAAGGAGAGTGTCATAGAAATACACATTTGAGGGGCAAGTTCATTTGGTGACTAGAGTCAGTGGATTTAATGTTGCCTGCAGATTTTCAGCTTAAACTCTCAAGGAAGTAAACTTCTGAGTTATTATAATGTCATCTAACCTTCCAGAAATATCACCAAGTGGCCAAAGTTTATATACACACACATAATACGTAATTTTACTTATATACACACACATATACTTTTTCTAATATACACACACATATAATTTTCTGGGAGTCCAGAAGGCAAAAAAAGGTTTTTCTGAAAGTATAGAGGTTTGCAGTTGTCAAAGAGCGAAAACTGCACACATTTCATCTGCTGTTATTTCCTAGCCGTGCCAGAGGTGTATTGCCAAGATGTTACCCCACAAAGCTTGGGAATATGACAACTTTGAGTGAAAGCTGTGTGAAAACAGAGACTGAAACATTTGTAAATGAATCTGGAATGAGACGAGTATGTCAAAAAAAAAAAAAAACAACCAAAAAACCAAAAAACCCACACCCAACTAAAAAACCAGCACACATCCAGCAGCACAACAAATTTTAAAATTCAATGCTGCGTCACCAGTGATGGCAGCTGCTTGAAAGGCGCAATCGCGTGGGGAATGTGCCGTAGCCCCAGTTCCCTGCCCAGAGCTTCTTCCTGCAGCTGGGCTGGAGAGAGGAAATTCTTGTGCATATACACACACACACTCCCTCTGCAAGTGCATAAACCATTACTTTATAGCAGCAAGGCTTTCTCTGACCTTTAGATATCGCATATCAGAAAATGGCACCTCATTATGCAGCTGCAAGAAGATGGAGTAAATGGGTTTTTTCCACCGTAAAAAAAAAAAAAGAACAAAAATAAAAAACCCCAAACAAATAAACAAACAAGTCCAAACCTGTCCTACTACCAAGACACATTTGAGTTCTCTCCTTGGTTCAAACCCTTCTCTGTGGAGTAACGCAGCTCAGTGAATAAAAACATGCCCCTCCTTCCTAATTCACTCCAAAGTAGAGATGATTAAAACTAACCATTTATCATGGTCCCCTCTGCACAGGGCCAACTGCTCTGAGCTGCAAGGAGGTGTAGTATCGCTTAGCAAGGAAATTCCAACAAGGACATGGCACACTTTCTTAGGACCAAATCCAATTAAAACATTTCCATTTTCATCTCCTGACCACCCAAAGTAAAGCACGGTACATCTAGCTCCAGAGCATTTCAATGCACTGTTTAATTGTATGAATATTTTAAATGTAACACAAGAGAGACAGATCCTCTGCCGCTCTCAATTAGCCTGGCTTCACAAAGTCAGAGCGATGCCCACCAGTGAGGAGTCTGGCCCCAAATGGGGTTTAAGGAAAAAACAAAACAAAAAAATAAACAAACAAACAACAAAAAAAAACCCCAATCGTAATAGCACAGTATTGAAATTCAGCCTTTGCAGAACATTTAAATATTTCTAGTGTTACTCCTCCAACTGCTCTATATTTACAAACTTATCAAAAATTACATATATGTATGCCTACTTATTTACAAATTTATCCAAATTTACAAACAAATGTCTAATTTTAGCTCTCTTCCCTGGTCTGGCAGGGCTAACCTTGCTTGCATCTGATGGGGATGCAGTCTAAACACCTGAGTCCCGTAGAGCCATGAGCTCCTGCTGCTGAGTGTCCGTGTGTCCTGCCTTAAATTCCCTGGCTGAAGAGGAATCTGGATCGCCAGTGACATGTGATTAACTGTTTCTGAAAGTCTTAATTCTCCAGGCCTTGGTGAAAAAGGCAATTTAAATACCACCCGAAATGTGATATTGAGCACTGGGTGTTGGAAGGCTGCCTCATCTCCTCACCTTGTGTGTCACTCTGGGCAGCGTTTCTGGTACAGTTGCTTTTGGAGTTGCTTCGTTTAAGGAAATAAATGAACAAAAGACACACTGAAAAAAGCCACCTGCTACCGAGTCCAGCATCGAGGGCATTCTGAATCCAAAAAGGCCAAGGAGATAATGAAACAAATACTCATGTTTCCTTTTATGTGAAAAGTGCAGAATTTCAGGATCTCAACAGGAAAAGATACGCTTTACTGGAAAACATTCAGCAGAGTTTAACGGATTTACATTACTGCAAAAGACCTATTTGGAATGGCTGAAACCCCCACAGAGAGACTCCAATTCTCTGGGGTTTGTGGTTGTTGTTTTTTTTTTTCAAGCCATTTCCGCAGAACCCCATTAAATTTTTATAGAATCCTGGAAATTCCCTCTCTGGTGGATCCTCTGAGGTTTTGTCATTAAGGCAATTCCTGGAAGAGTGCTCTGCTGTTGGAGGCAGGAGGAAATAAAGCAAGCGTTGCATCCCCAAAGAGCCAAGACAGACACGGAGCGTATTCACAGGGGCTCCAACTGGCAACCTGAAATCGTAAAAGCCGATGGCACCGTGTTGATCAGTTGCTCTTCAGAGAACTTTGCAGCCTTATGTTTGTACCGGTGATAATGAAAGTGATTAGCACAGTATGATTAAACTTGTTGTAGGATACTTTTTTTTTTTAAAAAAAAAAAAAAGAAAGGTTGGAAGTTGGAGTTATCCTCTTCTGTGATGACTCTTGGATTATACTGTCTGAACCACGTGGTATAAAAATATTAACCCATGAGAGAAGCTGCAGAGGTTGGATTCTGAAGACTTGATAACACCACCAATCTAATAACTTCCCTTCACCACCTTTTATTTTTTCTCCTTATGGGTTTTTAAAGTAATAAATAAATCCTAGTTTCATGTGTTTCTTAATCTCGAGATATTCAAAGCACTATTAAGTGCAACTGGCCTCACCTCAGCAAGCTCCAGCTCCCTTGGCCTCAGAAAAAGGTTATTGAGTTAATCTGAGAATGGAACGAAGAAAAGCTCATATTTTAAACAAAAAATAAAACAACTAACCAAAAACCCCACACAACCACCTCAGCCCTCAAGAACAGCTTTCTCAAGGTGGAAATGAAAATCATCTCCCTGGGACTGGCCACTTCACTGCACCAGAAAGAGCTGGAGCTGGACAGGGCGGCCCAAAGCCCCCACCCCACACAGTGGAAGAGGGCTCTTGGGTCAGCCTTGGCAGCTCTCAGCCCTCGTTCCTCCAGCCAGGAGGGTGTTCTGCCCAAAACCCTCACAGCTGAGGAAGGGGAAGGGTTTCTGGGACAAATCCTTCTCCAGCATCGGGCTGGCAGCCCCTGAAGATCTGCAGGACCCCACACGGCACTTTGCTCCCACATAAGAGGGTTTCCACCACTCAGTCTTGCTGCCTTCTAAAAGAGGTACTTGACAGCCAGGGCTACAGTGTCTCACTGCTTTAGGGCTTTACGCATCCATCTTTCTAAGAGTTTCACATGTCACTGACAGAGCAGCCTATTTAGCTCCAAGGCCTTTGAAGAATTAGCGTGCACCAGACCCACGGCGTTAAACAACTCTCTGAAAGTTAGTGGGTGCAAAACTGCATGTATTAAGCATTGGAAAAATAGATGTGATGTCAGGTGGAGGAAGTTTTTCCACAGACCCTCCTTTTGGGCAAACAGCTAGAAGGAAGGAGCTCAGGTGTCTCCCGTTTCAGGTGTGGTGGACCCTCTCAATAGCCGATTTCCCCCTGCAATAGCGTCCCAAGGACTCCTGCTGCCACCAGGCCAAACGTAAAGCCCACAGGGGCACCTTCCAGCTTCTCTTCATATTTTGTCCCATGATAGGAAGGACCATAAATTGAGCACTAAGCTCTCCCAAATCAACAGCTTTACTACCCAGAGCAAAACCAGATTTTTGACTGCAGACCCAGGTTGCACCAAGGAATTTCCTCACAGTCTGCTCTGTCTCAAGGCAGGATCCTATGCAGAAGACCTCTCTTCAGAGTATTATCTTGCATCCTAAAACCATTTTTCTCTGGAGAAGAAAACCACAGAACTAGATACATAGTCCGTGGTTGCACTTCTCCAGAGGCTTTTCCGTGGCCAGGAGATATGTCTCCAGAAATAGAGAGATGGGGAAGGACAGTTTGTTCTTCTCTATGGTCACCCTTCACATGGGACAGTACAGCACCTTTATAAGCGATTCTCCTGTCTGGAAAGGGATGGGACACCATGAGAAAATCTCACTGTGCTGACGTGCAGGAAGCTGCCTGGTCCCCCTGCCCACCCAGCTGCCCTGACACAGCCCGGGGAGGGAGGGAGGGAGGGAGGCAGGCAGGCAGGCTGCCTGGGTGCTGGAACATCCCTGATGTGATTTAGAAACAAGGGAAGACAAAAAAAAAAAAAAAAAAAAAAAAAAAAAAAAAAAAGGACAAAAAGAGGCAGAATAGAGTGTGAGACTTGGGGCTGAAAGTACTTGACTTAAGTGGCTTCACGATTCACGGGGTTTGGCTGTGCTGGGACAGACTGGGCAGGGGATCTAAACCCTCACCTCCACAGCACTGCTGGTGCCCCAGAATGAGACCGCAGCAGAGCACAGCGACTGCATCTCACTGATACACACACACCAAGTCTCCGTGTTTTTCCATCCCAGACAAATTTCTTATGTATTGCCCTGCCAGGATATACACATTTATTTTTTCTAGTATACTGATTACAATGTTATTTAATGTCAAATTAAATTTCTGCCAAATTTCAGGTCCAAGTAGACTTTAAAAAAAAAAATCAAAAAAAGCTTCCAGTGTCCAGCCCCTCTCCCCTGTATTTAATATCATTATCTGACCTACTTACCTGTCCATTGAATTCTAAGACACAAAACCTGGGGGGGCAGGGTCCAATATTTGTTACTCAAGAAAGGGAGAAGTCTGTGTATCTTGCTGGATAAATGCTGCCTTTGAGTTTGAAAACAAGTGATTTACTCCCTAAACATTTGTATAAAGTTTTACCAGCATGAAAATATTCTACATCACACTTTCATAATATTGTTTCTAAGAGTTCAGCTTTTCTTCACTGTTATTCATCAAATCTGCCACTTTCTACTCTCTTGACTTGCACTGCACAAATGCCTCTCCTAGGAGGCAATTATATCCACTTTTTTAATATTCTTAAATGTTATCAGATGCCTCTGCAAAACAGTTGTCACATCTCTTACAAAAATCTAAGGGGCTGCTGTTTTGCTTGGCGTGCCTTTGCTTATAATAAATCAGATTAACAAGACTAACTAAGTGCAGTTTAACTCTTCCCACTGTGACTTGAGACTTTCCCGAACTACATGCGCTGCACTTTTCAAGCTGTGCCAGCTCTTTTTACCCATTAACTGAAAATGAATTAGGGGAGAAGTTCTCCATAACATACTTTATTTTTCAAACCAGTGTGAAGGATGAGCACAGTGTCTGGCAGTCGCCTCTTAACACACGCCTCTTCCCTTGTTATACAAAAGGGGTCAAGAGCCCAAAGAGGTGGGGGAAAAGTTTAGGTGCTTGAGTTCAGAGTGATTGTCTTCAAAATTACCCTCAAACACACTTTTGCTAGCAAATTCCTTACATACCCTATGTTTTACTCCTGTGTTAGCTGCAGGATGCTAGCATCCTGGGCAGGGCAGCTCAGAACAGACTTCCTCAGTTTATAAAATATAATGAATAAATCAATATACAGCTATCGCATCATCTGTGAAAATGAGCAGCAACATCACTGCATTTAACGAGACTGAAAAGAGCTGAGAAACAGATTTTAGAGAAGGTTCCATAACCGCATTAACATCATGCTGGCCTGGAGAGAGACCCGTGGAAATAAAGTAGAGATAAAGAGTTAAGAGCAAGACTCTGATTGACTTGAAAGGGGCTAAGATTTCATCCTGCCTCCTTCAGAGCGTGGAGCAAGACACCCAGAAGAACACCTCTCCAGAGAAGCACTGCCTTCTTATATGGCATGCCAATGTGCATTCATAAGGAGACTTACGAGATACTATTTTCCAAACAAGTCACTCTCATTGAAATTCCTGATGGATTTGTGTTCCCAGGTGCTGTCTCAAAAAAACATGTCACTGTCATCAGGGGAGTGACTGGGAGGAGGATGCACAATCTGTATCCTAAATCAGAAGGCTCTCAGAAAATGAGCTGGCCAAAGAACAGCACAAGAGAAATGGGGCATATGATGAAAACACATAAATCTGTCCTCCAGCAACCTTGATGTCAGGATTTCCAGACACCCTCTAAGAGGGCTGGACCTCTGGTTTCCACTTCTTTTTCAAATTCATGAAGTCTATTGAAAACTTCAGCCAAACTTGTATCACCACACAGAGTCTCAAATATTCATAGGGTTTTTGCATTATGAATCACCGTGCTAACCCATGCGTCCACGAGCAGCTCAGCCATCTCTGTCCACTCTGGAGCTTCAGCTCATGGAGATGTTCAGATGATTCAGAAGTCAAAAAGTTCCTGTCCAGAAAATCTGTCCAAGTCTATTAAGCCCTCTGATCAATGACACACAGAATAGTAATTTTAAGGCAGGGATATCCAAACGGCAGCCACAGTTATACCAGATCCAGACCACAAGCTGATCTTGCCTCCACCTTCCCAAGGTCACAGCCCTGTGACATCTCCTATGCTCAGGTGGGAGATGCTGCAGACCCCCAGGGCACCACGCCAAGCTGCTGCCTGTGGCCACCCCTGCCCCTGTCCCACTCCCAAGGTGGCACACAGCACTTCCATCCTCTTCATGTGAGGTACCAGAACCTCATCGCTCACCTAAACTGCCTGGTCCCTGAGCACAAAGTATAAGGACGAGAACAGAGTAACAGCAACTTTCTAAGGCACTTTTCCAAAATAAAACTCAGTGGCTCATCTAAAACTTTCAGAGAAATTTGCATGAGATGCAAAGTCTATTCCTTCAGGACAGAACCGCGTGAAAAGGTTAACTCAGAAAAAACTCACTGTACTAAAATCTTCCGAGGCCTTTCCTATGCTGCTTGTCTCTCGCGTAGGCTGTTTCCTACTAATTGTTTAATAACAGTTCAGCCATGCTTCCATAAATGCTCTGAGCCGAGCCTGGCCATGAGGAAGCTCACTGAGAACAGGAGTTAGACCAGCTGTTCGTTTGACCTATGCATTTTTTTATTTTTTTTTTAAATATGCAATTGCAAATCTTATCTTCTCCACACATATGGCTCCTGTACAGAAAGCGTTCTTTCCACTAAGAGAACCTCCAGGGGCGCAGCATTAGCTGCAAGCAGGCAATGCAAATACGAAACGCTTTATCAGCATCACAGAATCCAAATGCAAAAGCAATATTTGACCCAGAGATATTTTTCAATTTATTTAACAAAAAAAAAACCACCCAGATGATTAAAGGCTTCTGTACGAACCTCCAAATAGCAAACAGTACAATTTAAATAGCAACTGATTACCGACAACCTACAGCCAATGAGGCACAGTCCTCAAAACCTCAATCACAAGTTGTGGCAATTTACCATATTTTCACATGAATAGGCCAGGCAAAAATCAAAGACAGGGGAGAACTGAGGCAGGAAACCATATAAAAGTGGAGGCAGGAGACTTTCAAAGGGTAAGTGTCCTGCTGTGTTACTTGCACACATCAGTGCAGAGAAACAAGTGTTTGAGGAAAGGTAAGTTTTATACATGAGCCTCACGTAGTCTTTCCTCTGGAGAGTAAATTATTGCACTGCTGGGGAAAAATAATGGATCAAGCTTAGTGCAAGCAAAGGAACTTTACAGAGGAGTTTGGAGCAGGAGCAACTACTGCAGTGACGTGGACAGCTGAAAGCCAGACAGGCACAGGGGATGCAATACTTGGATCATGTCAAAAGTGCCATGAGATATTTAACAGTTTCCTCTGGGCAGCCGTACAAGATGCCACCTCAACACTTCTCCTGAGAATTTTTTTATTGGGTTTTGGGCTGCAATGTGAGTTCCCAGTAGGAATTCATGCTTAGTTTCTGAGTTCATATATATGATGATTTGATTGAACCCAGAAACTCAGCTGAAACTGCTGAGCTTCATCCAATTATGAGGTAAACCAACGTAAAATCCAACCAGTGTCTGGACAGCTGAGTCAAAGGTCAGAATTTATAAGAGAGAGCAAACCCAAGGGAGTTTCCTACGGTTTCAAGTTTCCCAATATTTCTGATACCACAGAGATAAGTTTTGATCTATTCTTATAAATCCACAAGTTTTTTGGTGTTGGTTTTTGTCTTGGTTTGGTTTTGTTTGTTTTTCTTAAATATCCTTAACATCCCCCAGTCTTTTCAGTGACTCCAATTACCCACCTAGTTTCGCAGGAAACACTGCTAGATTTTTGTTCAGTTGGGTTTATGCAAACTTTGTCTCACACCCAGTGAAGTCTGCCAGCTCAGTGGTTACCACGAGCACTGCTGCCTTGTCATTCTCAGCTGCTTTTGACCCAGCTGGAATATAGGACGTTCCCTGTGTGTGGTTACTGACAATTAACCATATATTGATCATGCCATTTAGACAGCCAGGATTAATTGAAGTGGGGCGAGTTATTCATTCACAGGTTAGCAAGTATACCAAAAGTCTACACCCTTACTGAGTGAATTTTTTTTTCTACTACTGCATGTACTCATTATTTTCCCCCTCCACACCTGAATCATAACACTGAGGTCTTGCTAAGTCTCACCTTCTATGATGAACTTTGCCTATCGGACCTCCTTTCCCAGGCACTGGGATTATTACTGCTTGCTTTCCAGGTGCTCTCCTTTCACTGCAGCCATCATTACGTGTGCAGGAGAAGCCCACAAACCTCAGAAAGAATCTTCTTATGTAGAAGACTCCATGTGGCTTAGCACGCTGCCTAAGCAAACCTGTTCTCTTCACTACATCTATATTTATTTTTCTGAACCGCTGAGGGGACTCCAACAAAATGTAAAACCCTCACAAGTGATTTTCTAAGACAAGTGTGTTGTCAGCTTTGCTGTTAACATCAGTTTTGACGATCTCAGGTAGAGGCTGAGCTTTTACTCTGCTTTTAGATTATTTCTGAAATCCACGAGCAGCCTGCCAGCGAGCTCAACTTTGATAGACAGCGAGCCAGGGTCATCTTACCGGCAAGTTTTCACTTGGGCATCCTTCCTAGGATGCAGCATCATTATGTATCATGTGAGAAATGACACTTCTTTGGTTACTACTGCAGTTGGCTGACTTAGCACGATCAGTGCAACGACTGAGAGTACAAGGCACCTCTCCTTTTAACTATGGGGGAGAGCAACAGAAAGCTTCACACCCTCACCAGCTTTTTTGCTCTGCAGAAACAACCCTGAGGCACTCACAAAGATGGGTGTTGCAGAAATCCCGTTCCTCACGGTGAAGATTGCACCATCACCAATGATCACTAAGGCTATGGTTTTTATAATCAGCCATAACAGGCTACAGTAACCCTATGAGAGTAATGGAAAGCAGGCTGAGATTTGTTCATGCAAATCAGTTTAGCCAATTTTTTCCATTTTTCCTGGTGCCATGGTGGAAGTTCTGGGAAGGCACAGAGAACTAGCACAGAACTGAAACCAGAGCTGGCTAAAAGCTGTAAAGAAGGGACTGGATTAGAGTTAGGGTAGGTCCATAGGCAGGAGGGGAAAGGGTCTGCAGACAGACACTGAAAATCTAGAATGGCTCCAAGGCATTACTGAATGCATCAAGCAAATTCTAAGTAATATATTTCTGCTGTCTCAAAATTAACAGGGTTAAAGTATTACCACTTTTAAAGACAGCTAATCTCTTATTTGAGATCAGTTAAGAAAATCAGGGTACAGAGCTGTGTTGTTTGCGTGTAAGCTGTCAGGCCTCACCAAAACCGATGCTGAAGGTGAACTTCAACCAAATGTGATGGAGAAAAGCCAAACAGGTACAAACCATGGGGGAGCTGGGGCTGGGTCACACTGAGAACCCAGAGCACCTTACCATCTGTGCAACTAAAAAAAGATGTGTTCCTGCAAGAATGTGGTTGTTCATGTGAATGTTGTTTTATTTTGTTTTTTGATGGATATTTGTGCATCTTCAGAGGCACCCCAGTCACAATTTTGCATGCCGCGTAGCTGAGTTTTGAGGAAAGCATATACAAGTGTGAAAACTATTGAACGTCAATTTTCTGTCAACACTCCCAGAGAGCTTGCTCTCCCTTCTACCCCCATACTCCAGTCAGGAGACAGGTCCATAAATGACACATGAGATATAAACACTTTTGGGGAATGTTTATGATTCAGGTTACTCTGGTACTTCTGAAAACATCACTCATCAGGAATTCAGTGTCTGCATAGGACCCTTTAAAACAATCCTTGATTATTTTGTTCCTCACCTGCTCTTTCTGTTGTGTAGTGTTTTTCTGTATGTCCTACATTTTGACTGTGATCATCCAGGTATGCTGAGAAATCCTTTAAATGCTTTGATGGATTTCAGAAATCCACATGTTCTTTCTTTTTACAGCCCACAATTTATCCCAGCTGTTGGTGTTACTTGTAAGGTCTTCACAAATACAGACAATTATTGCTCCATTCTTTGAAAGCACACAGGCTGCCTCTTGTAGTTGCCAGAGGACAGCAAAGTCCTCAAGATCTACAAGGATGCTACCTGGAAGCAGCACCAGAGAGATTATATTAGGAGAAAACCAAGAGCCACATGGCAGCTGGAGAATTATTATTACTCCACCAATTTCACTCAATATTATGATTTACACAAAAGACAAAAAAAAAAATAAAATGCAGCTTTACAAGCCAAAACACAGGGTATTTAATTTAGCGGGAAGAAAAACCTCCAGTTCTTCCACCTTGACATTACAGCTCAGGGCAAACATTTGAGTTGTATTTTGGCACCTACTCTTGATCCTTCCTGTTGAGGACACCAAAGGCAAGAACCTCAACAGAAAAATCATATCTTCCCTTGGACAAAAATTCACAGATAAAACCACCAATGCTTCTGCTTCTGACCTGATCTTGTGGCTGTGCTGGAGACCAGCTAAAGGCTCTGTTGCTGTGAGCATTCCTGCAAACCACCAAACACTTCTTTCTTTCTCCAGTACTTACAAATTCAACTGCACTTCCATGACACTGCAAGAAAGGTGAAAATAAGCAAACCACCTAATTTCCACCAAGTTTTGTCCTAATGGGAAAAGCTCCTATTCAGCTCCCTGACCAGACAACCATCTCATACCTGAAGCGGGGGCAGCAAGAGAGCCACAATCCTCAAGTCTACACAAGCAGGAATGAGGGGTCTGCTCATGCTTTTATCTTTCTAAACAAGAAGAAAAAAACCCCTAAAAACCTAAAACCCTGGCCAGAGCAGGGCCTTACCTTGCAGCATGAAGAATCCCCAGGAACACTCCTGCCATCCACCTCTCCCTTTGCAGAGCCAAGCAGGCTCAGCTGCTGCACATCAGCACATCACAGAGGGCATAGCTCAGGGCTATCTGCTGGGAGAGGTCATCTGCATGTGTTTTCACTTATGAAAATGCATCTTGATTGGGCTGCCCTGCCCAAACCAGTGCTCTGCTCCAGCCCAGAGCAGCTTGTGACTCCCTATCCCTAACCGTCTTCCAACCCTAACTGTCCCAATGACTCATCTGTGACTTCCTTGTTACACACCTTCCTGCTGGACCGTTCCTTCTTAATCCATGTGGTCTCCCTTTTAGGTCTTCCTTTTCCAGTGTTCTTGCTCCCTCATCCTGGGCTAATCAAGAGAAAAGCACAGCTGACCCCATTAAGGTAGTAAAAAGCAATTTTAGTTTATATCTTAAATAAAACTTCAATTAAATGAGCAATTTCTTGCTTAAACTCCTCGTGGGGGAAGGGGGTGAGAACATTGTCGATGCTGTCGTTCTCACAAGAGGAAAAAATCCTGGCCCATATATGTGTGTCTGCTCAGACATGTGTGCATCAGGGAGAAAATATCAACCAAAGAAATAATGATGTTCATCCTTTTATTAGTATTTTAGAAATTGGAAAAGCTGTGTGTATCTTCAGGGAATACTTAAAGCAAGATCTTACAGTACAGTATATCTGGAGCCCGGCTGTAATATGCCGTAATGGTGGGAGGTGCCAAAGGAAAAAAGCAACAGCTCTGAGCTGGGAGTCCTGAGCGTAACCCCAGCTCTGAAGAGCCTGCGACACCTCGAGAGTGGCAGGGAGCAGAGCCAAGCAAGGGCCTGCAGTCTGGGTATCACTCACATTTTGCAGACTGAAGGTTCTTCCCTCAGTGCCCTCTGCTCCCCAGGCGCCGGTACCCACAGGGAGAGGTGTCCTCCCCAGCAGTGATGCTCTCCAGCTCCCATAAGAAAGATGTAGCTGTTCCTCTTCTGGGATACAAACCATGTAGGTACTACCTGCTTGTCTAAGGTTTTCCAGGAAATCCCAAGGAAGGACTAAAACTGTATCTAAAGCCCTTGATTGATTTCAACCCTGAACTGAAGGTGCTGAGCAAAGCACAAGGCCAGCAGGACCCCTTCTTGCACTGCAGGAGAGGGTGGGGGGTGATATCCTGAGTCTGCTGAAGTTATTGGTAAGAAGTCCCTGGTAGCTCCAGGATTTCACTTCCCAAGCTTTGCTGGGATTTTCATGCTCACAAGCCAGGCTGTTCCTCCTGGTGCTGTACCCAGCAACTTCTGGCTGAGAGAAAAGTCCATACCCAGCACACAGCCAGGACACCAGCTTCCTTCTGGCTTTGTGCAGGACTTCAGATAATGACATATAAAAGTTATGCACTTCCAAAAAGCAACAGCAAACACACCTGTTTTGGCAAGCAATAGTTCTTAAAGTGCCTAGGTGTTAACAAAGGGCAGCAAATTAAATATAAGCAATGGCAATATGAGAAAGAAAGGCATTTTTAACTATGCAAACAGTCTTATCCACCTTGAAGAGCGCAGAGGCAGCAGCTTCTCTCCTAGGAGATGCAGGTACAAACATTCTGGGAATATGGAGATAATCCAGAAGAAATTCATTAGAAAAGCAGCAATAGAAATCAGCAGTTCCCCTGGCTGGGCAAAAGAATTGTTCTAAAGTAAGGAAAATAAAGTTGAATATACACAAAAATAGCAGAACACTGAAGGAAACGGTGTGTATCCCCTTCTCCACATTTTCTCTTCTGGTTGTTGATGGCATTGGCTGAAAACTAAACTTGTGGATTCTGGGCAGAGCTCTTTGAAGTCTTTGGTTCTTAGAAGCTCAACAAGAACTTTGACTTCTTGCCTTTGGTGAAAACTGGTGTTTGATTGAAAAGAAGCCCTATGGGATTCAGTAAGCTTTTAATCACAAACCGTGAAGGGCACTACTCTCGTGAGCTTTCTAGGTGGGAGAGGAGGACCCTGAGGAAGCTGTCCCAGAGGATGACATGATCCCCATCACACAGGGAAATGTCCCTCCTCGGGGCAGGGATTGAGGTAGTTATGAACAGCCACATAGAAATGAAATACTGGGGTGGAGGAAGGAGAAGAGAGTGTGGATGAACAGATCTAGCGTGGTGAAGAGGGCCAAAAACTCTCTCAGCGCAGCACCCTTTGATGAAGGCAGCCATAAGCCACGAGCAAAGCAAAGATAAAAATTATCAACGGAGGGAATTAGTGGAAGTTTCCCCATTTTCTGGCATGACAAAAGCAAGTACCTTCTGCATTTAAGAAAGACATTTCCTGATTGCAATCTCACGAGCCAGAAGTTCATAAGCTTTTATTAACAGCTCAGACAAGAAATCTGAAGTATGTGATTAGTGAACGCTACAAAGTCAAATAGGAAAAGTCCTATCCTTCCAACAACGCATAAGCACATAAAGATAAATCAACTGTTTTGTGCTTTTGGAAGTACAGTGGGTTGAAACATATTTCAAAGGAATTAGCAAGGCCAAACTAATGCATCCAGATGTGTTATGGCAATGAACTCTATGGCGAGAGAGCAAAGAGTGAGGGCTTAGCTCTAAGGGAACCATTTCCTCAGTTTTTCCTGCTGTGCTCCAGAAATCCTCTTATTTAAACACAGGGGTAGTTAAGATTAGTATTTCTATTTTCTGTTCCTAGCTATTTGGGTTGGGGCACTTTTTCTTTCATAGTGCAGCATGTGAATCACACTGCATATTAAAACACCGCTGTAAAGAGCAAAAAGTAGTTATTCAGTGATTTAGTCATGACTGTCAGAGAAAAAAGTTCACCCTCTTCCCTCTCCTCCCTTTTAGCCTCCTGGTGCAGGCAGAAGGAAGATTCACTTGAAAAATGCAGCAGCAGCTCTTTGTGTTTTGAACTGTTTGAAATAAACCTTACCCAACTTTGCATATGTTTGCAGTTTAAAGAGGATCTGTATTTACACTAAATGAAATATTTACCAAAATGATTATGAACATTTTTCATTTGCATAAGTCAATGAATTAGATCTTTAACGTTGTTTAAAGGATTAGTGCATTTTTGCAATGAAAAAGAATGTCTTGGCAATACTAATTTTTCAAATAGTTAAAAAATTGGCTATTTTTGGCAGAACAATTAGTATCAGACAAATATTCAAAGTGGTTCTGACTTTCTCATTATCGATAAATACTAGAGTCTCAGATTTTAGGACCTTTGCCAATTACTAAGAAACTCCACCATTCAGCTCTGCATCGTTAAAGCTCAGGCCCACTTTCTGATGCAGTGGGAAAAATAAATCTCTGAGACAAAACTGTTGCTGTCAAGAGAGACACAAGAGGAGAGGAAAAAGGGGAGGAGGACAAAGAAATTTAGAAATGGGAATATCTGCCACAAATCCAAACTCTCAACTGGCGTAATTTGCTCTGCATATCCAAAGCCAGTGGAGCATCATCATGTCCCACCAGCCAAGGGTTTGCCCACACTGCTGTGCTTACGGCCACACAGCAAAACATTGGATTCCCCACTCTACACATAGTATTTCTTCTCTGGCAGCTACTCCATCTGTTGTGGTACGACAGCATCTGAATTTGCTGGTGTAGTGCTAGAAAGGATGTTTTCTTCTCTGGAGGAACGGTCATGTTCCAGTTAACCCTTGACCTACTGAGGGTTAGGAAGCCATGCTGAGGTGTCCCCCAAAGACAGAAACCCCCTGGGAAAAAGTTCTGACAGCCTTTGTCTGAAAAGGTGGTTCAAACTCTCCCATCCATCTTTGAGCAGCAGCTTTTGGCCCCAGACCTTCTGTTCTTGTGTTCATTCAAACGTGAGCCTCGCAGGGAGACCTTATATATTTACACTGTCCAAGTGTTTTCCTTTGCTGTAGAAATTTATGCTGGTAATAGCACCATAAACACTTTTTTTTCCAGCACTGTTTATTACACGTTAGTGTCAGACTCCCTGCCTCAGCCTTCTAAAGGGAAGAGGTGCTTTACAGTACAACAGCAGCGTGGCAGCATTAGGGATGCTGGAATAATCTTTCTAATTGATCTTGGAAGGGGTGGGCAGTGATTTCCTTTGAGTGATTTTCATTAACTAAGCTCTTTGTTATTGCTTGGGTGTGGGTTATGAATATAACAGTTTTCACATGAGTGTACCTTCAGTTCAAACACAGTTCAAACACAATATAATCCACTTCAATAAAGAGGTGGAAGAATGCAGTTTTCAGTAGCATTTTTATTAAGTACTGGCAAACCCTTATGCATGTTAATGCTTGATAAAAATACAGCTGACCCAGATGCAAACACTGTGGTGAGCTAAAGCGTGACAGGTGAAGCAAAATATATCCAGTATCTTATGACACCCACCACCCCTGCAAACTCAGCTCACAAGCACAGGGAAGTGGGAGGGGAGCCTGTGCTCCTCAACATGTTAAAATTTGACCAGCCACTTTTTAAAAATGATTATTTTACCCCAGGAAGGCTATGTGAAAAACCCACAGAATAACTGGATTAGACATTTGCAAGTGGATTGCATCTTGTACTGTTGTCGAAGTTATTCTGTGGGAACACATTGATAATGGCTCATTTATTTCATATTCACATTTACAAACCCAGCCAGAAGAATGGAAAATTAGATGCCTTTATGGCTTACGTATGCTCAAAACCACAATTGTGGGTTGGCAGTTACAAGTTCTTGCTGTTTGTCGCATCAGTTTTCTTTACTAACTTTTGCTTTTATACGTAACCTATACAAAAATGAGCTTAGGAAACCACTCAGTTAAGTGACCAAACAGTTGTAAGTGTGTCCTTGGCCATAAGCAGTGGAGAACATTAGCCATCGCCTATCTCGTATGACAGTTCTGTGTCCACTTTTAATTGATGTGAGCTGGCTCAGCCACCAAAACGGCCGTTCCTGTCCTGCCCCACTCCCTCCTGTCCCATCACTTGGTTTCAGCCCAAGCATCCCCGCAGCCGCACAGCAAAGCAGAGCCAGGGATCTGATCCGGATTCAAACTAACCGGACGAAAACCAACACTTGTGGCTCATGGTGACGCTGGCCCTAAGGCATTCAGAACGGCATTATTCCATCTTGAAACAAAATCTTACAGGATCTTCCCAAATTTACAGTGGTGCGGCGTTTTTCACACCTGTAAGAATAAGATATTTCTATTTAAACAGTAAGTAACGCCCTTTCTACAAAATCACCTCTAGTTCCCAATTGTCATTGTTATAAATTTCCTACCACGGTGCTCATTTTGGAGCGCTGGGGCCAACCTGATTTGGTGCGAAGGAGCACAGCTCCCCTGGGTTCCCTCTGCTGGTGCTGATTTCACTGGGGACGTGCAGTCATGCAGCAGCTGGCACGAGAACCTGAGACTGCACCCACCATCCACAGCACTCGCTCGCGACCGCAGCCACCCTGGGATGAAAGCCATGAATTTCATGGGGTTACACCAATAAATGCCCTTCAGCCCTGGAGCCGGGTGACAATACGAGCAGCCTGAGTGGCAAGAGCAAACAAAACGGTTGAGCAGTTCAAAGATGCTCTTTCATACAGTTGGTTTTGCTACATTACATCACTGACATTTTTCTTCTCCATTGGACTGTGGTGTTGTCACCCCCCTCATATAGGGTCATCTCAGGTCTGCAAGGTGTAGCATTGAAAGTGGAGGGAGGGAGGTATTTTCAGGTCTCCTGTAAGAAGACATGAGTAAGCAGGGATGTTTAAAGCAAGGCTAAAGAAAGGTACAAGGAGGAAACATGAAAATAAAAAGGTGTTCCCATGCATCTGGACTTACCACCAGTAACAGCAAACCCAGGTCACTCAGGCAGGGAGAGTCAAGAGCTAGGATGGAGTCGAGTCTAACTCCACCACGTGTCACCCGCTCTGCTGGACACGGCTGCTTTTGGCGGCTGCAGACAGCGATGCTGCCACTGGGGCTCCCAGAAGGGGTGCATCAAACAAGGACCTTCTGCAGAAGATGGTGGGGCACCGTGTTACTCATCCTGTTGTAGTGAAGCTGCCAGGTCAACATCCGTCGTAACACCGCTACAAATAACACGCTCTGCCCGCGATACAGCAGTGTCGGGGGAGCACAGTGGTTTTTTGGGGGGGCAGTGGTCAGACCAGTACGCGTTGTCTCTTGCTTGTATGTCAAGTTTTCACTATGCTGCTCAATCTGTACTGCTTTGTATTGCTGCAAGCAGGGAACGTGGGCTGTGCTAGAGCTTTTGCTGCATTCCCGCTGCAGGCTTATCGTACCGGTTATACGCAAATCTCCCTTCCCCACAATAACAGCAAGAAACTGGGATTTTAATGCTTGACGGTATTTCTACAATGCCACTGAGAAAAGGGGCAAGAGCAAAAGCAGCTCAGTTCAATTTGCGTTATTTAGGAACTCCTTGAAACGCTGCTAAAGGACTATGCAATGTGATTAGGCATGAGGTCACAAGAGCTCCCGACACAATAAAAAACTTAGTTTTGAAAACATCTTTCCCTGTTCATTAGGAAAAGCAAGTGTTAAGCAAGTAATCTGTCTCTTCAGTGCAATTTCAGCACAACATATGTCATGACTTGTCTTACGAAATGAATTACAGGGCTTTCTGATAAGGCTTCATTTTACTAATAGTAAAGCGGCTCCATAAACCCAATAGGGCTTTGTTAAGATGGAAGCATATTGTAGCACTAATGAAGCATGAGTTCAGCCTAATTAACAGGATGGCAACAGCAATCATACAGCCTTTTCATTCACTTTTATACATTCTGTCAGAGTAACAAAGTTGTGTTCGGCGCTGCTGGAACCCTCTGGCTTTGCTCCCTGTTTGCACGCCTGCTAATCCCACCTTCTTTGTTCAAACAGGCCCGGATCCAGCCAAACGCTAAGCCCGTATAATCATAGATAATAAGGCAGGGCCCCTGGGCAATCGCACCGCTCATCCACCCACTCGCCAGCTCCCACTCCTCATATTTAACTTTTAAGCATGAGAGCTGATCCCTTGCAATCAGCGGGGCCGCTCACAAATTTCCAGTTAAGCACATACCAAAGTGCTTTACTGGATTAGGGCCACGGCTTCTATTGTAAGAGGAAGAGTCACCGGCAGAATTTATTTGCCTGAATAACCTATTTTGCCCGTGTTGGAAAACAATAGCATTTTCATTACCCACTTCACAACTCACCTGGATGAATGGGAAAGGCTCCTTGCCTCCAGCTGCTCTTTCATTTGGGCTTGTAAGCCGAGCTTGTGAAGGGCAGCCCAGGGTAAACCATACTGGTGAGTTATTTGTGTCTGATGTGGGCGTGATGGAGGAGATGTCCAGATAGAAACTAAGCTTGTTTCATTAATTTCGACGTGTTCCGTGCAATCTCTCATTTTGAAGTGCTGAAAATAAGCCTGCAGATGGGGAGCCACAGATCCTCTCCCTTGGCCCGGCTCCAGCCAGGGTAATTACATGCTGTCTGGCCGAATCCCCTCATACAGCTTCAAATGGAAAAGTCATTCTCCGCTTTTCCTCCTGAAATACTGCAATGTAGCGCAGCACTCGCAGAACGGCGACTGAGCAGTACCTGCAGTGGTTGGAACCGTCTCTTCTGGACTAAAGGCTGAATTCCTTCAGTAACCACCACAGCTCCTCTGGAGAAGACTGTCCTGTTCCAGGGTATGGCTCCTGGCCCCTAAGAGCTTCCAGATGGCTGAAAATGTAGGTGTGCAAAGAGAGCTGGTGGGAGGGTTAGCACAGAGATGCCCATTATACCATAGAATTTTGGGGAAAGTTCACCTCCAGTTCTCCAGTAATGAAATCTGACTGCAGAAGGTCACCTTTCCACTTCTTTATAGTCTATAACTAGCACAACGATGTCCTCTGGTGTGGCCCTGCTGTCAGTCACTTGGCACATCCTCTCCACAGCAACTGCTCCAAAAGCGTTCAAGATCTACACACAATTCAAGACCAGAATTTGGCCATCTCCCGCCTTCGGAATGAATTTGTCTTTCCTTGGTTAAAGTAAATCATACACTACATTTTCACATAGAGTGACTTTGTAAGCAGCACGGAAAGAGATGAAGGAAGCTCTGATCAAAGTCTCCAGTAAGACTACAGTCATTGAGGGCATCTAGCAAGTTACCAGATTTTGGTCTTGTTCTAAAGTGTTCTTCAGAAGCTGCATTTTTGTTTGATCACGTATTTAAGTAAAATGGATCATTGCAGCAGAACTTACTCTTGAAGAATTTCATTCACTTCTACCACCTACAACCTATGGCAAACTGACAGGAGTAGAAAAGATAACCCACTTATATTGGGGAAAATGTGAAGAAAACAAAATTCAAACAGGAAAGCTAGACAGCTTCATAGATTGACAACGTGTAGGGAAATTTCTCTCTTGATTAATGCATTTCAGGTCTCACAGTGACTCCTATTTTTGACTACAAGGAGGCTGGGTTAGAACAGGACTTGAGAGGTGGGACACTTTGGCCATGAAGTGACATCTATGAAGTCCTGTCCTTTACTGGACTCGTTCTTGCTTCTACATTGCCATGTTGATCCACAGCACAAAAGTGGCAGCATGTTCCTTCTTTGAAGTGTTTCTGAATGGTTATATTTTATCTGCACCGTTTCTGAAATATGAAGTATTGATTCCTGGAGCCTTGGCACTTCATATGCTCAAAGAGTCTTGGTGTTATCAACTCAGCTTCCTGAAAATATGAATATAATAAACTCAACTCTTCCATTGACCTTAGCAGGCAACTCAAATACTGAATAAAAGCTGGCACTTCATTATCCTCTTGTTCCTAAAGGTTTTTAGAGGAATTCTTCCAGATTAGAGATACGTGATGATAAAATAATACATGCAATGTTGTCTTTTTTTGCCCTAAATATAGCTCTTCAGTTCCCAGGATGTTCTTTCCCTTCCATGATTACAGTTCACCTGAAAAAGACACAGTTCATTTGTACATAGTGAATATATCACAGAATAAGAAGTTAATCTTGTTCCCTGGTTATTTTTTTCTTTACTTTTATGGTAGAACAGAAAAGCCTGCAGTGACAGTAAAACAACCACCTCCAAAAATATTAGTCATTTAAAGGGTCAAAAGCACATGAAGAACAATTGCTTTGCAAGTGTTTCACTTCATACTAATCTTCCAGGAAAGGAGCATGAGAAGCTTCTGCCAAGTATGGCATGGAAGTAGAGCTCAGGAACGGCCCAGAGATTTTCAGTAGCGGGCCTTAATACAACACACATTTTATTTGCAGGTATCTCCTCTCACGTCTGGCTGATAAAGGAGTGCAAGAGGAAATCCTTATAAAAGAAAAAACTGAAGTGGGAACAGAACATACTAATACATTACAATGAAGCCTTTTACAAATGAATGTCAAACCATTTTTGTTGATCTGAGAAAAATATTCAGGACAGGAAGCCTCATTAGAAACAAAAAACTTTGAGACAAAATGTGTGCGAGCTCGAGATGCAGACAAATAGTTACAAAATGGCTTTATTATCCCAGGGAACATAGCACCATAGCACCAGCAACCATGCTGCTTGTCTGTATTTATATTCCAAACAGTGTGTCTTCCCGTAAATCATTGGTTCTACATTTTCCTGGGTTTTCTTCTTCTTTTTCTGAAATAAATCATATCCATTAACATGTAATGGCACGGGATGTGTTCCCATGCATAGGCAAAAGCATTCCTTTCAAATCCATCTCGATACTCCATGCCCTGGACATTTTGACTTAACGCTGCAGTGACATTCTCACAGCATCATTATCAACCCAGATGCAAAATAACTGTTTCCGCGAGTGCTGCCTGCACAGACGGAGCTGGCAGGTCCATGGCTGAGGGAAGAAGAACAGTGTGAGCTGTTGCGGGTGCCCCAAGAGGGGCAAAGTGTGAGCAGAGAGGGCTGAAGCTGAAAGGAAACAGCACGATTTCTGGCAGCTGGGTCTGAGGACAGTCTCTGGCAGCGGAACGCTGGGTCCCCACGACACAGAATGCAGGTGCCCCACGGGGTCTTTTGGGTGAAATGCAGCCTCTTCGGAAGTCCTGAGAAGCTGGACTTCCATGACACCAGGATTTCATCCTTTCCATTAAAAAGGCATTGGTTTTCCAATTTTACCTGTTTCGTCCAGAAAATAAAGCAGTTGTGCGCTCTCTCTGTATATACTTATTTGGAAAGATCCAGGGGAGAACAATAATAAGTAATACTGAAAATAATATTAGAAAAATATTGGTAATAGAAGTGGGAAAGGTTAATTAAATAGTGGTTTAATAAGAAGAGGTCCTGCTCTAGACAAGTATATGCAGGTCAGCACATGTTAAAACATTCTGCAATTCATCAAACCTTCATTAGTCCAAAGTAACAACCAAGCTGAAACAGGTAACCCCAGACCCCCCTGCTTGAGTGCTGTGAGCTGAGGTTTTGCCATCCCTCCACCCAAGCAAGTCCTCTGCTGAACTCCTCTCCTGCCCTACACTGGCTCGGCTCCACTGGAGTAGGTGGACCATCAAGGACGGACAGCCTTCTTCAAAACTGTTGGTTGTTATCTCAGCTATTTCACTTTGAAACCAGATTTCAGGCAGGAAGCAGCCAGGCCAGGCAGAAATGGGGGACAGTTACTGCGAGGACAAAACACTGCGAGCTGACCCATCCCATCTTTCACCAGCAGCATGAACATGAGCTCCTGCAAGGAAAGTAACAGGGAAAAAGGCATTCGAGCTCTTTTAAGAAAAAAAACATAGTGCCTCTTTCTGACTTTCACTCTCTTTGCTTGTGTCCTCCCTCTGTTTGGGGTAGCTGGTCAAGGGGTTTTCCCCTTCACCCACAGCTGGAAATGAGAAGCCATCAGGAAAACCATTGTTGCAAATGGCTCGAAGACTTCCCTGGATAGGGACCAGCCAGGGCAGGGGGATTACAGTAACCAGCACCAACAGATTTGCATATTCAAAGATTGTAATTGAGGAATAAGCAGTAATTATGCAAATCCCCAGGCCCTGAGTGGCTGAAGCCAGTGCTCAGCATTCGGCATCCTTAGCGAAAAAAACCCATGCCAGCGACGAGGCAGCGCAGGGGCCAGCACAACCAGGGAGCCGGGAATCGCTGAACAAGAGGAAAAGGCACCATAATTCATCAGTAACTAACTGCATTCAGCCCTGAACTCCATCGGCTGGGACACCTCCTTCCCACCTCAATATTAGATATATTTGAACTCACAGTGCTCTTCTGGGTCCGTGGTGAGTTAGATGGCAAAATTATTGCCTGCAACTGAAGAAAGGCCATAGAAGTATATCAATAAAACAACATCCTTTCGTGTGCTACCGGTGAGCTAAGCAGCCATTATCATGAGTCCTTTCTTATTTTTTTCTTAACCCTTTTCAACCTCCTCATCAGCAGAATTGAATTCGAGGAGGCGTATTTCGTCTGGTGGATAATTCTTCATCAACTCCATTTGTGAACTCGTGCTTCAAGGTCAACAAAGGTTAGGGAGAAATGAGGAGTTCAACTGGCACATTTAAAAGCAATCAGTAATTACAGCAACATTTTTTGCTTAAAATACCTGAAATACAGCCATGCTTTCAGAGGGATTCTGTTCTAGTCTGTCATACATTATTTTCCACAATATATGGCTGACTCTGCACCAGTAACTCAGTTCACCTTGATTCATGAATGACTATCCCTCACTTCCTACTGTAAATACAATTCTAAACATATGGGAGAGAATTTATAGTGAATTAGGGTTGTACATTATCGCCATGATTAGCCGCATTTGTTACCCAGCAGATGTCTGGGTAGTAAAAATCCCCCATGAGTACGGTATCCTGGAGTTTCCCAGTTCCTTGATAACCGGTCCAAGAATTTCTCATTCCCGCTGTGCTCTGATCCTGGTGGCCCAGAGCAGATGCTCGCTGTCTGCCCATCTCCTGCAGCACTAATCCCGTTCTCCTCACGCTGCGATCCCAGCAGAGCATCACGCTGCTTCGGCTTTTCTCTCTCCTCTTATCCTCCCCAAAAAGATTTCCTGGTGACATTCATCATTCTCACAATACCAAAACACTTTGACAAGCTGAGCCAAATACCTCCCAGGTGTTGCATCGTTGATTACCACCAGAGTTACAAATCTGATGACTGATCTGGCTGTAACTATTTATGATATCAGTAATGCCATTAGAAGCATCAAGACAATGCTTGTAAGATGTCTCAGCCCATGTCTGGCCCCTTTTTTTCCTGGGCATCTCACAACTACACGGCTCTGTTCCAAGAAAAAGCCTGAAGACACATCGAGTAACTGGCACGAAACTAAAGCCCACAGAGATCACGCGACTGGTCCCAAAACATGGAAGACAGACGGCACTGCCTTGAGAGCTTTCACATGAAATTATCTTTCCCTTGCATGGGTTTCTCCACCCCAGAGATGCTTTACTGTTGTCAGTTCATGTCTTCCAGCAGAGAGAAAAAAAATGTCACTGTCTCCCCCTCCCCTGCAAAAGCTCTTGCTCCCAGAGGCTAAGATAGCAAAGATTCACCCATACACACATGGATATTTTTGTCTGCCATGAGATCTTTGCAGGTTGCCATCACCGACCACTTTGCCGAGCAGTCGCTTGACACGAGCCCAGGGCCTGTTGTGGCTGGAGTCCATGTTGTGGGACCCACGGGCTCATGTGCAGCAGAACTTGGACTTCACCGCCAGAAATTCGCCTGCCCTTGAGCTCCAGTACATCTCAGTTGCCCAGCACTTCATACTTTCTTTTTGAGTGCCAAACAACCAGGTTTTTATCTCTAACAGATCTTGCAGATACCATGTCCTAAACACTGGGCTACTGTACAAGGCCACAAGCACTGAGCTTTCTTCTCGCTGTCAGGCAAAGCCTGGAAGAAAACAAACTGCCAAATACCTGTCTCAACACACTGAAAATCCAGCCCTCCAACTTCTTCCCTTCAATCAGCATGCAAGCAAGCCCTCGTCATCAGTTATTTCCTTTAAGTTATTTTGTTATTCAACCTGGAATACCAGATTAGCAATTCTTTTTCAATTGGTAAAAAGGCTACAAATACTAAACCACCCATCTAGCAAAAAGTGACTTTTTTTTTTTGCTTAGTAAGAAAATGTAAGTCTAAACGTCGATAATTTCAAATAACTTGATCATTTACTGAGCTGTTATCTTTCACCCACTTCCAGTCAGCACAGGGTATAACTCATGGGGTAACACCAACATCCAGTTCAGCCTCTCCAGACCAGGGTCATGGTTAAGAGGCACATTTTTAATCCATTGCATTCAGAGGCATCGGCTTTTGAACCTTTGAACTAAATACCATGCAAAGGAGCTGAAACCCAACTGAACAGGCTCACAAGGCCAAGATTTTCAAGGTTCTAATTGCATAAAGATATACGTATAAAAATACATATCCATGCGTTGTGCACGTACCCATTTTTAACGGTTACCTGGCAAATTCTTCAAGGCAAGGCTGTTTCAAGGAATTAAGGGCCATGGGGTGAGCAAAGCGTGAGCCCTGCTTTATTGAACAGTCATTAGCCGTACTAGAAACGGCACTGTAACATTAATTTTGCAGCTACAAGACGTTGGCCTTGTACAGAATTAATGCACGTGCACACATTTTCTACAGAGTCATAAATTTTAGTAATGCAATTTTATGAGCCTCTTAAAAGGTAACCATTGCAAAAAAAATAATAAAAAAATAAAAAAAATAGCATCAGGAAAGGCAGGGTAAAGTTCAACAGCAATATTTCATTACCAAGACAAGGAAAGAAGACAAATGACTCAGCCTCCTTGGTTCTCTCCTCTCCCCCTACCATTACTTGGGTAAAAACACACAGCACAACACAGATTTGTTTTATTGCAGTAAGTGTGTCAGCCCGGCAGGACAGCAGATCAGGAGAATTTTTCAATATAAGCAGAGATTCGCCTGTCACTAAAGCAGAGTTTACAGCAAAGCTTTTCAACAGGGACCAGACTCCCCGTCGTTTCAGGGCCAGGCAGAATAATTAGCATTTCTCTAGTCCCTCTCCCAGGTAGGGCTGCTTTACCGCATGTAATTCTCTCTTTTTCTCCCCTTCCAGAGGGGACACCCACCACTGAGGACATGGGCTGGAGCCCCACCACATGCTGGGGGACAATATGCAGACAGCACACCGCGTACAGGCTCAAAATAAGCACGGAAAACAGAGCAATTTTCTTGTGAATAGCAGGATTTGACATTTTTCTTAAAGCATCATCAAGCAGAACTGCATGTTCTTACCTGAGGAGTTCACCCATTTATTCTCATCCTTAATAAATGAAATTAGTTTTCAACCCTCTGGTCGCAGATACGGGCCTGGAAATGCGACTCCCACAAAGCCCTACATGAAAGTAAATGGGAGTCATCTTCATAACCCTGCCATTTCCAGGGTGGCTCCAGGATGTTTTGGGGATGGGTGAGAAGAAGGTCCAGGTCACATTTCCTTAAGTGCTGTCAACCCCACCAGTTGGGACAAGGAGATCTCAGGCCTCAGGGCATTTTTTCACTTGGGACCGAAGCACTAATATCTGGCAGGAAATTCCCTCTGTTTACTGAGGAAACCCGGTTAACTTTAAGAAAAGGCAAGATCTGAGCCTGCACTGTATGTCCAGAGACCTGCAGATGGGCCTCAGAGGAATATCCCAAAATCCACAGGTCTGGGGTGTGGAAGGGCAGGGAGAAGCAGGATTGGGGATGGACAACTGCTGCCCCAAAACTCTCCATTTCTAAAAGCCTCCAGCCTCAGCAGCAACCGTGCCTCCAGACACCCACTGTTTCCTCAAGCCTATACTGTATTAAGCTTTGTAGACATTTTCCCTGGTCTGGCAGCGAGCTTTGCACATCTCCCCGCATCCACTGGCCACCATGACCAGCGATGCTCAGTGGTACCGTGCACCAGCCAAGCACCGTTGTTTTCTTGTGCTGGGTTCATTCAGGACCATTAACTAGTCTTCCTTAAAAACCTCCGTCTATTGCTCTTGGGAAGGATTAGATGTATGGTTGCTTTTGGAAGAGCTTCACAGCTCTCCTAAATGAAGTTTGTTCTATATTACAGAAAACAAAACCAAGTGGAACTTACTTATGGGAGGAGTTTGGCTGCTGATGGCCCACTTCTTCCTTTTCTGAAGATTTTTCCCCAGTTTCTATGTGAACTGTGAAGAGTTATTTAGCAGCCTACAAGAAATCAAGTGGTCCATGGTCTCAGATGACTCTCTGACGCGACCAAGCTCGCTGGAGAACTAATAGCAGAGCAGCACTTTACAAGATACAGTTCTCTTTGCTGAAAAGATAACAAAGGAAAAATAAGATGAAAGTATCTCATCTTCATAATTGCTCCCACAGGTGGTTGCCTTTTGCCAAAGTACACACCGACAAAACTGACCTTTCCTTTCAATAGGATCATGCTGCTATGGGCAGGCTACGGGCTACTTTCTCTTCTTCCACGTGCAGATTCAATGGGATGGAGTCCCAGGAGCACCTCGGAGGGCGGGATATGGCCCTGAGATCCAATATTTTGCTTGTGACTCTTTTGTGCATCAGGCAGAGCCATTCATCAAAGCTAGAATCTGAAATAAAGAATTTAATCAAGCAGTACAATTGATTGCTGGGAGCGATACATTCAAAGACACACAGAGAGCTGTGTCCTGGTCCCTGATGCTGCATTGCATGTAGGAGCTTTCTTCTACCTTGAGACTTAGCAACTCCATCCAGCAGCTACTGTAGAAACCTGGCAGCTGCTCCACCTTCCAGCACAGCGATGACCCAGGTGAGGTCCATATATCTTACATAGCCAGCTCCTTGGCTGAGGAACGCTGTGCCAGAGTGCTTTGGGGTTTTTGGCATAAGCCTGGTCACACAACATTTTTATGAAAGTTCCTGCTCCTGGATTCATGCTGTAACATAAAAATCTGAGGGCATTTCTACTTGTAAGCTTCTGGACTTGATGGATACAAGAGAAAGCCTTGAAATTGATGTAAATCCACGCTACCATCTCCAAAAATGAAGCCAATGTGAAATTGTGAATCACAGTCCCTCCCAAGGGGACCTGTGATGGTTTACAGCCTGACTCATGACATGTGAGCGCCTGAGGGCTGAGCTGGTGGCCTGGCCCTGCAGAGAGCGCTCGGCGGTGTCCATCCTGACCAGGATTGCTAAAGCAATGCATTAAAGGTGTTTATGCAGTAGCAATGAGTAAATCAATATCTTACATTACTCCATTTTCATGTCAGAGTTCATTATTTATATATGTCCTCTCTTCTGCGGCTGCCCTTTGCAACCTCTGATGCTGGGCTACCTTCAGTGACAGGCTCACCTCAAGCTTTGTTTCAAGACCCGGAACTTTAAGATAACCTGGTTTTGCAATTAAAAAGCCAAAAGCAGCCCATTAAATCCACATAGAGATCCTAAGCAAACCAATCGCCTGTTAATAGGTGACTATAAACAGTTATCTATTTTACGGACTTAAAAGGGACAGTGGTTGCATAAATATGTAAGTGAAATACATAACCAAAATATTAGTCGTGACCTTGTTAAAACAGTTGATATGGCAAAACTCAGTCATGAAATAAACTATAAAATGAAATATTATGATTAGTGTCAAGAGCTAATCTCCCAGAAGCCCAGACAATGTGATGCAAAGGAGCTTTTAAAAGAAACCCAACAAACTCATTTTTCATTATCTTCTGCGATCTTATTATTTCACAAGTGAGAAATCCATTAGCAATTCTGCCAAGAACTAGATAGGCTGCTTAGTTATCTAACACCGAGACACTTGCATCCCATGGCTATCTTGATGTCCCTGGAAAAAAAGAAAGAGGAAAAGCAATGGAGTAATAAATTATTGTAATTGTTTCATTAAAACTTAGGACGCTGTAATTTTCAAGTTTATTTGGTATAATATTTAAATGAACTAAAAGGCAACATTGTACAGTAACTTTATAAAATAAAATTATTACATAGTACATTAACCAAAACCCCATTAAAAAAAAATCCTAAAAAGTCATTTGGGGACAGATCCTGCTCTTGCTCTTCTGCACATGATTTATCAAGCTGATTTCAAGCAGCACTCTTTGTTTTAGGAAAAGCAAATGGGATTTGCCCCCAAAATGGAGTATCTCTTTTATAATTCTTGCAGTTTCATTTTATCATGTGTAATATATCAAGTTTATAAGGCATAAATACAAAAAACAGTTCAATATGCTCATCATTATTTTAATTAAGTAATACAATCTAGGACACTTTTTTCAATCACACCAAGGATTACAATGTACCTATAGATTTAATTTGTTTATTTTTCTTTTTTTTTTTTTATACAAAAGTCTATCATATAGTATACAGTATATACTAGTCGATAACTGGTTCACAAGGTTGATCACGATATTCTCGTGTCAGGATCTCACCTAGCTTGTGTACTCTGTGCAGAACGGCGGGGCCCCCCCCTCCTTCCCAGGCTGCTCTCCTCCGGCGGCAGCATCCCACCGCTCCATCTCCTTACCTATTTTAAGCGAAGAGCTCTGTGCCAGATGCAAAACCCGCTGGGAACGGCTGGGGATGCCCATCCCCGTGGTGCCGAGGAGCCGGGGAGCGGAGGAGACGGCAAGACAGCGGCTCCCGGAGGTATTTGCGGAGCGGGGAGGCAGGGAGCTGGGCGCTGCTTTCCCCGCTCCCCTCATGCTCCCGGCACCATGGAGATGCTCCCAGAGGTTGCAGGAGCCAAATCAAGCCCCAGAGAGGGAGATCTGTGTCAAGCCACGGTCTGGCATGTCAGGAAACCACTGCCCCGATGGAGGTGGGTGCCACTGGCTGCTTGTGCAAGTTAAGCATGGGCAAAAGCACCGTGATAAATTAGGAGTGGCGATAAATTAGGATGCTTGGGATGCTGAGTGCTTGGGTCGGGCCAGCTCCACATCACCCACAACTCCATAACCTTCCAAACCCTTCCCAGGATTTTGGGCATCTCTAATGAAAAGGCTCATTTGGTGCCAGCGGGATGAGCCCTGCACAGACAAAATAAAATCCCTGCATGAACGAAACAGGGGTCCTCACTTCTCCTCTACCGCATGAGTGCAAGCACAGCCCCAGCCCGCCCCTGCGATCAACAGCATCTCCTGCACCCATCTCCCCCCTCCACTTAGATGTTCCGGTATTTTCTAAAAGCAGATCACCAAGGTGCAACAGAGGAAACGCTGCTGATTTTGGGTCGGGGGGCGGCAGGGCCAGACGGCTCGTGCTAGTGGAGGGGGGGTTGGCGAAGGCAGGGGGTCTCCCTGGTGTCCACCCCACACCCATCCTGCCCCTCCAAGGGAGGTGTCACCACCCGTGCAGGCAGATGGGGACCGACACTGTGCCACCACAGGGTCACATTCCTCTTTCCAACAGCATCTCGTGCTTGCCACCGCCGGGCCAGGGAGGGGTGTGAAAGGGCTTTCTGACATTACCTGGAACCAGGAATAGATTTTTTTTTTTTAACACGTACAATCAACCTAAATTGTGCATAAGGTAAACTGCAGAGCAATGCCCTCTGGAGAGTATTCACATGTCTAATATTAGCTATCTTGCTGGCGGCTCCAAATCATCCCTGGAGGTTTCTCGACCTGTCTATATTTACTACATACAGATCCTGAGCTCCTAAACTCAGGTGCTCTGAATCATACCGTAACCAAAGGCAGCCTAAAATAGACAGTGTGAATTGCTCCCTCCCTGCTGTGACTCCATCCTGCAGCATCTGGGAGGAAAGAGAAATAATCTTGGTATTAGGAATGGGCCAAAGCCACAGAATTTGTGTCAGGATTCAGGCCAAGCAGGAGCAGATTTCAGTCTAGGGGCTTATCCTTGTTCAGTATTTGCTGACGGGACACACGGCCCTGTGCTTACACTTGTTTTTCTGATAGATCAATGGTCCCAGGGATCACCTATCCCCAAATAAAACAAAGCACACAAGCAGCGCATAAACAGCTCTCCAGCTGCAGGAAAGAACTGACACACATCTAAAGTCACAACAAAGCCTTTGCCTCCCACGGACCCTTTCCTCACTACTTTTTTTAAACCAGCCAGAAACAAACAGCGAGTGCAGCACATCCCAGAGAGCCGGAGGAATGAGCATCCGACGCTTTCCTAGCTGCTGTGTCATCCTGTAGGGAGGCTGCTTCTGAAGAAACCAAATTACCCTACATAAAGAGCAGTCACTAAAAGAATCTCCCTTCCCTCAGAGGACCAGCAAGATCACATTATTTCCTGAAATTTTTTTTTTTTTTTTACTTTTTTTTTTCATCTATACTCGACAGAAGAGTAATACTGTCTGGGTATTTGCTTTCACTAACCATGGCAGGTAATTTCTGTCATAGCTTGAGAGTTCCTTTGAACCTGCTATTTGCATTTGGGATAAAGTATCAAATGGACATTTCCCATGGGATCCAGAATGCTTGATGTCTGGTAGAGTCAACCATAATTCTTAAGTCTATTAGCAAGAGGGAAGCAAAAGATCTCCCCGTGCCGACTGCATTGCATTAACAGCAAGTTTCCACTACTGCTGAAAAACTGTGCCCTTAATATAAGTGCTCAGTAACCACCAGCCCTGCTGTTTGAGGAGCACTCTGAACTGTATAGAAGGCTTGCAGGAAAAGGACCTCCATTAGTACCCATTATGTTGTGATTTATGTTATGGGCTTAAAATAGCAAAATTAAACAGTTCTGTTTGATCTACAGTCTAAAAAAAAAAGGCACAAAGACTTTGTGAAAAAAAAGTATAACTGTTCAGATTACATTTCCAAGAACTTTAACAGAGCGTTGCTTTGATTTGCCAGCTTTGCTTGCTGGCAGGAGTGAAATTGAGACAATTTCACTGTCTGCAGAGGTAAAGAACACCCTTTTGGCACGGCAAGTTTGCCAGCTCTATGCAAATGTTATTCAACAGAAGCAACTAAAACCTCTTGTGATTGCTTTAAAACACAATCTTTTTGGTCTGCAGCACATTGCACTTATCTAAGTACTCAGTGATGATCGAATAGGTCTTAGGGCAAGACCAAATACAAAGAGCCCTTTTTAATCTGAACATAGGAATAAACTCTGTTCATGGCTACACAGTCTGCTTTCAATCAAATGATCATGAAATACATAAATACTATAAAATAAATACAATACATTCAGAGTTTTCTACATTGTAGAGAGCTTTAAGACTTCCCTAGCTCCCCGATGTAATGCATACAGTACATTTCCTTCTATACAGTGCTACCTCCATATACCCACACCTCTGTTAAATGCAACATAGCTCAGACAACCTTCTTCTTTTGCCTGGATTCTCATCAGTCTCTGATTCTGTAAAACATTATATTGTTTCTTTAGGAAAAAAAAATATTGCACTTTTAAAAATGCATAAAAATTGAACTGAGTTCCCATTAACTCCACCGCACAGTCTGTTATTTAAAATAATGCTTTTCCAGAAAAAAAATGTTTCTCTAGTTGCTTTGTGTTTTGCCTACGGTTACAGCATTCTCCACCAGGAAATCCTCAGAACATTCTTCCTTAGCAAATTCCTAACAGTTTTGCCATCAGGCGTTTGAAACACAGCATGAGCTATCTGAGCTGCACACAGCTGGGAGCCACGGGTCTGTCCGCAGGTTCAGGATTTCATTGTACAAATGGGAACTACAATGACCAGAATAACCGTACAAGCTGCCGCCGCTATCAGGGCAGCGATCTTGCAAACCTTTGCTCTTCTGAACTCAGCTTCTTTGCGTTTTAATAAGGAATCATAGCCAGGAGTATAAATGTCTTCCATCCAGTATTCTAAGTTGTTTGGGTTTAAAGATTCTTGAGTCTAAAAATTAAAAGGAAACAGTTGTTAATTGTCTGGGATCTGTCATTAATAACACAAATAAACAGAGCAGATGTGCCTGAAGGCCTCCCAACTGCATCTGGGTCTGCTGTCAGGGTAAAGTGGGTTATTGTCGCTTCTCACATCCCTTCAACTCCTGGTCCCAGTTCCATAAGGCTGACAAAAGTTGCAACAAAATACTGCAAAAAATAAACTCCTGTAACAGTATAATTCTGCTGCAAAATCCCTCACGTACCTCTGATTTGCCATAAACTTCATCATCCTGGATGGCATTTAAATAAAACCTCTTTAATCTGCTAGACAGCAGAGATGTCAGCAACTACCGGTCTGTTACTGCTTTTTTAAATTATTAAAGCCCAGCTGATGGAAAGGGTTCTTAACATATACTCCTCATGAACTACATTTTATAAAGCTAACCCTAATTTTGCTGCCATAACTTGCTTGCAGGGTGCGATTGTCCAGCTCCATCCAGAACCCAGTCCCTCTGGATAGGCCATTTGCAGTCACCCTCCAGAACGGCAACACCTGGGGACACCAGCCCTTCAGTCCAGCGTGGGAATACACAACCACAGGCAGTGATTTCCCACGAAATCACCCAGGACAAGGTGACACTCATCTTCGAGCTCTCCTTCCAGCTCCCTCTTCTGAAAGTCACCCAGATGCATGACGCTGTCTCAGTTTTAGGGGCAAGAGGGGAAGGGGAACTGGAGACCTGGCACAGGATTTGGTACCACACACTCTCCTGGACCATCTCCACAGATGAGATCATTTAACCCCGATGGCACAATCTATATTTCCACAGGAGGCAATACTCTGCTCATTGCCAAAGTCTGAGTTTCTCTGGGCTGGAGGTGATTTTAAGAGTATGATTAAGAAATTAAAGACTTTGCCCTCCAATTCCACATGGGTAACCAAAAATTAAAAAAAAAAAAAGGATCATGAAGAAAATCTGAATTGGTCAGAAAATTAAAGGCTATCTGGGGAACTTTATCAGTGTTTCCATTTAAATGTTTTTGGGGTTTTTTTTATCTTTTAGTTTTTCCTTCCTTAGAATTTGAGCTCTTCAAGCTTTGCATTTCCACCTTGCTTTTTTTCCCTTCATCCTTTCTGTTGGGGAAAACAGGAGGAAAATGGGGGAAACCCAAACACTAGGCGTTACATTGCACTCACCAGCAGAAAGGAATAAAGCAGAAAGAACATTTTGAAAGATGACAGCTTTTCCTCAAAGCTGTCTCATGTGTCTGGGGCTCCAAAGGGCCATTTCTTTAAAAAATGGAAAAGATACCACATAAAAACGTTCCAGCAAGAATATCCTAACACACACCACTTCTGGACTTGTAACGGAGCTGATCCACAGTTCGTTGGACTCCGCACAAAGAAACTCCAGCTGACTCAAGAGGGATTTGGGTAAGCCTTTAATTGGCTAATTCAGCTTTTGTGGCCACGAGCTACTGGCTGAAACCTTGCTTTGCTTGAAAGCAGCATTTGCTTTATGTACAGAACAACTAAAAGAAGTGATTTTATAGCTATGCCAGAAATAAACAACTAAAATTGAGCAATGGTTTACCATCATTTGATGGAGATCTCTATGATAGCACCAATATGCTGAAACAGAGACCACCAGCTGAGTCTGAGATGGTACCGTTCGGGCTCTGAGTGACCTGTTGCAGCCTTCTGAATAAAATCAGAAACCCCAGCTCTACAGGCATCAGAAAAAGGCCTGACAGTGTTTTGTCCCAGTGGATCATCTCACACAGAGCAAAGCGATGAGATCTCACACAGACCCCACACTTGGGACAAACTTTGGCCTGACTCTAGTTTTGCAATTTCTGTTGTTGAAGGAAAACCCAGCAGACTTGTCAAGTGCCAGGAGAAATTTTAAGTAAACAAAGGTAGAAAAACCCCAAAGATAGCCATGCTAAGCTTCAAGGAAATTACAGTTTTGGACCTCTCTGCCTTGGTATTGACCTTTAAACTACTTCAGAAGGAAGATGCATTATTAAAAAGGCCCATTACTGTTAATCAGCTTCCTTTCCCATTTCATTGCCAGACGTAGGAATGTTCATTAAAGCATAATGTATTTACCTTCAGTTCTAATAAACTTAATCACTGGGAAAAAAACCCACTCATCAGTCTGAGTCTATTTTTTAAGTTTGTCAGTAAGCTCTATTATAAAGTCTAGACATTGGCTTTGCGGAGTAGGTGCAATTCTGACAGTCCTTTTGGAGGGAGAGAATCAAACCAGTAAAGTTTTATCACCTTTATCCTAAAGATAAATGATGGCAATAAGCCGATTTCTCTGGTTTGCTCACAGTCACACAGAGCCGCTTGCAGGGAACGAAACAGCCCTATGAGGAGCAGATGGAGAACGATTCTCCCAGGGGAGCTTTGCCTCCAAATATCACCTCCCTTGTTGCCTCCACGCAGCAGGTAAGGGATGCTTTGCGACTGCCTGCTGCAGAGGAACTTCTTTCAGCCTATCCCCACTCTAGCAGACAGTCTGCAATGCCAAGGTTAGGAATTTGGTAAGCCCTCCAAAGCTTGTAAGATCCGAAAAGCAGCAGGCAGCCGAGGCAAGATGCAGCTTGGTCCCCGTGCTACTTGGCTTCTCTCCAAGTGCACTTTACCCACAGCAAGGAGCATGGGCTGGTGAGGACAGGGAAGTTTGCATGAGCCAAGCCAGGAGGTGAACTTGTTGTGCACAAATTCCTTCACAAATGCTCCTGGAAGTTGCACTACGGCGCTGTGGGGGTGATGCTTTTAACTCCAAACCACCTAACACAGGGTCCTGGGGACAGAGCAGTTCTCCCCGGGCTAACCAAGTCTTCCTCCTGGTATCCTGATGCTCTCCTAGGGCTTAGTCTGATGGGTTTGGAGCTGGGTTAGGTGCCTCAGCACTGAACCATCGAGAGCTGACGTGGAGCCGCAAGCCTCAGGCTCTTGCATGCCACCTTCCTTGGCAGAGAAGCTCTGGAGACAAGCAGACTCCCTGCTTGAGTGTGGCCACACCGTCCAGACTGCTGACCGCAGAGCTGCGTCAGCGTGGCGCCGACGAGCCCCGAGCTGTAGGTCAGTGTACCCCAACTGCTGCCAAGCCTGTACAGCTCGGGCAGCTCTGCTCCGGGGCACACACAACACGCGTGCAAGGAGCCCAGAATGCCTGAGGTCAGCACCAGCCCCCCCGCTGGCTCTGCGTCCTCCTGTATAAATGCATATAAATGATATAAATGCTACACAGGGCTCTATGTGGAATTCATTACGCCATGCATTTTGTGTTTCATGACTAAACCTGGAGAAAAGGAGGCTGAGGGGAGACCTTTTCGCTCTCTACGACTCCCTGAAAGGAGGGTGTAGAGAGGCAGGGGTCGGTCTCTTCTCCCAAGTCACAGGCGACAGGACTAGAGGTAACGGCCTCAAGTTGTGCCAGGGGAGGTTCAGGTTGGATATTGGGAAAAATGTTTACACTGAAAGGGTTATCAAGCATTGGACTGGGCTGCTCAGGGAAGCGGTTGAGGTACCATCCCTGGAGGTGTTCAAAAGACGGGTTGATATAGTGCTGGGGGACATGGTTTAGTGATGTATTTTTGTCAGAGTTAGGTTGATGGTTGGACTAGATGATCTTGAAGGTCCCTTCCAAACTAGATGAGTCTACGATTCTAAATATGCCAACATTTGTTTGCTTTTTGCACATTTTGGATGGCATTCTTCATACTTCCTTTTTAAATCTGTGCTCAGATATCTTCCTTCCCAGAAGATCTCTTTTGTTTATCAGGCTAGACAGCGCATCCAACATGGGGACTCAGTACTGGGCTTGGGCAGCCCATTATATATCGGGATTGTGGTTTCAAATGCACCACATTTTGGGAAAATTCAAACCCAAAGTTTGGATTTGTCTCCCAGTGACTCGCTCTGCTCTGCTCATTGCAGAAGAGCCTGCACACTTCCAAGCCAAGCTAAAATACAAACAAGACAGACCATTAGCTGATCTGTTCTTCACATGACTCTGGTTCCCAGCAGCCACTTCAAAGCTGCAACAGTGATGCGTGTCAAAAACGGTCATGGTATTTAACACCTTCTACAAGTATTTTATGTCCCATATTCCCAGCAAAATGGGAAAAAGCCCTAATGCCTACATTCTCTGTGAACAATTCAGACAGAACAAGGATAGAAGACAGAGCAGCAATGCCAGTTTCTGCACCGCTCTGCCCTGCTGCAGTTGGGGACTAGTTCATCCCTGCACCCCTAAACTCTTCTTTAGAGCTACTACCTCCACAATGGCTTAGCAGACATCTCTCCATTGCAGAATAAGCTGGGAGCACCAACCTGCCAAGGATCATCATTCAACGACCAAACATCCACATTTTCCTTTGTCCCTGGCCAGGATGGATAGGGATCAGCAAGATTAGAGGCTCAACACTGCACAGCTCCTTCCTGAGCTACCCAAATCCCTTCTTAAATGCATATTCTGGCAACATCCATTCGCAATTAAGCCATTCAAATTAAACAAATGGGACTCACTTGTAGATCCAATGCTGCAATCTTGCCTTTATCCCCCGAATTCCTTGTGTATTCCTCTATGGTCCATGATGGCTGGGCGCGTTTCACTTCAGCCAGCTCTGTCAACCTCATGTCCGTGTAGAGCGGGTTGCTTTTCATGTGTGACTTGAGTGATGCAGGGTAGGGATGAGGACTAAAGACTTGTTCAATCAAGAAAGCATCTTTTGGTTGTTTAGACAGTCTATGTGGCTGTGGGATTTCGTATTGCCTGTCTGCCTGCAATAGGGTTCAAAAGAATTTGAGAGAAGAAACAGGACTATGAGGGGGTTAAACACAAAGGACAGAGATATTCCTTTCAGAATAACCACATGATATTGCTTAAGCCATGATAAAAGAAGTACCAGCTAAGACAAAGTTTTGGACGGCCTTAATCCATTTGCCCACTCTCTTCTCACAACCAGACCAAAGAGGTATTTTACAGACACAACTCCATGTTGACCATTACATGAACACAAAGCTTATGCGACAGAGGAAATCTAGGTTTTGACCTGTTTACAGTTATAAAACTATTCTGAAAATGGCCCTGCCATCCAGAAAAGCCTAGCTGATCTGGAAAAGCTCAGAGTACCATGCAGGCTTCCAGATTTCTGTTTCCAGATCAATTCTTAAACTGAAGTTTTGTGGGAAGCCCCCAGGTAGGTGCCTCCCTTGGCACTGCACCATCCACGATACCAATCCAGTGTCATCCACGGTCTACTGCAGGAGTGAAGAAGGGACTTTCAAAGTCAGCATTTCATCCTGGGCAGAAAAGGTAAGGTTTAGGCTTACTAAGGGCAACCTTCTTCCCCATCTGCAACCTGCTAATAACCCATGGTTTATGGTTTCTTGTTCATCCAACTGCACTTATCTCCATCAAACCTCTTTCTTCTCTGCCCTCACTCCTCCCCACAAGGAGGCATGGCATGCCCATCATGGTCCTGATTGATAAGGGAGCTGAAGGACTCCAAACCTCTCCACTTTCCATGAAACAGAAACAACCATCCACACCATGCACAGTTTCAACTGAGCACCAACCAGAGCCCAGTGCAAGGATGACCACAATAGCTCTGTGAAGATGGCAGTGAGAATCTGTTGGGAGGAATGGGTAGAGTTTTCCTGACCAACAAAAAGAAGACCACAGCTATGCTGCATTTCCCCAAAAGGAGGTTTAAGATTCATCTAAATGACTGTGAAAGTCAGAGACAGAGAACATAACTACAGTTTGAGTCTCATGGTACATAAACAAGGATGCTTTTCTTGAGGGATCTGAATCCATGAATCTATTTTGTTGGCTTTTAAATATGCACATACTTCTCTGATAAAAGGCATCACAATGCAATTTTAAAATATCCCTTTTAAAACAACCACTAGAGAATTTCAATTTTCCTTACGCCCTTTTCACCAAGTTAATTACCCGGCCTCATTATATCGCCACTGATGATGAATGCCACCATCATCTTCCGAAGATCTCACCCACATTACCCCCCCTCCCTTTTTCAAAAGAGCAAAGTGCTTTTAAGGAACAACTTGACCATATTGCAGCTGCCAGGCAAGAAGATATAGGTACAAAATCACTCAATTATGATAACAATAAAGACAGGCATAATATGGCAGGGCAAAGTATTGTCATACCCTGAGGCTTGTGATGACTATGGAAGACATTCATAACTAGATTATTTTTAAGTGCTTATTATGTGACTTAAAGTTGAAATTACCTCTTTAGGTTTCCTGTGCCAGTCCTTATTTTCTCCTCCATCTCTCTCTTTCATCTCCTCTTCCGTAATGCCAACTTGGTTGGTGTAAGTAATAGCTCTCCAGTCCCGGGGAGAGTTTGAAATACTTGCTATTTTGGATTCAGTTGCACTGTTTTCCTCCGTTAATGATCTTGATGACCTCCTAGTAAATAAACTTTTTTTTAAGGCTTTTACTCGAAGACTCTCGCTATTACTTCCACTGGCGTCTGAACAGCACCATTCTGGATTATTCTCCAGTTTGCCTCCATGAGGAGTATTGTGGCACTGAAATATCTGCGGGGAGTTACTCTCATCTGACGCGGCCTCGCTTGTCAAAGAATTGAGATCTATTTGTACACTGACCTTCTCTGGCTGCTGAATTTTTTGATCCAACTTGCTTAATTTTCCCAGGACTTGGGAGATTTCTTCTCGGACGCCTGAGAGAGATTCCAGTTTCTTCTCTATTTCACCAATCCTCAAAACTAACTTGCAGACGCTCGTTTTTAATTCATCATCTGCGTTACTGATATCTGCCCGGACCAGTTTATCCAATTTGTTGCATGCACTCCCGTTGGAGATTTTAGTCAAATTGTGCTCAGGTGAGCTCTCACAGTCCGATTTATGCACCTGAGACAAGGAACCGGTGCTGTTGTAGCAAGAGGACTGCATCACTCCCGTCGACCCGCTGATGCTCATGTCATCCAAAAACCGGAAAATGTCACTGATGTCATCGCTCACGATTTCAGAGTCATCATCCGACTGCTTCAGAGAGTGCCGCTCTCCGTACTTGCCTTGGCCCGTCGCACACAAATCCTTGCATTTCTTGTGCTCCAGGACTTGCTGCTCCGTCTGTGTCCCAACACTCGTGGTCCTGTCAATGCTTAAGATCTGAACAGAACTACAATTAATGCTTTTGTCCTTAAACTTTTTGACTGGCTCGTGTTTCTCCACTTCTAGAATGGAAGGGATTTCCTTGGGTTTATGCCCATTTGGTTTCACAGCGTAGTTTGCCTGCATAATTGGTTGCTGATCCTTCGCGTTCAGGTAGGACTGATGCCTGTCAGCTGAAGGAAAGTTTGGAGACGGGTTGTTCGAGCTCTGGTATCGCGGCTTCTCTTCAGACTGCTTCCTATTAAAAAATGATCGTTCAAAGTCAGGTACCTCCTCCGTATTTAAACTCCAGCTTTTAGCCGGCCAGGCAGTTTGCTTGTTTGGCTTTCCAGTCCACTTTTTGGTGTCCTGGGGCCCAAGAATAGTAGTTGGGCCAAAATACGTTGAAGCTTGAAGATCATCTAAACTTTCATGCTTCACTCGTCTTTTGTCCGGTATAGGAGAATAAACTGGATTCAAGTACTGGCTGCTGTATGGCATTTCAAAGCTGTGGTTGAAGAAAGCCTGCTTAGAGCTTTCTTTCCGGCTCTGAGGCTCTCTGTGTCCACCTTCTGGCTTTTTGTTGGATGGTATTAAGTTGGGAGATATTGTAATCAGATTATGAAAATCTTCTTTGAATATATTTCTTTTCTGGACGCATGACTGCATCATGAATGGCTCATCATTTGCAATGAAAGTTTCTTTTATGCCTGCAGTTATAGGCAAGGAGTCTTGGTCCGAAATAGATTCATTTTCAATGTTCATGGGGAAGTAGGTACTCTGCATCTCGCATGGTGGAGACGTGGCGATGGAGTAGGATGCCAGCGCCTGCAGCCTGTCCAGAGAGGCAGCCCGGCCCTTCATGTCCTTATTAACGCCAAGTAAAAAGTTGGGTTCTGATGAGGGGACAAACTGTTGACAGTCCTTGCAGTCCATCTTTCTGCATTTTGAAGACCTTCTGACCGGAAAGCCCCGGTTAAACTCCTGGTCGTTCAGCTCGCAGTTGGGCACGCAGTCTGCCATATTGCAGATTTCCGTGTCAGATCTACAGGACTCGAAGGACTCTTTCTTTTTCACTTTCTGCCTTGCAACTGGAAGTTTCTCTTTGGCCACTCCCCCGTTCATTTGTATGAGGTTGAATATTGTTACTATATCTGCTGCAACCATGATTTTCTTTGATTGCTGATTGTTTACAGTGCATCTCATTTTGTCTTTGAACAAAGTCGCTGGGAAATTAGGATCCAGGCAAGCGGTGTAAAACAGCACACTTCTGAGCTTGGCCAACTGGGATAAATCAAACCTCGCACACAGGGACTTGCAGAGGTCCTGGTAAGAAACAGTATTCTGCTTCGTGTCCAGCTCCTCCAAGATCTTCACCAGGAAGAGCGAGGATTCCTGGTTGGACTCCATGGCTTTAGCGTATTTTGTTGTCTAGCCTGGAAACCACGTTCCACTTCTACAGCAACACACAACAGCAAATAAAAAAGATTGTAAGTCACCCACAGATAATATTCAGGACTTTGTAATTCAACCACAGATGGGACCTGACTCCCCAGCCATGCAGTCGAGGGCGTGCTTGTATAACCCATCCTCACGTTTCCGAACTCCAGGCTGCAATCCTAGCATCAATTAAATCAATACTTAAATGGAATCAGGATTTCATCCAAGGAGGCTCATTTATGTCAAGTGTCTACTAAAGCGAGCAAGTGAATAAACAGGAGAAGCTTTGGAGGGGCTGAACTAACAGCAGATAGACAATCCCAGCCTGCTTGCTATGGGGCTTTCACAGAATTTCCTACCAACTTGTGAGAGGTTGAAGGTACAGACACGCCAAATTGTTTGGCAATAATTCTAGCCCCAGCCTGACCAGAGATGATCTACCACACCATGACAACCCCAGCTGTTTTCATATCTGACTGCAAACGGCTCTCAGGAAGATTTTCTGAGAATAAACTTCTGACATGTTTTTAGAAGTGATCTGAGCACATAATTACCATCTTGCTTATTTAAAAACATTATTTTCTGCTCTACTCTGAATTACCTCCTCTGGATACCATGACACTTTTTCCAAAAATAACTTTTCCTAAGTTTATTACACAGGAATGGAAAAGCTTCCTGGTCCCATGCAAAAAAATCTGCGTGAGCCCATTTCAGCTGTAAAGTGCAGAATGTAGAAAAGAGCAGAAAGAGTTAAGCAAAAAAAAAAAAAAAAAATCCCACTGAATCTTGAAACCAATCCAGCAGATGCTAGAGGGCTGGCTGCCAATCAGGGTGGATTTGAAGCCTGAGAAATATCAAGGACAGAGAACATCCTCTTCAGTGATGTGCTCCCAGAGAAGCCCGGGGAGTGCAGCTCCATTCACCAGCCCGAAATGATAGGGCAGAGGTGGAGAGCAAAGGCTGCACATTTATGTGGATAACAAGAACAGCTCGAGCAAGCACAGCTAACGCTAGCAAACATCTTGGGAAGGATATAAACCCCCGTGCTTTCAGAGCTGAAACTAACCTCTAGCCATTATGGATTAGGAAAGGATGTTGATGGGGGGCAGATTATTGCTCATCTGCCTACTGTGAATATCCTTGTCAGTGTCTCTGCTGTGGACTACTAGGAGAGACAGAGCACAGGATGATGCAGTCTGCCAATTCCTATGTTTGGTCACTTTGTCTTTGTTATTTGTACCTATAGGAATGACAAAAATATTTTCCCTTCCCCCAAAAGATATGGTATCTTCCCCCATTCACTCCCACCCTTAGATGACCCCTGGAACTAGGCTCTCCTTCTCCATCAAGTGCAGAATAACCACCCAAATGGCACAGCACAAAAGTCAGGCTTGCAAGGTTTCTTATTACTCATTTAAAAAGTCACCTCCCAGCCAAAAACCTCAGCACTCCTGAGCACTGCTCCAGCAATACAGAGCTCCTGTTCCCTCTCTTGTAGCCTTTCATCTTGCCCTGACATCACACACCAGCGATCGCTGTCAGTGTCAGAACCCAACGTACATCAGCTTTCGTAGCGAACGCCACAGCAGCGTCTTCCAGAGGGGGGAAAAAATGCACCGGGTTGCCCATAAGAATATGAAACAAGTCTCCAAACAAAGACGTGGCTGTTTATTTAAGGAGCATCTTTCTGCTGCGTATGATCAGAAGTTGAGCAGCAGCAACGTGAATGTATTTCTGTGATTGTAAACACTACTCTCAGAAACCAATGGCTACAGGGATTTTCCAACACCTCCGCTGCATGCCTGTTTGCTTTTAAAGCTCGTGTATTATGCATAGCAGCACAACTCTTCTGCTAACTGACAAAAGAGCCAGAATGTTACACTGCTCAGTGCTCGGCTGCAGAAAGTAAAGCTGAACATTGGAGGAGGATGCTTGTATCCCCCCCTTCTTTTTATCAACAGCATGTGCTCAGAGGCACAGCCTTTTTAACAGCCGGCCTTTGTATTTCTGTGGCATGTCACAATTAGAAAGTGAAGCTCCCAAGCTAGGTCTAAACTCCTCTGTCTGCCACCAAAGCCACCAAGCACTCCCAGAGGAAACTTCACACGTGGGGCTCGGAGACTTTCCCAGCGGCCAGGGGACTGGCACGGCAAGTCAATTTTCTGCGTGTTGTAAGTCTGCCATTTGGGGCAAGAGTGGAAATCTGTCTTTTTGTCACCTCCGGGCTGAATACCTGCAAAAGCAACTATCTCCTCCCATTTGTAACTTCACAGCTTCTCGCAAAACCCTCACCCGGGTATGCGTTTTCACAGTCTGATACACACTCTATCCGCTGCCTGCACCGGCCTGCCAGCGCCCTGCTTTCTCCCCTCTCACACTCCTGCTAAAATACACAACTAGCCCGTTCGCAAGAAT
>JAOXNO010000070.1:33700322-33716885 GCA_028565335.1 Limnodromus scolopaceus
AGCAAAATTTGGGTGCAGACTGATTTTTAAAGGTGCTGAGCGCTGACAAGTTCAGAGAGTTCAGTGGAAGCCCTGCATAACCCCAAATCCCACATTGCATTTATTAAGCACCAACAAGGATCCTTGAGTTTGGAGACTCCAATCCACACCCAAGCAGTAAGGCAGCAGCACTGAAGCACAGACCCCAAGCAGAAGACCCCTGCTAGACCTGGTTTAGCTCAGCCTGGGACCTTCTGCTCCCAGACCCAAGCCCGGGACATGGCACTCAGCTGTAAAGTAGTGAGGGGACAGGGAGGTGACAGAGGCTCTAAGACAAGGGTGATCAGGAGAGACATGAGCCTGCTTTGGTGGGAACTTGGCCAATTCGCTCGACTGAGGCTCAGCTATGGGAGGTGGGAATTGAAAAGGCAGGTTGCAAAATCAGATGTAGGCCTTGAGGAAAAGCAAGCTAGCTTGGAATTGGAATAATTTCCTCTTCACCCCTTGGCTGTTCACAAACAGCTTTCTGGTGTGAGCACACAGGAGCAAAAGGTACCTTTGGGCTTCAGTCTGGGCGTGGGATTGGGTGCTCCCTTGTGCCAGAGCATCCAAAACATTGCTAGTGGGGTACGCAACAGATCCATGCTGTGAAGAATAGGATGTACTATCCCACAGGGACAATATAAAAGCGCCTTGAAATCCTGTTTCCTGGGTGAGGGATGTAAAAACCCAGTGCCAAGGTTTTTAGTGGCACATTAAGCTCCCCTGTCTCTTGTCAAGCCTCCTAACAGCCTGCGACAGAGACAGGTGCCTCTTGGCACCTCACCCCGGGAGCTGCCACATCTCAGGTGCCAAGCACTTGGCCACGCACCGTCTCAGCTGTTATGTCCACATTCATTCATTAGCTCTCAAAGCAGGACCAGAATAGACCTGGACGCAGCACATAAATGCAAAGGTCCAAAATGAGCACAGGAAGACCTTTTAGAGAGGGTACAGGGTCATGAATCAGTCAAAAGCAGCAAAGTGAATGAAAGCACCCACAGCAAGAGCAGCAGCACGGGGCTTCCTCAGATGGCCTCAATTCCACCAATGTCCTCGTGCCTTACCTTCACTACCAGCAGCCACATGCACCCTCCAAACCACCCCCAAACTGACTTTGGTCTCCAGAGACATGGAGCTGACCACACACAGGGACAGGATCTAGCTTATTTTCCCTAAGCAAGACAGTCTCTGACCAAAGGAGCCACTTAACGTTTCATCTTTAATGATTTTTGCTACATTAACACTGGGAGGGTCGCTTTGACTCGACTTCCTCAGATTGGACATTCTCCGCTCTAATAGCACAATTATATCCCAGCATGGACTTGTACAGCATCATATTGCACAGCGAGTCGATGGGCTCTGACTCTCCTTGCACACAGATGAGCTCCAGGCTTACCACAAATCAATGTCTTCTTGCCCTGCACCAAGAGCAATGAACTGAGCTCTCGTCTTACCATTAACCCACTATCTCAGCCTCTGGAGGAGAAGACCAAGAGCATTACAGTTGCAACCTCCATCCCTCGTGGTGCTTTCTGTTGCACAAAGGGAATATACTGTTCTAGTTTCTGGTGTCTTTAGAAATCAAGCCTCCATAAGACCTCTCCCTTGTGGTCCTCCAGACCAGGGGAACCTGTGTACTTTTTCACGCAGCTTGCTTCCCCACAGAAAAGCCAGGATGCACTTTCCCTCCTCACCACCTCCCAGATCAGCACCAGGGTGGGCAGCTCCCCTCACCTTCTGCCTACGCTGTAAATTCACCATCCACAGGAATTCATTAAATTAAGTACTGCTCCGTGGTGGCCCCTGCTGCTTTCCCCCATCGCACCTTCAGCCCAAACCCTGCCCCACGGGATGGGCTGAGGGCAGCACACATCAGGGCAGACAAATCCCAGCACGGGATTCAAGACAAAGTCCCACCACTAGACTTCCCTGAGCAGCGGCGGGGAGGCAAGGCGCCTTGCACGAGCCTGAATCGTGGCCACTGGCAGACAGACCACGTTATCTCCTTCTGATATTTCCTCCTTCATTTCCTTCCCTGTTCTTTGTGCCTCTGACATCTGCTCTCCCCACTTCCCCGCACCCACGGCATGTGCAGCTAACACACAGATGCGGTCGCTGGAGTCATCACTTCCCTCTCCCTTCGATTTGCCTGCCGAGAGGGAAAGAGCATCCTTGTTTTGCTTCCCCCCACGGTGACTAACGGGCCACCCTCTAATACCATCACGGCGACGACAGGCAGAGCGAGCGATCCTCGCATAAATTCCCCCAGAAAGAGCCAGCTACTCCAGCGCAGGAGAACATTAATATAGAGCCAGTAATATGCTAGTTTACTATTAACTTCAGCTCATAAATCTTTCAACCTGTCTTCCCAGCGCCAGATACTATAAAACAAGGCAGGCAACGCACGCCTCGCGTGAGACATGTAACGCGTCGAGATGGAATTCGGTTTCTGTTTTCTCCCCCCCACATAAATCCAGTTCCCTGTCAAAACATTAAGAAATTTCTGACGAACGAATGGGTACCTCAAGCCCCGGCTGGCTTCTGCCACGCACACACGTACAGCCAGGAGAAGGCACTCGGGGAAACAATGCCCATTTCCCCACACCTTATTCCTCCTCCTCCCCCTGCCTTCTGCCGCTCATTAAAAAGAAAACTAAAAAGCGCACTTTGGAGCCCTGCCCGCGCAATGGCAATCGCTTCTCTCTACCTTTCATTGAAGAGGAAAGTCCTCCCAAGCAGCCCGACACAGGCAGCCTCCTCCGGACCCTTCTCTCGGCTGTGCAGGAGGAGGGGGGGGTGTAGGCTCCGGTCCCCGGGGGCCGGTAGGAGATGCCTGCTGGCTCCCTGCCTCGCCGGTGTGATTTTTATTCACTCCTCCAGAGCCGAAGGGGACGAACGCCTGCAGCCTGGGAGCTCTCAGGGCTTGTGCACCCGCTCTCGCCGGCGGCTCGCCGCTGTTCTGGCACAGGAACGACGCACTTTGCACCCTCCCGGGCATCCCACCACTAACCGCATCCACGGCTCAGCCGGAGCTTCGGCGGGGACCAGCACCGGGAAGAAGTTGCTATTTTCTGGCTCTCATCTCGTGTCAATAAGCCTCGGAAAACCCGTCTTTACAAACCAAGCTCCTTGACAGAGGCAGGCTCTGCTGTAAAAGGGCTCTGCATAACACTTCAGCCCCCCCAGCACCCCAGAATTCGGCAGTTTTTAAAGGCTCCCAGTGCATAAATTAACGGGGAAGTTGTGGATAAAGGCAGCGTACCCGCACAGCCGTGTCAGGGATCGAGTCAAACAAGGTTTGCCATTGATTTTTCTTGCACAATAACATTAGGTGGATTATTTGCATTGTTCAGTTATGCAATCCAGGTGAAGGTATCTATACGATCCGGAAAAGTGCAAACAATCATTCTAAAACTGTGCAATAAATTACTTGAATTATTACTGCATCATATGCTCCTGGTTATTCTTTGCCAACTATTGGCCCATGCCAACACACAAATACTGTCCTCTCCATACGTTATTAGAGCACATCCAAGTCACCGTTTTTCCCAAAAAAATTTTGCGTAAGGAGACACCATTGCAAACACTGAGAGATAGACACAAAAAGGTCTCATCGAGGTAAATGTGAGCAATTTATTCCATCTGTGGGCAACCTGGATTTTTTGCATGGCAAACCTACAATGACCCCACTGCCACCCTGGACCTGACTCGACACACCTCACCCGGGTGGGTCTGGCTTCCCTGGCCCCCATCCCCAGCGCTCCCCATCCCTCCAGGCTCCCCGCTTGCAGCTTGGGGTCCCCGGGGCCCAGGCCGGGGGTCACCCACTTCCTCCCCTCCAGCTGCCCATGGGCAGATCCAGCTGCGTGGGACTGAAGCGGAGCTGCCAAAGTCACGGATGGAGTTTCAAGATTTTCAGTGTGTGTCCCCCCACTCCTTTCCTCGGGAGCCTGACAAAGAGGTGGGACCCCAGGGCATCCAGCGGGGACCAAAGGGGCTGGGGGTGGTCTCTTACCTGCACTCACCCCACCTGCCCCCAACCCGGCGTGGGGGGAGCTGGTGCTGAAGCCCCCTCCCCAGCACCTCCGGTCCCCAGAGCATCCCTGGGGAGCGGAGGGCCCTTGTCCCCTGGTGTCCCCTTTCTGCCACCACCACCCCCCCATCTTTGTACATCCGTGCCCCCCTCCCCGCACCTGGGGCTCACCTGGGGGCTCCGCCTGCCTCTTGCCCGGCGAGTGTGGCCGTCACGGCTGGCTCTGCCGCTGCAGCAGCCGCTTCCCAGCCAGGAGGAGGAGGAGGAGGAGGAGGAGGAAGAGCCCGAGCCTGAAGCCCCAGCAGGATGCCATAGCGCCGGGCTGCGCTGACAAAGGCGGCAGCAGGTTGGCATGGGAGGAGGGAAGGGAGGGGAGAAGAGGAGGGAGGGGGCTGCACAAGCCGAGCCTCCCTGCGCCGCCCCCCCTCCCGCCCCGCAGCTGCGGAGGGGGCTGCCCCGGCCGGCCCCGGGCGCTGCGGCAGCCGCCGGTACCGGAGCTCGGCAGCCCGCAGGGACGGTGCGGGGCGGGGAGGCGGGGAACCCGCGCTCCGGCTTCTTGTAAATGATTACTGTTGTTGTTGTTATTATTATTATTTTTATTATTATTATTAGCGCGAGTCCCGGCCGCCCTCGCCTCCTTGCATGCTGCGCGGGGGGGAAGGGGGGGGTCGGCGTCCCGAGCCCCGCAGCCCCCCCGAATCCAGGCGCTGCTTGGGGTGGGGAGTAGCACTGGCCCCCGCCGCACTGTCAGCCCCACTAATTGCCACCCCCCGCACCCCAAATCCAGGCAGAGGGTGACGGCTTGCCCTCAGCCCGGTGCAAAGGCATGCAAGGGAGGGGGATGCCCAGCGCGAAAGGGACCCTCTTCCCACTTGGGGACATGGCACTCCAGTGCCCACCCCTGCGTGCCCACCGCCCTCGGGGCGCAAAGGCCACTGATGCGCAGGCTGGACGGCTGCCCACCGTACCTGACCTCCCGTTAGGCCAATGGTACCCCACCTCCCCATATCCAGGCGAGTCATGGCCCTTGCAGGGATGGGGTCTGGTGGTGTGGGACACCAGCGCAAGGTGGGAGACCCCACCTCGGGTGTGCTGCGATGCACGTGCAGCACCGAGGCACACTCGCTGCCAGCCCGGGCAGGCAAGAGCTTACCTTAGATATCAGACCATTGCTCCTTCCCTTGCTGATGGTCGGTTTGCCAACGCCACCCAGAAGATATTGCAGAGAGTTTTTAATAGAGGTGTTGCTGGGTGAATAAAGCAGTAGGATGTCAAAGGCTTGACTTTCCATCTCATTAGCATTGTTTGGGAAGCGGACTCTCAGCTTTTCTTTCCAAGATGAACCTATTCAAAAGGTTGTAGGCACAAATGCGTCATGGCCATCAGACCACTGTGGACAAGCTGGCATAAAACTATGTGTTTTACTTACTCTGACAACCTTGGGAAGAGACCTTTCTGCTTTCCTGGGAGAAACAAGGGGTCAGGAGGGAGTTTTGGTCTGAAACTCACTGATGTACAAGTCCTTCCACTGACTTTGAAGAATACTGTATGTGATTCAGTGTATATATAATATCTGTAAAGACACTTATCGCACATAGCAGCTGATACAAGAGGAAAGGATAAACATACATCTTTGCAAATAGAAGAAAAACATGTTTATACTACGTTTATTCTTACCACTACTTAACTGCACTGATAGAGGCAGTGTCCTTGGGCCCCATTTTCCACGCTTTTGTCAGGCTGTTTTATGCTATAAGTAGCCATTTACTCACAAATTGCACGGCTGGATGATTTCAGCCCTATACCACTTCCTATAGAGCATGCCTTCAGGTCATCAGAATGGGGAGAAAAGCTCTCTGTACCCTTCAGAACTGCAAACGCCAGAGAATAAGTAGGTAACATTTCTTACCGCTCGTCCAGGTCTGGCTGATCTTACTTGGTTTCGTCCAGGTTCTGAGAGGCTTCCAAAGCTGGCTCCCATAGTGAAAGCTGGTGCTGCAAGAAACTAAGGAGCATAATAAAAATAATATGAGATCAATAATGCATTCTCTGATTATACAAAAGGATGCCTGATCAACGATCTCCTGATTGACTGGAAGTCCCCAAAAGCATAATCCTGAACCACTCTTGGAAGGAAGAGGGACCATGCAGCTGAAATGGTCATGTATCAGCCAGTGCTCCCTTGGCATGGAGTACTGGTGTGTGCTTGCTGGCCCCAGTTGTAGCTGTGGTATGAAACTGCCTCCTGTAAAAGCCCGGTGAGAATTTGCAGCAACCTCAAAACTCAAGGCTTCGGTGAAAGGGATGCTTTCCAATGCACACCCTTTGCTTCCCCACTGCATGCAGCGTATTTCATGCAGAGCGTTGTTCCCTCAGCCCCAAATCTCTCAAATCAAGGTGCATTGGGAGAAGCTGTGCCCAAAGCCAGACTGCAGCCAGAGGAAAGTTTGGTGACTCTGTCTTTTGCCTTCCTCACTTCCTCCTCACCATGCAGAAATTAAATTTAATTGATGGCAAGGGTTTCATTAGCTTTTTGTGGGCTGTGACTAGTAGCATATAATTAGGAATCACCTGCAAAAATTGGTTTGAAACAGCTAAACACGGCATAGATTCATAAGCACAAGACACTGAATTTTTACAAAAAGGCACTGGGTGGTGTGTCCCAGGATGAAGGCGATGCTCAAGAGGTGTGAGGGGGTGAAATAGTGCTTGTGGGCAGCAGGGAAAACCTCTCTGAGCAGCTTGGGGTGCTGTAGGTCTGCAGTGAAAACCCTTCTTCCCTTTCTTTGCCATCTGGACTCCAAATCTTCCCCCCCTTCCCTGGGCCAGGTTTGATAGCAGCCTCAGTAGGAGCTTCGTCCAAGGGGAGAGCACCAGATCAGCTCTCCCTGTCCCCGTTCCCCATCTAATTTTAGCACCATCATCTCCTGTTTCCCCTCCCCACCTTTTCTTGACGTCTCTGCTTTGTTCTCCGCTTTTCTTTTCCCTTTCATCTCCTCTTTCCTTCAGTGGCTGGCATATTTACCTTGTCTGGCTCCCCCGTAGCCCCCACCTTTCCCCAGGCCTCCCACCTTCCCTGCCCTCCTTCCAAATTAAGCGGGTGACCCACTGGATGTAGATGTCTCCTCAAGCCAGGGCTGTCCAGGACTGTGCACACCCGCCTTTCCCAGCTTGTCTGGCATCACAGTGCTGCAGAAACGGTGCCCAGCTCCTCACAGGAGCCACAGTCTTTTCCCTATGTAGCATAGCCCTACATAGGGACATATATAAAGGTATTTCAGCCCAATTTGCTTACCAGGACTAGAGCATGTTCCTCATTCATACGTGATGCTAATCCCAGCTGCACAGAAGTGAACACGTTGCCGCTGTCTTGCCCTCTCTCACAGCAGCAACAGTGCTTTCTGTTTGTGCACAGCAATAGCTCCCCCGGGGCTGGAAGGACTGAAGCTGATGGATGCTGAAGGAGAAGCTTGTGTTGAGGGCAAGGTCTAGGAAAGAAAATCTGACTTTCATCACTGCAACGCTCGCTGGCGATTTCTCTGAAACTTTCTGTCTCCCTGTCCATGCTGCTAACTCCCCATGGGGAGGAAGGTTTTTTTCCACTCGTGTCTTGTCCATGCTCTCTTGCAAAATTTTCTTTCAGTTGCCACCCCCGTAGAGCAACGTGCATCCACCGAATCGGTACAAACCGCAGCAAGGCTGGGCTCAGGGCTCCCGCTTTGCCTTGTCTCATGCGATGTGGCTGTAGCACCACACAGCTGTTACATGCTCTGCCTTGCAAAGACTTATAAAGTGATTAACTTAAACCAAGCTGCTTGTCCCACTGACAGCAAAGGGACTGGCCCAAGGGCTCATTTTAAAGCATTAAGTAGTCTTTATGCAGCAAACCTTTTCTTCACCTTCCTTATTGCAACCTCTGGGCAAATTTGTGCCATTCGAAAAACAAGAGCTCACCCCTTCAGCCAACCTGGTGTTTCAACTGCTCTCAGAAACCCCCAAATCATATCCTGATTAATCTCTTTTACTGAGAGGTAATAGAAAACGAATTTCATTTTAAATAGGATGTGGCCATACCTAGCACCTTCTTCAGCACAGATGTTTCTTAAACAGCTAGCAGCAGTCGAATGGTATTAAAATACAGAAAAAACAGTCCTTGACCAATATAGCTTATAGTACGGGCTGGTTTACATTCCCCAGTGTGCCATTAGCAAGTCCTTAGTCTCCTCTGGGTTTGCTTTTAAGAGAAAGAGAAAATCTAAAGCCCAAAGCATAGCCCTATACTGGGAGCACGAGTGGTTACGCCCCAGTTAGACAGACTCTCTGAGCCTGTTGTGCCCCCTGAAGTTTTTAACTGGGATTTGGGAGAGCAAAGCAACTCTGCGGGAAAGGCCCGACAACCCAGGACACTGCTTTATCCCCCCTCTGTCACAATTTGGGTGAAACGTTGCATTCTCTCCTGGGCTAAAGACAAATACCAAAACTTTCTGCATCATTAAATAGCACTTAGCAATATGTAGCCTGCAGATTGCTATTTTTATCAAGTACTCCGTATTTGCACTTCCTCTGAAATCTCAGTAGGGTATCAATATTGCTGAAGCTGGCTTCTGCGGCCAGCGTGCAGGCAGGCTATGCCTGGAAAGATGCATCTCTGAGTTGGCAGGGGTTATCAGTGAGTGATTGATAACGGGCAAACTTCTTGTTCAGCTAAACGGGCTTTGGCACAGGATGACTTGAAATATAACAACAACCAAAAAAATATCAGTCCGTCAAGGAGCATCCACCCATACCAGATGTGCTGACTGGAGAATATGCCAAATTCTTCAAAGCAGTCCTAGGGAGAAGTGACTCCTCGCCCCCCCCCCCAATATATTTACAAACAAAGAGAAAATTAACTGTGGAGTACGATGGATAAGACAAAATATTTTTGTGAATATTGGTCTAAATTCTTTAATGAGTTTCCCTCTGCTGTGTTGAATTACTTTCCAGTGGGTGTGGGAACAACTGGCTTTCGCTGGCACAAAAGCCTATGAGAAATAACCCCTCCATACTGCATCTTCAAGCATTTGTAGAATGTACTTTTAAGACCATGTACAAAACCACTGATGATTAAAGTGGTCACAGGCTAATCCAACTGAGAGAAGAAACTTTATATATTTAAGCTTGTTTAACCAACTGAAGCAGACCCAGAAGAATTATTTATGTTCATCACCAATATTTTTATAAATGAGCCTTCACTCGGGCTTTTCAGTTGGGGTCTTTTTGAGCACATTGTTAACCAAGAGCAAAAGGGGCAGGATTCAGAGACTTCTCAGGCAGTAGCAGAGACAAGCTCCCTGTCTGGAGCGAATGTGCCCAAAAGCACAGGTGCAACTGATTTTAGGTCTAAAGTGGGGAAAAAAAAAATCATACTAATCAGGGGCTGCTTTTTGCTTGCATCCCCTGGGAGGGAGCGAGTGTCTTGCCGAGTGCTGGAAGGCTGCACAGATGGAGTCAGTGTGGCTCACGGTTACCTGCGCTCAGCCATCGCTCCGGCTGTTTAGGCACTATCTCCTCTTGATCTGATGGGTGAAGGCAGCAGCAAGTGTGACAGGTAACCACCTGTCTATTTTGCAAGGTTTCCTTGACCACAGCTCAGCAACAGGCTGTGTAGGATCTCGGGTCAGGGCTGGAGAGGTTATTTGTTCCATGTGAGCTCCTGGGAAGGTGTTACCTTCCATACCGAGTCCCAGAGAAGAGAAGGTATTTCCAAGCTGTGCAAAGTACGTGCTGATTTCTTGCACGTTCAGGTGAATTTTGTGTGCAAGCTGTCTCTCCCTTGGTTACTGGCTCATCCCCAAGTCTTGCCCATCAAGCTTTTCTCAAGGAAAATCAAAATAACCTTCCCATGAGGTTAAAACCTGAAGGAAGATATTTCACCTCCAGCAATGTTCCGAGTTGGAGGGTGGCACGGCCCTGCCCCCCTGCTCTCTTTAGCCCTTGCACCATTTCCACAACCCTGACCTGACCAAACGCCCACTGAAGGCAGAGGAGACTTTCCAGTCATATCGATGGATGTCAGATTGCGCTCACTGGCACTTAGGTAATACGTTAAACAGTCTTCAAATTCCTTGTGGTCACCAAGGAATTCACAAATGCCTTAGCTTTTACCGCCCTGAGTAATTATTTATTGGGACGGCCTTTTTATAGAATCCCCTTAAAATGTTCATCCAGGTTGTAAGGCCAGCAGAGACTATTAGCTCATCAGTCTGCGGAATAACGTAGCCCATAGCATTTCACTCAATAACTGCTGTGTTTAGCTCAGCAGTTAGCATTTGATTAAAAAGTATCTTCCAGAAAAGCCTGCAGTCTCCACTGGAGACATCAAGGAATGAAGAAACTATCATTGCCTTCAGTGGTTTGTCTAGTGCTTCATCCCTGCTCGGGTTTATCAGTGAAACGTATTTACTGCAAAATATCCCCGGCGCCTTTGAACACCTCTGGGCACTCTGCTAGGGAGCACCAACATCTGAAGCCCCCATCCACACTCAGCATCCTCTCAGGTTTGCATCCCCCACAGCATCAACAGAGTGTGCCTTGCAGGGACATTCCTGACACTGTCCTGCAGGGTGGAGCCATTCATCCTCATTTCAGCCTTGAGGTCTGAGAAAACGAAGGAAGAGTCTTTGCAAATCATTGCTGAGTGAAAGGACAAGTTCTCATTTCTGCCAGGTGGGCCCAGAGAAAACAACCGGCGCTGTGATGTAGAGTTTTAATTATGACTCTGTTTCCAGCACACCAAAAGTTGCACCTTTTTGCCTTTTGCTCTCTCAATATTGTTTTCTTGCTTGTTCTAATCTCTAGTTTCCCATGTTCTCTGTCAGTTTTGCTGCAGGAAACAGTATCTCATCTGGAGAGCAGTCCTAGGTCCAGCTTGTTCGTGTCTGATGGTGGGCAGGACTGCACCTCCACTTAACCTTGGGCTTCATTGGCCCTGCTTTTATTTATATCCATTTCCTGGATCTTCACCATGGGAATAAGGATCACGTATCAGCCAGATGCTCCAAGGCTTTCACAGATTAAGCAATATGTTCTGGCTGAGCCCATGCAAAGTGGAGAGTCAAAAGACAAGGCAACTGCTGTGCGGGGGCCAAGGTCAGCCTCCCTGGGAGGGGACCTTCTCCTGACCTCCCACATACCAGGCCTGTGCGGGGCGGTTTATGGAAGCACTAAAGGAGCTCTTTCACATGTTTTGTCCCAAATCTCTAAATTGTTCACTGTTCCCTAGCATCCTTTCCTCTGAGCTGCGTTTGTCTGCCTTAAAATCCTTTGAAGGGATGTATGATTTTGTGCTCCAAGAGTAGACAGCAGGTCAGAACATCTCTGTGGATAAGCCATTTCTTGCTGGCTTCTTCAGGCCACCTTGTGCCTTGATCTGGTGCAAAATTCACTCCAAATTTCCAGGCAGCAGCACACATCAATCCAAAAATTCAGGCAGCAGCACACATCAGGTTTAGTCTTCGGGCTTGCCTGGGGTTAAATCACTCACTTGATTTGAAATTGTCAGCAAAAAGCCTATCGATCTCAGCAGCCCTGGGATCTCTCCAGTAGCTGGTAAGACTGGAGCGGCCGGTGTGACACCGTCCAACTGCCTATAGAGAATTAGGGGACAGTTTCTTCGTGTATTCCCATTTACTTGTATTCCTTCCCCCTGTCACAGCCCTGTAGCATTCACGTAAGGTATTGCATGATATAATAAGATGCATCATAACAAGATGCCTTTATTAGCGAGAAAGTCGTGCTTCCTCATGCTGGGAAGAATGGCAGATGAAAGACAGATGGATCACAATAACTTAAATTACATTATGAAGACAGTGAACTGCTTGTGACACATCCTGCACGAGGCTCTTTAACCACAACAAATAGATTGAAACCTTTCTAGCATTTAATCATTTCTCCCATTGACTATGGGCAGGTCGTAGAGAAAAAGAATCTCTCTTCCTTCTACGTCTCTATCGAATTTAATTAGGTTTGCAAGGTTCGCTCCCTGGGTGAGTTATTCTAAGGCCTTACGCTTTCCCTGCAATGTCTAGGGGATTATATGCATGTTGAAGCCTAGCTCTTCCATAATTGCTTTATCAATAGGGACCATGTAGAACCACATTTTACATGGCAGTTTTGACACAATTTGTTTAGCACACAGGAAAGATATAATACTGAAAGGGATTGCTCTTCTGCTCCGTACCAGGGAAGAGCCACGTGGTGTGTTCTGTCTGGCCTGCTTGTGTGCATCGAATCCAGGAGGATTCGGGAAAGTCTTGGCAGGAGGTACAGAGAGAAGCCCAAGGAGCAGCATCCCAGGGAAGGCACCGCACTGCAGCACGTGCCTTGTGCCAAAAAGCCACGTCTGTGCGCAGCTGGGCGGGAGCTGAGCAGGGTTACTCAGAACAAGAAGATGGCAAGAATCAGTCAAGCACAACTCCTGATGCCAGCATTGGGGCACTAAGTTTCAAGGTCAGGGCTGTACATACTCTGTGGAGCAAAAAGCTACACCTGAGAGGGAATGCTGCTGTGCACCCTGTTTTCAGCTCCCAGGTGAAGGTGAGGAGGACAGAGGCGCAGGCGCTGCCTCCCACCTCTCTGTGTAGGGAGGGAAGAGGGCTCACACTGCTCTCCCCTCTCATCCTTATCTGAGCTGCCCTTGAGATGTTTTTTGAGATGGCTTCTCCCATTGCCACCATTGACACATTTACATACAGCCCAGCCAGAACTTGACCCTGAATTTGCAAGACAAAATTTTTAAGTACCTTCATTGCATTTAACACTCGTGCAGAGCCAGAAAAGATGGTATGGGAGACCTTCTTCTTTCAGCATCAGTACCGTAAACTTTATTGCCACCAAGTATTATCAAAAGTCAAGAGCTAAAAAGGATTTTTAAAGTCTCTTGTAGACAATGATACTATCTAGAGTTGGAGTGATGAGCACCAGCAGCACAGATGAGTTTTGGGAGGTGTCCAAAGGTAGAGGGGGGGTTAGAGATGTGCAAAAGCAGTGACAAGACAAGTTTAATTTCTGCCGGTGACTGGTTGGTTTTGGTTTGCTCTTTCATGGCTTACTCTGACTTCACTTTGGAGGCACTACTATGGGGTTTTTTTCTTAGATGAAAATTAAGCCATGACAATGCATTTCTGCAGCGTTCCCTAAAATGTCTGTGGCTGGCCCTCCTGGTGACAAGTTCTTGCATTGGAGGGATCCTTTTGATCCAAACGACTGTGGCAGTGCCCCTGCTTCTGTGCTCCAGCAGGGCACGCCAGGCTCTGCAGCGAAGGATAAGGAGGTAATTGATCCCACAGAGGAAAAGAAAGAGCCTGAGGCGAGAGACAGACACACAAACTGGAAGAATGCAACGTTTATGCTTTTACCTAAATCAATAGTAACTCAGAGAAGCTGCTGTAGCTGCGGGCTCTTAGTCAGACTGTGGGTGAGTCTCAGATCTGGAGAAGGGTTTGGCAATTCTTGTGTGCAAGAAAGTACCTGCAAACTGCGAGGGAAAGGGGAAGCAAAGTGAAGAAAAACAAGGCCACCGGGAATTAGCTACACTTGCAAATAGGGTAGCAGGCAATCTTCCTCCTCCAAAGACAAGCCATTTTGGAGGTGTCAATATGTAGGCTGAGCCCCATCAGCTCATTTCATATGAGACAGTAAAGAGATATTTTTCAGGACGAGCTTTCCTAACCTAGGCCGGCTTTGAAGAGGCAGATCAGGCACCCATCAGCTCCCCAAGCACCCTGTCCACCTGGAGATCATTTGTTTTAGCTCCAGTAGCAAGTAGCAATATGTGAATTTATCATGGTCAGATAAACACTAATAAAATGTCCCAAGTTAGACCAATAGTGATTTTTCTGTCAAACCCAAACCAAATAAAAGATAAACAGCAAAATTTCATTTTCTGCTCTGGAGCTGGACGGACCAAGGTGTAGAAACGCAACAAGAACAAACAACATGAATTCTTTGCAAATAGCTTCCTCTCTTCTAATTGCATTTCTCATATAACTTGACTTTCAGTATGGCTTGTGGAGGCAACAGCTATTGATCTACAACTATTTTGACGAGAAGAGGTGCTGCAGAAACAGCAGAAATCTCATCAGGTCGTTGTCAGCTAATCTGGCCACGCAGTAAGGGAGCAAACAATTAACACCAAGCACCAGCTGCTGGGCTCACCATTATCCAGCAAGTATAAGGTCCTCTGAGGACTTGAATTCACATTTGGGTCCCACTCATAATATAAAAGCCACACCTGAGTAATGTGTGCCTGCAGAGCTGATTTCACAGAGTACAGAAATACAAGCGCAGGAGCCGCAAACATGTTTTCCATTGACTGGAGCGCACAACGTTTTATTTATCACGAGTCAATTGATGGCTAAACTCACCCAGCAAACTCATAAAAGCATTAGTTTGTGTTTGTTGTCCACATTCAGAGGCATTATACATCAAAAAGGTCAATGCTTCCCGACTAATTCAATTATAACACAGCCATCTATCATACTAGTTCAGCTAATTCCGTGTTAGCTTGCAGTTTTTGGAGAATGACAGAAGTTGTAGTGTCCGTACAGGATATTCCACTTTAATGACAAACCTCGTGATGACAACAGAGCTCATTGCAAACCTTTCTGCAGTCGTTCTTTGCCAAATGCTTTGTAAAATATCTGAACTACTAGTTTTTGCAGGTGGCAGGGTGGTTAAATGCATTGAGCGACAGTGCTGCCTATACAGAGCTTGAAAAATGAGAGTCCCCGAGGATGTTTTATTTGCCTGCATTTGTTATTAAAGCCATGGTGGCTGGGATTCATTTGTTGGTCTTTTTTCAATAGATTTCATCAAAGAAAGAACCAGTGTCCTCCCTGCACCAGTTTGGAAATCTGGATGCAAGATAGCTACAAGGCAAGGATTTATTTAATAAATCTGTGCAATCAGAATAAGAAAATATGATATTCCAATATTTTTTCTGAAGTATAGACAAGCAATCTGGACAACTGCAGGCTCTTTAGTCTGATTTCACAAGCAAGCGAGGCTTTTTAATAGATATTGAAGGAAAGGCTCTGGAAGTAAATGGTGGCAGGAGAAAACGCACCAAGATAAATCACACCCAACTACACCATTATCTTTCTCTGATAAGGATCCTCTTTTTTTTTTTTTAAGATGCACATATAACCTTATCTGGACTTCTGCAACACAGCTGACATGGAAAATTAAGGTCATTGGAAATGATGCGGAGTAATTCACAACTGCTAGCTAGTTCCCCACCCACCCTGTAGGAGAGGTGCTGCGGTACTGTTTCAAAAGGAGGATGAGCAAGCTGGGTTCCTTCAGGAGTAGGACCCATTTCAGTTACTGTTTTCATTAATTACCCTGGACGTAGCAGAAAGACACTAATGCCTTCGGTGGAGTTAGCCAGGAAGCTGGGAAACATTCCTAGAGAAAATATGAATATTGCACAGATGGAGAGTTAGGGAGATGGGTCTAACACAAGCGAAAAGAAACTGATGATTCTATACTCAAGGACCAGCAAGAATATCTGTGAGCACCTGGAAGCTTATCAGTTGGGAGCAGTGGGAAAAGAGAAGCATTAGTCCAGCACGGGATGTTTACGGGTGTTTGACACGCCGTGGCCGTAGAAAAGGAAAGGTAAGGTGATGAGTAGCTCTGCACACAGCTATTGCTCAGGAGTGTTGACACGTTTACAGGACACAGAGCAGGATGAGCATCACTAGGAAGGACGAGCACAACCTTGCTGGGAATATCCTGCCCCGTGCGGTCTCCTGCACTCAGCAATGTCCAACTCAGAGCAAGAAGTAACTGGGATGAGCCAGTGTTTTAAGAGGAGACTGTACAAGCTGCTTCATTTAGCCTTGCAAAATGAAGCCTGAGAGGGGCTGTGATTATTTTCTATAAATACATCAAGGGGGTAAACACAAGGGAGAGAGAAGAGCTATTTAAGCAGAGGAAGAATATTGGCACAAGAACAAATAGATGTAAATTGATGAAGAATAAATTTAGACTAAAAAAAATTCTTATGAGAAGTGAATTTTTGAATCAGCCACATAGGGAGAATGAACTTTCCCCTCTCTCCCCCCAGCCTTGCTTAGCTAGTGGGCAGGTTTGTATGGCATTTTTGAGTGGGATGATGACACACTGCTCTCAAGCCATCCTCCCAGGACTAGGCTTTCATGCCAAGCAGACCCAACACCTGCTAATTGATATCTCTGATATCATGGAGGTCTCCAAGCCTCACTTCAACCCTTGCCACCTGCAAAGTTTCCAAGAGTTTCATACTTTCTTTTTTTACATGATAAGGTTTTCACCAAGGCTGTGGTTTCCTGGTCATGGGCCAGTGGCCAGGAGGACCACGGAGCACCCTGCCCTGTACGCTGGCATCTGTGTGGCCATGCAGAGAAGCGGCACAGGTACAACCAAAACCACACGTGCTGCAGGCAGGGAGATACAGCTGGTTGCTAGCCAGACAAGGTACCTCT
>JAOXNO010000070.1:33716985-33739349 GCA_028565335.1 Limnodromus scolopaceus
CGTAATGCTGGACTCAGTCCTTATGCTACTGCTAGAGCAGGCTTTTAAATCACACAAAATAGTCATTATCCATATTTATACAGTAGCATTAAGAGACTCACAAAATACCATGCCTAATCATAGTTAATGTACCATGATGCTAACATTATGCGGGAAACTGAGGCACAGAAAGCCAACATCACAACTCATCAGCACTTCAATCATCCCTTCTCAGTTGAATTATCCCGTTCAAGCCTTGCAAGAGGCCTAAAAATCATTGCTGCCAAGGTCAGAGAGGAGATCAGCATCAGCACCGGGAAGGGTTTTTCCCAGCTCTGCTGGAGCTGCAGCCGTGACCTCCCTCCCTGCAGAGAGGCACAGCAGCCCAGGAAGTCATTTTGTCAGCCTGAAGCTTTCAGAGCAGCACATTCACACTCACTGGTTGGATGGTCTTTCTCTGCCAGATATATATTTTAGCATTTTCTCCTAGCAGTTTTTTCTCCGGGCAAATACATCATTTTCTTGAGTATTTTTACATTATCGCAGCAGAGCTGATGTGATGACACACAACTAATGTGGGACTTTGCTTTTACATTTTGTTGCAGTCTGCAATGAAATTAGATGGAGGGCTCCTGAGACATATGCATTTTAAGTCCTTGCAAAGTGCTAACCAACATAGCAATGAACGAGTAAAATTCAGAAGCGGAGACTTAAGTGTATACTGGTATTTCAATGAGTGGGGCAATAGCACCATAATTTTCATTACTCTTGCTTTGAGTCACGCATGAGAACTCTCCTGCAGACCCAAATGAGCTCATATATCCCTCAAGTGCGAATATGGAATGCAGTCCTCTCCTCTGGACTTCAACTACCAATTTGTGTGTTGCTTCTTACTGTTCAGATCATATCGTGGGCTGATATTATCACTTTTGCCATTACATTTATTGTTTTTATTTATACCAGCTAGAGTCATTCTTTTTAACAGAGACTATCACTGTTCTTTATAAATCTTATCACAAGGATAAATCAGGAGTAACACATATTTTTTGCTAGTCTATGAATCTATAATTGGCATTTACTCTCTGATGGCTTATGCAGATGAGGATCTTTCTCAATATATTTCTACACACACAAAAACCCCCATACGCTTCTCCAGAAAACCCAATGAATTTTAAATTGAAACCTTCCAGATTTTCTGTGCATGAGGGCTGATTTTATTCGCACATTGAACAAACTCCTTGAAGAGAAACACATTCATTTTAATACCTACTGCTGGATCTTGAAACATGTTTTCTTCTATATAGAGAAAACCTTCAGAAAAAAAATAAATAAATTGAGTATTTGCTCAAAAGCTCTTCTGGCCCTGGGAAGGTTACAGGGGGATCCCAGGACCTCGAGGCCCACGTACCCTCCCCATTTCCAAGCACCAACCCAGAGCCCCCAGCTGGAGCACGGCTCAACGCCAGCTCCAACTGGTGTGATGGCCCGTAGGCAGCACTGGTCACTGAGACTTGGGCAAAAAGACAGCAAAGGCAACTTCGCACACCCAAGCCCTCACTTTTATTCTGTTGGACTGCAAATCTTCCTAATATGCCAGCACTTTAGGAGAAAAAAAAAAAAACAACATAAAGGACCTTATTTTAATCTGAATCCGTCGCAGACAAGGTTTCATGAGTGCAATACTGTTTGGGGGAATATTGTAGCTTCTTCCTCTTCCCCTAGCATGATATAAAGGTTCTATTAAAAGGGAAAAGATCAGTTTCTTGAGGAAAAAAAAAATGATGCCCTTTCAAAATGAATACATGTCAGTCCAAACTGATGGCTTAAATTAAATATTAAAGATTAAAAAAAATAATAAACCCCCTGAACCACAGTTTGATTTATATAGTACTGTTTCTTCAGAAAGGACTTGTGGAAGTAAGAACCTGCTCTGTGTTGTTCTTTGTAAAAGAAAAAGAACAAAATCAATTTTTATAAAGCAAGATTATTTTAGGAGTCAAGTTATCAGAAATACCGGCTGGATCTGGGACATCTGTTTTTCTCTCCCCCATCCTTTCTCTCAGAAGGCAGTGACTCCAGAAAAGACTGAAAAGGAGCCCCGAGCCTACCCAAAACTAGGTTACCTATTACCGCTTTTCTCAGTGTGATTAAGCTTGTCTTTATTGCAATCTCACCCATTTTCAGCCAACCTGAGCCGCAGAAGCACAGCGCTCTTCCCCAGACCTATGTTTACTGCAGTCAGCAGCACCCCTGCTCCCATTGCGCAGTCTTTCACACTTTCCTCCTTTGACTGCTTTCCTGGTGTCAGTAGGGCACCCCACTGGCCCCATGGGCACCCAGCATCCAAAAATCACCATTTTGCCCAGAGGTGCTCTGCTGTGTATGGGAACAGTGCTGGTAGCATTAGTTAACAAAGCCAAAATGCTTAATTATTTCTCCGGCAAAGCCTGGACTCCTGAACAGGTAATTACAGGGTGATGTTTAATAACAGCTACGAGCTTTGCACCCCACTTCCAAAAACAGCACAGGCATGGACAATTCTTACTGGATTTTGGGCTCTTTAATTTTCCAGGCTCTTCTGGAAGGGAAATTCACAGCACCTAGTGCTATTACACTGGCTTTTGCAAAAATTTCCTCATCTTTTAGGAGCAGGTACCAGGTCATAGCTCAGGAAACAGTGAATATCAAGAGTCCCTTATGCATGGCCAGTGTTTTACATCTTATGGGTGGCCTGGCACCAAGTCTTCAGCTGCCGAAAGCGACCCGGATCTGATAGACCAATTCCAATTCCTAAACCAGGTGACCTGTGTGCCCAGGAGCAGGTAGGAAAAGATGAGCGAGGAGAGCTGGTGTGGGGCTGCAGAAGACAGTGTAGGGTGTGGAAGAGCTTAAAAAACACCCCTCATTCTATCACAGCAGGCACAAGCTGGCCATGGTGGTGAATGGGTTAATCAAAGCAGAAAACAACAGCTCCCATGAGGTCCTGTTTCACAAAGACTATTCTTCACGGGTAAAAAAAAAATAAAAAAAATCAGAAAACAGCTGCTAAAGAGAAAGAAAAGATGCTGTATGGAAGTGGCATTACAGATCTCCCCTGGGCTTGCAATAAGTCACTGGAGCAAGTTTGTTCTTAAATGTGTCCGAAAGACCTCCAAAGAGAAACGTGTTATTTTGGAGAAGGATTTTTTTTTTTTATGGAGCATAAAAGAGATTAGTTGCCAATAGAAGAGCACAGCGAAAGAAAATCCCCAAAAACAACTGGAGACTGTATTAGCGGTTATCACGCAGGTCAGCAATCAATGTCAGAGTCTTGTTAATGCTGCCATGCATTAATTTAAACATATTAAAAACTCAAATGTACTGAGGAAACCCACACAAGCCTAATGAAATCAGTTCATTCACCTGCCTCCAGCCAATTTAGAGAATGAGTTTTCTCTCCTCCCATCCTGCGTCTGCAGCCGTTTGTACAAGTGACATGTGAGTTTGCGTCAGGATTTCAAACATCTGGAAAACCCAGAAAAATGTTCAGATCAAGTTGGATTTGGCTCCGTGACTGCAAAGAGCAAATGCAAGTCCTGTTCTGTGTTGCACACTCACAGCAGGAGAGAGACAGAGCAAGGGAAGCGTTGGGGTTTTTGGAAAAGCAACCGGCACAAAATTTGGCCTGGCTTTTCACCAAATGCCTGTGCTTTCTCTGAGCTCAGGAAGAGAGGAGCAAAAAGGCTGTCCTCACTTGTTACTGTCTTCTCTGTGTTTATTTTCTCCCCAGAAAATGCTAAAATACTTATCCCACTGCTGGGTTTTAATGCTGTCTAAACCAAAGGGACTGGAACTGTTCTACAGCTCTTCTGAAAGTTTGGTTTTTCCGGAAAAAAGCTGAAAGAAAACCAAGGAACTGGATAACTAGGTAGATTTGAACTTGAAGTCATCTGAAGTGCTGTTAGGCAAAAGAAAGGGATTTTATTAAAGCAGAGATGTGCCTCTTGCCATATATTACTATATACCTTCCTGAATGCTCACAGACACGGATGCTAACGCTACAGGAAGTTTATTGGGGATCCAGCCTGATCCATGCTGCTCAGCACTGGGCAAAATAGCCTTTTAAACAAACAAACCCAAACAAAAAACCCACTTCACTCTGAAACCTTGAGTGTTCCTAGGCAAATCAGCCCAAAGCTTCATCCAGCTCTAGGTCAGACGAACCCAGAACCTTTAAAACTTACAGAAAAACCGTCAGCCTAAAAATCACAGGCTTTGAGAGACAGACTCCACCAGCTTTTAAAGGTTAATTTCTAGACACATTGGAAGATACTTTATGTGTATGGCTTGGTTGGCTCCATTATTAATTTAGCAGGTTACAAAACTGTTGGTACATTCTCACCATGCTCTGCACTGGGACATTAAGCTGTGGGAATTTTCCTCTCGACACTTGCATTTCATTATCTGCTTCTGTTGATTATTCAAATTGCACTAGATGTCAAGGCTTGCTAGATTCAAAGACCTCACTAAGATGAAGGCAGTTACATCCATCACAGACAATGCCAAGGAAATGAGTACAAAAGCTACACCATCCCTCAGGATAACAAGTGAATGGTATGATGCAAAATATTTCTATGCCATGCTTTATTTAAAAGTCTCTTGAAATGTCATAATAGCTTAGATTTAATAGAGACAGGTGGGGAGGAGGGGGAAAATCCATCCAGTTTCAAGATCATGGTCTAGAGAGCTCAGTGAATTGCACTGGGTTTTTGCGCTCACATATATAATTTATACCTAGCTCACCTCTGCAGTACAGGCAAGTTCCAACCCTGTGAAGTGGGAGGCATTTATACAGCAGAGGAACAAACTAATTAAGAGATTACACTTCCATCTCCCCCTCCAACAACAGAACTCAACGAGAAGTAGGTCCGGTTCGCAAATGTCCCAGCAGCTTGAAGTATCTTCTGTGGTTAAACAACAGCTGAACCGAAAGATAAAGCATCCCTGTGGCTGCTCCAGCCTGTGCCCACCCAGCCTGGTCTGCAAGGGAGCCTCATCCATCCTGCCCATGAGATCACCTGTGCCAAGGGCAGCGCTGCCCAGGGACCCCACCAGCAGCACCTGGGTGCCCCATCCCATCCCATCCCATCCCATCCCATCCCATCCCCTGCTGGGGCTCCCTCCTGCCTGCTGCAGGCATGGGGAGACCCTCCAAAGCAGAGATGCTCGATCCCACACCCTCGCTTCAGCACGAGTGATGGAAAAGAGCCTGCACAGCCAGAAAATTGAATTTGCTTTTGTTTAAACCAAAAAAAAAAAAAAAAAAGTAGTGTAGATTGCCTAATTATTCTCTCAGCTAACCATTTTAACCTCATTTTCTCCTACTAAGTGAATATCTTATGTGATTTCTGTGCTGAAAGCAGCTGAATGTCAGAGACATTGATCTTGGCTCCAGCCTTTGTTTTTATAGGGTTTGGATCTACTATGTTTTGGCACCACATTATTGGTTTCTATTAGTGTCAAAGTGCCACTTTTTGTTTTGTTTTTTCTTGCTCACAGAGCTCAGCTCTTTGGAGGGCAAGTGCCAGCCTAAGTACTTGGGCAGCTAAATTGCCACAGGAGGAGACGCTCCTCATGTCCCCAGAGCATCCTCCTGGTGCTTGCAGGGGACACAGACGTACCAACAGGGTGGTAAAATGGTTTCCACGTGATTTCACTGCCTCGTTTCTGTACTGAAACAGCTACGGACATCACTGCCATCGGGTGCCCACCCACCAGCACGGCGGGACCAAACAATGCTGGTGGTGAAGCAGCAGGAGTTACATCCCGACCCTTGTGGCTTGGAGCCACAATTTCAGTCTGAAAGATGACAGCTCTGTCGAACGAGAGAGGGAAAAGTCTCTGCCCTGCACAAGCCTCAGGCTCATTAAATTTAAAGCCTAGCGATGATTTTTTTTTTTTTAATTTTTTTTTAATAAGCTGCTTCTGCATTCAGAGCATCCTCGTCTTTTCATTTCTGTTACCTTATCCCAAAATACTGGACATTGTCTCCAGCTCCCTGCACGCTCTCTGGAAAACAAGTACAAAGCATTTTTCCCCCTTTCTACCATGATACACTGTATAAAGGCACATTAATCACAGAGCTCACGTTCATCTATTTATGGCATTAAAGACAAGAAATATTCTTTGGTTTTGAAAGTTTCTTTCTTTAACAAATGAAGGTTGAGGTGCCAAAAGAGAAAAAGAAAGAAGAAAAAGGAAATAAAAGAGCTACATCAAAATATTAAACATGGGAGAATACTGAGCCAATGCACACGTGGATTTCTTGCCAAAATCACTTGAAAGACTTTCACAACTGAAACCAGAACAGAATAAAAGGGCTGAAAATACTAAATGAACATGCTGAACAATTGAAAACAAAGCAAAAGGTGAACAGAAATCCTGACTGAAGAACTCAGCTGTGATCCCAAGGCATTCCCGCTATCCATGAGAGGGCAAGTGCTTCTCAGGGGCTGGAGTTATCCTTACTTTTTCCCTATTCCCAAGACCATAGGACACTATGAGAAGGAAAAAAGTCTCCTACTCCCAGCTTTGGAGGGAGGAGGGTCTCCGTAACTTCTACATCAGGGCAATGGATCCCCAACAGGGGAACCACTAACCTCCCATCTGTCCCATGCTGCTGTGACACCAGGTGGGGACATGTGCTGCTTCGTTCTGAGAAAGGCCAAGCAAATGAAGGTCAACCCAACACATGCAGCAAATTGGAGGGAAAATAGTGTCCCAAGCGCACAGAGGTCATCTGCAGTCCAGCAGATGTAAAGGGCCTTGCTGGTGGTTACCCACACCAAGGACAGGTAGGGAGTTTAGGAGCTCACAGGCAAAACCTGGCACCAAGGTCTTCATAGCCTCCTGGCAGAGCAGCTCCCCTTGGCCCAGGCCAGCTGAGGCAGAGCGAGATGGTTTCAAACGAGATCTAGGTCTGGTGGAGTGTAACACTGTCACCCACAAGCTGCCAAACAACAGTTAATCACAGCCTTTCCAACCACGGGAGCAGGTGCAATGCACTGTCCTTCTCAGAAATGTTTTGGGAGTTCCACTCCCCAGCCACCAGCTCTCCTCACTGCCAAGAAGGATATTTTTACAGTTCTTTATCCCTCTCACTGGGGGATACAAGGCAGACTGACCCTCTTTTGCCATCTTTTGGAAAACCAGGCTGCCTCCACCCCTGTGCCAGTCTGGGAGCAGAGGTCTCCCATCAGCTGGGTGCCCTGGCACTGCTGAACAAGAAGAGGAGTCTGATTTTTCCACTGCACATTTATATAAAATGCCACCATTAACAAAACCAGAAAACACCACTCTGTCAGCATTTCACATCCAGCCACAAAACCCGTCCCTCAAGTGCCAGGTTCTAGAGGAACGGCATCTTCTGCAGATGTCTACAAACAGAGGAAGGGACAAATGTGCTGCTAGCAGGGAATTAAAACAAGCAAATGTAGATCAGTTCAATTTCAGGGCTCAGAGGAGAGTCAGCAACCCTTTTCCAAGGGACAAATGGGGATGAGAAGTGTGAAAGCAGAGAGGTGTGAACAGAGTCCAGACCGTCTTCCAGACAAGCCTACCCATTTGCTAGCTCAGCCTGCTTTGAGGGTTACTCAACACCAAGTCTCAGCTCAAGAGCACCAAAGACAAGTAACAGATGGGGGTTTTGGAACAAACAGCAGGAACAGCCAAGAAGGTGAAGTGAAACCTTCACCTGCAGTGAATCTAGAGGGTAGATTTAGACTAGATATAAGGAAGAAATAAGGGTGATGAAACACTGGCACAGGTTTCCCAGGGAGATGGTAGATGTCCCATCCCTGGAAATATTCAAGGCCAGGTTGGATGGGGCTCTAAACAACCTATCTAGTTGAAGATGTCCCTCCTTATTGCAGGGGACCTGGACTAGATGACCTTTAAAGGTTCCTTCCAACCCCAACTATTCTATGACTTCTGAGCTAAACTTCAGTGTTTTCAGTGCAGAAACTGCTAAAAAAAAAAACCAAAAGAAAACCAAAACCAAAAAAACCCAAGCCACAAGAGCTTCTTGTTGTCCATACGAAGAGTGTAAAGGGCAGAATAGCCTATGAACAACTCTTGCAGGAAGAAGTTATCCACAGGAACAGCAATCGCTCCTGAAACCCAATTAGGCCTTGCCTACAACAAAAAGTCAGAGTGAAATAAGGGTGTCTGATCCAAATTTGTCAAGCGCCTCCCAGCATTTCCATAACAGACAGAGTGATCTTTGACAGAACTGTGACACATGAAGTCAAGGTTCGTCTGCAAACTGCAGATGATGAAGACATGATTAAAGGAATAAGAATCACTCTTGGAGATGGTGGTCTTAACCAATTCATTTCCATTCCTTGAATGTTTGCCAATGTAAAGTCTGTTCTACAGGCCATTTGCAAGTGACCAAGGAAACCTAAGTTGCCAGTAATTTCCTGTAACAGTCAGAAAACACAGCAACCGATAAAGCATAAGGTGAATGCAAGTTATTAAGTCTTCCAAAACTCCTTGTTCAAATTCCAAGTTGGCCATTATTTTGTAGTTAATCTTCTGTCCGTTTTGTGGTGATGAGAGAGGCAGATGTTTAATTAGTTTTAACAAAAAATTCCATTAAAAATTGTCTTGCTTCTACTGAACTAGATTTATAACCTGTGTAGACAGAGGCAATTGAAAAGCCAGAGAAAAATATTCTGTGGGGAATCCAAGAAAATCTGTATCTCAGAACATTTTCTCCTGCACTCAGGGACCTTCAAGGTCTGTAGACTCAGATAGAAAAAACACGTGCATTTTTCAGCTGTCACCATCACTTATTCACTTAACAAAGGAAAAAGAAAAGCCTAATTACTCATGGGTCCCTTTTTAATTTGCGGGGTTAGCGATGTTTGAGAAAAAAAGAAAGAAAAACACACTGATGAATTACCACTGCACTTACAGCAGCAAAAAGATAGCGGTGTTTCCAGGCAGGTAGGTCCAGAGGGGAGCTCTCAGGAAGCATTACAATACAGAGTTACTCCAGCATAGTGCCAGCATCACAGGGTTGCATTCAGTTTTCCACCCTCTGCAGTTTTTGTTTACGTGTTTTTAAGTACGACTTTGCTTGGGGAATTGTCTCAATTTTATTCTGTCCAAGCAATCTCATCAAGGCAATTTGTATACCCACCCTCCTCACATACAACTTCCTCAGCATCCTCAATTCAGCAGATCCAGCAAACAGATTTTTTTTTTTTTGCTGTCCAAAAAAATTTGAGCTAGACTAGGGCCATTTATATTTTTTTTAAATAAAAATTATCCTTTTATCATCACCCTCCTAATACAAAATAATTAATAGGAAAACCCTCCACACACAGACAAATTGTTGTTAACAAAAAACTACAAGAAGTTTTAAGCTAGTGTTTTGCAAACTTGTATTTCACTATTAATCTATTGAGCACAGAAAGACCTACGATCCTGGTTATTTTGACTCTTCGACTCTCCCAGTGCCCCACACGTGCTGCTGTGACTGAGAACAGATCTCCCCAAAGAAGGCTACGAAAACAATTTTCTACTTTTTGCAATTTTATTTCCTCTTCTGCTAATTAACAGTGCTATGAAACTCAATGCTCTCCCTTAACCTAAAAGACTTAAACATATGCAAAAATATCATCAAACCCCACAAATAATTATTTGCAAATACCAATAAAAACATATTTGGGGGGGGCACTGCACAGCCACATCAATGCAAATTGGGCTTAGCTATAAAGCAGAGAGGGAGCTGAAAGGACTTGCTTTTGATCACCGAAAAAGCCTGTAAGCACAATGAGATTTTGGCCTCTTTCAGGCTGCATTCCCATGATTTCCCATATGATGGGAAAAAAAATTTAAAAAAAAATTACAAACATTTCTTTCAAGGCAGATTTCGGCCTCATACAAAATTGAAATTTTTGTCCTCTTTAAATAACACTACCCTCTTTGCCACAGTGAGCAGCAAATTACATTAGCCAAGACCATTTTTTAAACCACTGCTAAGAAAAACAGGTTTTCCTAGTAAACACAATCTTATGTCTAGACTGGGCCTGAGAAGCATCCACTAAAAACCTCCAAAGAGAGAAATGTAGCAACAGCAGAGCTTTCCTTCTCACACAGGAAAAGGTCTTACCTGGAGGAAGCCCAGAGCAAGCTCACTGGAGTTTCAATGAGCTTCTTCAAGGAAAAAAAAATAAAAATAGAAGAAAAAAGGCTAAATTCTCTCCCCAGGTTCAGACCCAGCCCTTTTCCAGGTGGTTCAGATGCGTCTAACATGCAATTCTGGCCTTTTTCTCATCTGTAGTCAGGCCTCTGAAGAGTTATTGCAACACCCCACACCTTGGTCAATGGTTGCATCGTTAGAGGTTGCACTGTGATGTGTCCACAGCCGGGCCCCGGTGCCTGCCTAAGGAATAAGAGCTGTAAATCAATGTACACAGGAGTCAACCCCAGCAGAAAGGGGTCACTGCAAGGAAGCCTGATGAACGTCTTTACGTTTCCATTAGTTGCCCCTGGTCCTCACAGAAGGGCAAGTGCAGGAGGTGGGCTGTAGCCCCAGGGTTCAGCTCCTGCCTCCGGATCCATCCCGCTCCCCGCAGCTGGCCTGATCCAGCAAAGCTCTGCTGTCACCTCAAGGCCATCCCCTGCTCAGAAATGCCCAGATGGCTTAGATTATCTTCCTCCCTTTCTAAAATGTGTCTTGTGCCCAGGGCAGGAGCAGTTTAGATAGGATAAATAGAAATAAATGATAACTATAAAGCTAGTAACAGCAGCGTGGAGGGAACGGCATCTCCCAGAGTGTATTAGGAAACGCAGAACAAGCTGCACTGAATATCAGATCAGGAAGGATGGCTTTTTTCTTCCTCTTCTTCTCCCTGGTGAAACCCCAAGGCATTTCTTACTCAGCTCCAAGGCACAGTGCCAGCGCCTCTTTTAACAGAAACTTGTTTTCTGTCCAAGCATAGGGACTGGGAAACTCTGGTTAATCAGAAAATGTTCTGTTCTCAATACTCTAGTGAGTCCTGGTTTTTTTCTAAACTTCTTCTTTATCTCCCATGACAGTAATCTACAGGAAGTCCTGGCAGGAGGACTCTGTTTTCCCCTCCCTTTCCCCAGTTATAGTCGTCCCTCCCTCCTACCCAGCTCAGACACAGGTCCCCTTCCCTGAGCAAATCCCATTTACCAGCCTTCCCTGGGGACAATTCTATTCTCTTACTCTTCTGAACACAATGCTCCCATCTGGCATCTCCTGCTTCATCGTTCAGGTAATGGTTTGTAGGAAGGAGTATGAAAGCATGCTGTGGGGACTTATGGTATGGGGACCTAAGGAAGCTGTTGAGAAACTACTCATCAGAAGAAAGGATGTATTTTACTGCACTGTGTTGCTTATCCATTTGGCCTGAGCAGTGGAAATGGGTGGAGAGTGCTGCTCACAGAGGTTTGAAGTGCTCTGCATGGGCCACTAAGGCAGGAAATCAAAATATAAGGGAGACAATAAATGCAAGATATAAAGTGATACTAATGTCAGAGCAGACCTAGGAATTTCCTGGCATTTCCACATTCAAGGCAATGATGGAGTTAAGGAACGTTCAGCTCCTCAAGGGAATTGAACGTGGCTGGTGAGAAACAGCCAAGGAATGTGCACGATAATAGGAAGATGCTGAGCAAGAGCCTTCAGGATTGAGGTGGCTTTGGCAGGATCTGAAGCCAGCCCTAGGGTAATAGAAACACGGCTGCCCAAACAAACTAGAGAGTGAGCATCGAGAGGATGTTGGGCATATAAAGCAGATGGTAAAAAAGGCACAGGGCTCATTGTGGCAGCAGGCAGGTTCAAAGAAAATCACTAAAGCCTGGAAGATTACACCAGGGAAGAGTCACTGCATGCCCTGCTCTCTTGTACTCTTCTCTGCACAACCTTCGCAAGCCACCGCCTCAGACCAAGGTCTACTCAATGCAGCATCCACTGGGGGGGGGGCAGTTCCTGCATAGCAGGAAAATAAATATAACTTGGTATGGCCCCAAAACTAAATGAACACTTAGCTTCAATTTGCACTCAAAAAGGTGGATTTTGAGCTCTGGGACACAAATAGGATGACTAATACGAATGAGTTAATAAAAATGGAAATCACCCACATCTGAAGTGGAAGTAAAACCCAGAGCTTAACGCACTCAAGTTAGGGGGACCGGGTAATTCCTGAGGATAATGATAATTAAAAAAATAAATCTATCAAGGCATAAATGGCAGTGTGTGCTAGGGAACAGCAAACGTAAAACTGTGTTTAAGAGAAGCCCATTAATCTGACTGCAATAGTGTGTAAGATTTCCTGAACAAGTTATGAAGGGAACAATAATTAAAAGATACGGTAGTTAATGGAAAATGGTATAAAATGTAGCATGAGTTTTTAAAGGGAAGCTCATGCCAGACTGAATCCAATATCTTCCTTTAAAAAGATAACTGGTATTCAAGAGGGGAAATGTGGTAGGCCTAATCTTTTTGGACATCTGCAAGGAACTTGGTAATAAAACTGCACGGGAAATTACTAGTTGGAACTAGAAAAAAGAGAGGGTGCTACAAGAATTAGTAGCGAGTGAGGAACTCACCAAGGAGGTGCCCAGGATACACACAGAGGGGATATCGGTCCTGGAGGAGGGTCGGCTCTCCAGGGCTGAGCCTGAGGACAACTTTGACGCTTTCAGTGACAGCACTGGCTCAGGCAAGACAACTGCAAACTCTGATGGCAACCTCAGTGGGAGAGACCAGCTCCAACAAGGCTGGGCTTTACCGCACAGCAACCACAGAGTGACCTCCAGGACTGGATTAATAAAGTAGGATTTAAAAAAAAAACCTCCTCTAAATTCACACTCGTGCATTTAGGTATTAATGAGCATCTGTGGTCTGACATGAGAGCTCATCAGTTGGAAAAGGAGGACATTAGTCCGTCTCAGAGTAGATATGAGACACCAAATGAGAGGTAGACGTAAAAAAGAGAAATTAAGTCCTAAAATATACCAGGGTCATGGATTTCTGCTAGAAGTTACACAAAGCCTTTGCATAAAACTACAGAAGAGAGCAGCAAGGCGCCCATCAAGGATGTATGCACTATTTCATAGCTTACATTTTGGAAGGCTCAAATGCCACCCATCACTCAGATATGCACGATGTCCTTTCCAGCCATGGCTATAGAACTACCCCCTTGAGGTAAGTAATACTGTTCTAAAAAATAAACAAAAAAAACCCCCACAAAACCAAAAAAACACACAAACCACCAACCAAAAATTCCCCTCAGCTTCTGTTTGGCTGAAAACAAGCAGCCAACAGATCCTTCCTGGTGACACGCACAAGTCCCAGCCCAGCATTCTCCATCTGACAGCTGCATCCCACTGGGCACAGAATGATTGCCAACAAAATATTTTTTCCATGTCATGTTCTCACTATCCCATCTTTTATCTTAGGCTAACAAAGAATTAAAGCCACTGCTGGGTTTATATGGTTGATAAAATTCAATTCTCACATCTCAGGTACTTAATAAACTCACATGAGCTTTTTTCCAGGGAACATAACAATTTCTCGTCCTTTGAAGTAGACAAGAACAATGGTGTAAGTGACCTTAGTTTTAGAAAAGTTTTGTGGAAACTTTATGTCATAAAACATCCAGTTTCTGATGCTCTCTAAGCCTGCAGTTCTCTCCACAGCTACAGAACAGCCTTGTTTCTTCACATGGTTTCAGTCCACCCTCTCTCTCTTCACTGCAAACTCAGCAGCATCACTGCAAATGACAAGATGTGAAGTTTGCTTCATTCTGACAAAGAGGAGATCCAGACGCTCCATCCCCAACTCTGAGCTATGGTTACTGCTGGGGCACAGAAGATGGTTTTCCACATGCTTGATGTGCATCTGCCCCACGAGGACCAGCAGCATTGGCCCCCACCCCGGCTGCACTCTCAGTGACGTTTTGCAGCGCTTAAGGCTGTTCTCCATAACTGAGAGGGAACCCCTTGAAATGCACTCTGATTGTGGTTTAGAAAGAGACACCCTGTCGCCAAAGGAAGGAACTTGGACCATTCTCTTGCCATCAGACAGGGAAACATATTGATTAATAGCCATAAAAAAGTACTATCATGCTGGCACCAGTCAAACCCAATACCAATCTACTGTGGAAAAGTCCAATGAAAAACTTCCCGGGGCCACGTCAGGCTAGCCCAATACCAAACAGGAATGACATTGGGCTGGACCACAGCTGACTGCATTGCTGCTGGGGAGACCTTCATACAAAGGCATCCTCTCCTTGCCTTGCACGAACACGTTCCCACCCAAGTTTTCCCCAGGCACAATGGCTCTTCAGCTCCACGATCACAACTAGTGCCTAGAAGGCACAATTTCCCCCATATTAACCAAGCAGCAGATACTTCAGCAGCGTGAAAGTGTCTGTGTGGCTATTAAAGAAATAAAATAAGGAAAGGCTGCACACGCCAAGTTGTACTAAACTGCTATAAAATTCTAATCGGGCTGCATTACACTGCACAACCTTCCCCCTAACCTCACCCCAAGTAAGTTTATTAAATGGAAGTGACTCAAGTGCTGTAGAGGAAAAACAATATGAAAATTCCTCAGAAAGCCAATGCATAATTTTCCCATCTCAAGGCCGTAACGTGGCAGTGCTAGGAAGGTTTCCTATTTTGGAAACATCAGGCAGGCACATTCTGTCTCCATCCCAGCACGCTCTAATCAAAAGCATCCCTATCTCAGGTTCAGCAGCTATTTGCAGGAACAGCCAGCAGCATGCAAGTGATCAGAGAGATTACAGAAGAGATGAGTCCCGCACCAAGCAGCCTTAGCCAGGTCTCCTATCCTCCTGAGATGTACATTTGTTTGTGCTTTAATGTCTCCATCCACTGCTGCACTGACCAGACAAGAACACCACAGACAAGGTGTGAGCAGTTTGTCCAAAACAGGCTCTCCAGGGCATCGCACACTGAAGGATGCTGAAGATAATTTGGTTTAATTGCACTTTCTGTAGCGTGTCTGGCAGTTTCTGGGTATGGTGAAGAAAGCAGGGAGGAGGCTGGACAGGGGAAAGTGCTCAACCACCCTGGAAAGCACCTGCAAAGACCAACAGCACTTAAAATTAGAAGTTGGCTTCCCAACAGGAGACAGAGGATGTAATTTATGGTTTAACTGTTTTAAAGAGGCTCAGCTATGCACCGACACACAGCTGTGCTCCCCCGAAACCAAAAGGTTCAGACATCGTGAAACAGAAATCAATGTCGATGAGCCAGAGCTCACTTTTCATTACAGAAATAATGAATAAACAGCTACTGCTCACAAAGGGCAGCAGAAAACTTTACAAGACCATGAACAATTTGAATCTTAACAAGCTTAAAATATACATGAATACCACAAGTATTTGATCTTTTATGAGACAGGGAAGAATATTAATTTACTGCTGAAGAATATTTTGGTTTTTCACCTCCTGTGATGAATATCTCAGTTGGAGAAAATCAAATCAGTTCGCATTACTACATGTATATCATCAGATCATACTGAGGTACCATTTGGAAGGTAATTGAATAAAGTTTTTAATCTTAGATGACATTCAAACATAAGTAAACAGTTTTCTCGCTATTAAAAAGCATCACTCTTACTTAATAAGCAGCAGACGCAATGACAGCTTTTAAAGAGATTGCAGTATTAAGCTGGACAAAGTGACAGAGCTGACAGGATCTCTACAACCATCTTTAGAAAACAAGGTTTGCTTCCAAGAGTTTCAGCCACAGTGCCTCAGAATGCTCTCTGGGAAAGATCAGCTATACATCGAGATGGTCAGAAATTTATAGAAGACAATGATGTTTTATTTGCAGAAAGTTAAATATAAGATTTCAAAAGGACACAAAACTGATACAGTTTATAAAGCAGTCTTTTATTATTTCTCTTATTACTGTTATGAATGTTAGCTTTTGGGGAGATGAGCATCTTGTCTTAAGAGCTGATATTTAGCTGAAACTATAATTGTCAGAAAAAGGCAACACACAACCTCATTAATTAGTATTTTTTTATTTCTGCTCATCCCTATAAAAAGTTACCTTGAAATATTTCCACTGGAAAACTGATAGCTTTCGGCAAAACCCTTCTTTTAAAGAGACGAAGAAGTGGTTTGCTTCTGACACAAGGGCAGCCTGCTCAGCTCTCCCTTGGTCTCCCAAATCCCCTCTCCAGCATCTGGTCCAACTACACCCTCACAGTCCCACCAAGAGCACACAGCCATAAGCCTCAGCAAAGTTTGAGATTGCTAACAAAACCCCCACAATTAAAACTCTAGTTTTCTTCCTACCCTGCCTATGATCAGCGATTTGCTGCCCACCACGCAGCAGCGGACGGGCTGCAGCGCTGGCATGGGGAGAGGATGCTTGATGTTACCCAGCACCTCCTGGGGATCAGCCACCCCAGACTCACAGCAACCATTGCAAAAGCAGCCCCAAAAATGCCTGCTTAAGGGTGTTTTTTTCCCTTTCTGAATTTCACTTGAGCCCTCGCTCTCACTGTGCCCACCCTCCCACTGAGCTGAGTGACACTGGAGAAGCTGGGACAGCTTGGGTAGTGATGTTCAACATTGCCTCTGCTTACCACCTTTTGGGGCACACCCACCCTTCTGAGGATTTAAGGAAAATAATATCCTCTGGCTTATATTATAAGCGAGACAAGGCTTCTAGGAAGAAGTAAGTTTTATTGGAACAGTGATGTAGATTGAAAAAAGAAAAAGCAGAATAGGGAGGAACATACTTGCCTGGAAGCCTTCTTCACTGCTGCTTTTACCTTAATACAGATATTGCAAACCTCTCTAGGCATATGAGCATTTAAAGAGTTTGCAGAATCTGCTCAACGCTGTGAAATTGGCTCCACCTTGACACCACAGTTCCCACAGTATAACATTACCGCAATAATATGCACCTGAAGGAGACATTGCTGTCAGAAACCAGCACACCTGCTAAATTGAAGGGTATTGCAGGGACTGCAAAATTCCTCCCAGATGAGGACAAGATGCACTAGTCCACAGACAACCGATGGCCTCCAGGTTTGTGCTGAATTCACCCAAGCTAAGATCCCTTAGGGTTTTCTTCGGACACCTCAGCTCCTGGCTTCAGAGACCCAGCCTCCCCCTTCCTGCCTGATCTATAAATCAAAATATACCCCCTCCTGCTGCCCTGCACTGGGCTCAGTCCTGCTTAACCTGCACGGTGCCCACCATGTCCCAGTGTGTCTGGGAAACCCCTGCAGTCAGAATCACTCTGTTGAGAATGGTTAACAATCCAATTAGCTTAGAATTAGCTGTTTTTAAGGTGCAAGACAAAAGGATATTTAAAGTCAGGAGAAGTCCTCTTTCTTTAATTAACTTTGGTGGAAAATAAGTTTGTCAAATCAGGTATGGATATGTTTGTTTTGGTTCACTAGATTTCTTAATAAACGCATTAGCTGTAACGTACTATGCTGAGCTTAATTGCACAGCTATAACAAAATTCAATAAAGAACATAGTTAACAATTGCTAAACTGCAGTTGCTGCTGTTATTGCTCCTAGAGTTATTACAGATGGTAGCAGTCATCTGGTTACCCTGAAGTCCAGACAGAGCAGGGACAGCATCAACCTGGAAAAGAGGTAGAAGAGAGGAAAGACTAATATGCCTTTAAATAATTGTGTAGCAAGGTTTAATAAATTTCAATTTCTGTTAATGTTTTTTCCCCATGGAGGACAAACAGCTTCAGCTGGCATGGCCCCTGCTTCTCTCTCCCAGGAGCTGCTCTGGTCCCTCGCCAAGAGCTGCGAGCTTAGCCACAGAGATGGTCCAAGCACAGGGGACCAGTCCTGTTAAGCTCTTCAGCAACACGCCAGGACAGAGGATCATGGCATCGGTTGCTCCCGTGGGACTCACTCATAGGCCAGGGAGGAAAAATGAATCATTTTACTCTGTAAGTCAGTACATGGCTCTAGGCATTTCTGTTCATGAGCTGGAAACTCCTGGAGGGAAGAGCATAGAGCAGGAGGAAGAGGTACCACCAACACCTCCCTGCTGGCATGGCATCACTGCCCAGTTTCCCTCTCTGGCAAGCACAGGCAAGGAAAATGCACACTTTGTTGTTCATTACTGGAGCTCCAGGCACTTTTTGGGTATTACTTGCCCATGTGCTGCACAGGACTTGACTGATGAGGAGCCCTCATGTTGCAGCAAGAGGAACTGATGCCTCAGCCCACATGACCTTTCTCTGGCAGGAGAGGAAAGCTGAACTGGGGCTGTTGGAGAGCTGTCCCAGCATGGGGCCAGCGTAGAGTGACTGATGATCCAAGAGCACGGCAAGGGCAGAACTGGTGAGCCCTGTGATCACTCCCCTGTGCCAAGAGCAGCACGGAGCAGCTCTGCACACACCGGATTTTGCTGGAGGAGACACGTCCTACCCCAGAGAGCCCTCAAGGCACAGCCCCCTCTGCATCCCAACCCATGCAAGTTCCTCACTACATATAGGCTGACCCGACCAAGACAAGGAACAGCAGTGACAGACACAAATAATTCTAGTTTTGTTTGACATGGTTCAAATTTCTATTCTTCCTGATAAGCTCAGCAGCAGCAGTTGATCCCAATGCATATATATATAGAGAGAGAGAACACGTATTCGTGTGATTCGTAAGATGGACATCTTCCTTCCCTACCCATATGCCTCAGTCAGCACACAAATTAACCTCAATCAATCAATCATTCTGCTATCAGCACCTATCACCATATATTAACTCTGGCAATAAGATGAAGTTTAGATACAGGCCTCTAACCTCTGGCTGGTGCAAATGAGTTTACGCAACCCGTACTTTTGCAATCCCATGAGAAGCAATAATACCTACTACCTCCCATTTAATGATGAGCACAGACTGCGGATCTGTACTTTTATGGATACCCTGGAGAAAGGTGAGGGGAAAACGCACTCCATAAGCATACTGATGAGTTGTATAGAAGTGCTCCCAGTACCTATTAGACCCTCTAATATGATGTAGTCTATTAAGGGGAACACAGGCTGGATGAATTACTGTACTCCATTTTATAAGCGGTAGGTAGAGAGGCTGTGGACAGAAGGAAGTTCTCCGACTAAAATTTTATCAGACAGAAGACACTACACAGGGTTTTTGTTGTTCTACCCATCATCCCCACAAGAGGAGAAAAAATATCATCCTTGCTCAGCTGTGCTGGTAGAGAAGAATTACTGCCACACTGGGGGCAAGGGTTCAGGGCATTTTGTCCACAAAATAGACATGAGAGCTGTTCATTTGCTTTTGCCACTTCCCAAAAGTCAATCATGTCCCAAGCCATCCATTGCATGTACCCTCAAAATGGTGTCATTTGTTCCACTCCTTGGTAAAGTCCATTTTGGCCTAAAAGAGCAGCACTTTAGCAAAGCAAAATAACTTCAGCTTCTTTTGGTAAATGAGGCGTATTAGTCATGGAAAAGTTCTGCAGTTTTCCTCCCCTCCACTTGGAATTACAGCCTGTACTTGGCCTCAGGTGGTTTCAAGCAGTTATGTTTGGAAATACTGGTTGTCTGCAAGTAAAGTTGTGCATTACCATCTGAGGGAAAGGGAAAAATTCTCCCCAAAGATTCTGCGGGTGTCTATGGTCAGCCAGACACCAGACCTCTCCAGACTATGCAGCCGTCCAAGACAGCAACAAAAGTGACTCAGCTATCATTTCCCCACTATGTAGTGAATATTCTCTATTTAAAGGTAGTAAGAAACAGAAGAAAGAAATAACCTGTTTCAGTTGTGTCACAGCATCAATTAAGGTCAAGGGAAAGATTTAGGAGGACTAAGAGCACAAGAGCAGTCAGCAGCAAAATATTGCTAATTAACATAAAAAGTGCACAAGATGTTCATTCTATTTAAGCTAGTTAAATATTGAGATTAAATGTTATGAACTATTAAATAAAATTAAAGCCAAAATTAACTGCCATGCATGCTACGCTTCGCCTTATAATGGCTTATTAGCAGCGCTTGCCAAGGAGCACCACCCCACACACACCACCGATGCTGCTCCCTGACAGGGTCTACCTGCTGTTAGCCCCTGGGCATCGGGCTCCCAGCAAAGCCAGGGGGGCAAGTGCTCAGCCCTTATGGTTCAGGAGCACAGCCTCGTCCATCTGAGCTAGAAACAGCTGGCGATGCATAATAACCAACAACCATCACCTGAACATTTCAAGCAACAGCACTCTTTTCAGAGCCGCTTTAAAGTCATCCCCCCCTCCCTTCTACATGTTTGCTAATTAGTCACTCCTAAAAATACATCATTTGCCCTGGAGATTAAAAAAAAAAAAAAATCTGTGACTTAAAGACATCATGATATTTTTATAGGAAGAAAATTTGGTAAATATATGAAAATGAACAAGCTCTCCAAAAAGGTTCTCTGATTTTAAGTCAAGACTGTTCTGCATCCCCAGCTGTTTATATGCACTGACTGAAGGCTTAATTGACAAGGGATAATTGCTTATTCTTCCTAATATATGGTGAATTACATTTTTCTAACTCAGCACATCATGCTGATGAGAAGCCTGGCAAAACATTTGTGACAGAATCAGTTTGGAGAGCAGGAGCCACACACGCTTTTCAACGGGAGCAGGTCACTTGTCTGTGCTGACCATGCCTGCTCACCCCAGGCACTGGAGAGCCATGCCGAGTCTTGAAGCAAGCCTGTGACACCACGAAATAGCTCAGCTGAGGGCTGCAGAGGTACCAGCAAATCATCCCTGGTGCAAAATCTGCAATCAAGGGAGCACGAACATGTTCTGAGTGTACAAAAGGACCAGAGTTCAAAACTGTGAGAGGGTTTAAATATTAAGGGTATTCACTAGTCAGGTGAATGCAAGATCTACTTAAGGCTATGAGCATTTAATAATGCTGATAAAAATTAGCAAAGGCTAATAATCGCCTTGCAGAAAATACAGCACAGAGTGGGAGGAGAATTTTAAACCCTGTAATATTTGAAAGATCTTTATCCTTAGAATGCTTCACAGCTCTTTAAACTGGGAAAAGGTTTTTCAGAAAGGATTTTATCGATTTGAGAAGTGCTTTTGAAAAAAATCTTTCCAAAAGTCCTGGAGATTAAGTTGGAAGAGGTTACTATTGGGTGCCCTCAAGTCCAAATGATTCAGCCCAAGAGCAGCAAAATGCCTTCACCATTCAGCATTACCTGCCCGGTGATACAAGTCAGTGTCGACAGAGAGGTCCTGTACAAGACAAGATGACGGAATTATTCCTTGATCAAATACTAATTTCAGTGCTCAAGTAAATGCTTCAAGCAAGTAAGGCAGACCATACCATACTTTACGGATGTTCTCACAACTCACCCCAGCCCTACTGACTTCAAAGGCTTTGGATGAGGCTGTCATACTCCAGGAGTATCTCCAGCTCTATCTCATCAGATGAGAAGCTTCTTTGAAATCCAAGGCAAGGACATTCCAAGGCTCTTCGTTTTCTGCATATTCATCCTGTTTCAGTGGAAAGGTATTTAACCTAATCCTTTTTAACTCTGGCTACAGGAAATAATTGGCCAAGACTGGCAGATAAGCAGTTAAAAGTCTCCAGTTCCTTTTTCAATTGTCTTCCTTGAAAATAACTTATATCAGGTTGTATATTTACTATATATGTTTAATGAACTTAAAATAATTAGTGTTTATTCAGTAAGCTTCACTGGAATTAATTTGTTTTATATCCAAACAACACTTCTGATCGGTTGAAACAGCATCTCATAAAATTAAAATCTGCTGTTGGGAGATGGAATCTAGTATTTCCTTCAGATTAACACCAACATCAGTGAAGATGCTTCTTGAGCAACTTTACTGTTCCAAAGAGCTCTTAAAAGATGGGAAATAAGTTATATATGCAGAGCTCCAGGGTGCATCTTCCATTGTGGGGCATCCAATGAGGTCCCCTTACTGTCTCTCGCATCCCCACATGCACCAGAGATGGCTGCTGAGCAGGTGTGAGTCCAGGTTCACCTCCCTGTTTCATGATGGGACAAGGCTCACTGCATGGCCACAAACTGACCATGTCAAGGTCTTTTTGCTAAATCTGCCTCCAGTCTGTGCAGCCCACACAGTCACCAGTTGGCTTGCACGTCACAGCTGGATGGTTCTTGGCCACAGCCGGTGCCCTGATTTATACAGGCACTTGAAAGCATCCTGATGCTCAACTCTTAAGAAACATAACTTACAGAGACCTCTCTGGGGGTAGTGGCAGCATATAGCAAAGGGCAACGGCAGTCTGTCAGCTAATGTGAAGCTTTGCCCTGGCATAACTTCCCAAAGTCAAAGCCGGACAAGGAGGAATCAAGG
>JAOXNO010000070.1:33739449-33756370 GCA_028565335.1 Limnodromus scolopaceus
GGCAGTCTGTCAGCTAATGTGAAGCTTTGCCCTGGCATAACTTCCCAAAGTCAAAGCCGGACAAGGAGGAATCAAGGTTATACATCATCAACTAGACCAGATCTTAAGATGGAGCAATACTGTCCTAGCAAGTGCCGATGAAGGAAGAGAAGCACTAATGATACTCAGATTAATGGTCGCTTAGGCAAGGGGAAAGGACAGATAAGCCAAAGGGAGGGATGAGTCTGTAACAGCAGGAGAAATTGTCCCGAGCAGCAGCAGAAGCCTTAGGAAGCCCTCTAAACCCCCATGTCCTCAGGCTCCTTATCCATACTTAAAGAGTGCAATTGCCTGGGTGGAGAGGTGGAATATACCTGCTTCATCACACCCTGAGGACAGACCCTTATTCAGTGCCAATGACTTGACACACACTGCTAAAGACTTTGCAATATGACATGGGAATACAACACATGTAAAACACCACCATTACGGGTTTCTGCTGTTTAAGTCAGGGAGACAAGAAGGGAACAGTGGAAAGCTGTGAGGCTGGATTGTGTCTTCAAGGCATTTTAGGGCTCCAGCAGCGATGCCCAATTAACACAATCAGCCAGTGCCAAGAGCACTCCCAAAGCACCAGGTGCAGATTACTCTGCAAAAAATACAGACATCATCTCACTGTCTCCATGTGGTGTGTTTTCCACAGGCTCTGCTGCATCTCACTGAGTAGACTTGTTTTCTTAACCTACTGCTGTAGGCTATGGGTTTAAAAGCAATACAACAGAAAAGACGAAAATTGAGGATAACACAAAGAAAATAAACCTGCACTTGCTCTCAAGGAAACTGCTGGTTCATTCATCAGCCAAGAGTTAAATGGCCATGGCTGTTCAGCTTGGGTTTTGCTGCACTGCCCCATGAAATGAGGCACTTGTAGCCTGGATTCACTTGCTTTGCATGCTGGGGATGGGTTATTGATATATAACTGATAGAGAGCAAACACTGAGATCCATTGAGCTCTCCTGCCAACGGGGGCTCAGCAAGAGGCTGTCATTCACAAGAGAAGGGTACAGTTGCAAGATGTAGTGCCACTTCAGCTAGCGCAGGTAAGATGACCAGCAAGGACACAGCCCAGGTCCCCTGCATACATGTGCTGGCCTCCAACTGCACCAAATCCATAGCACAAGGTGTGCTTCCCCAAACCCAACCTCAGGGTGGGACCTCAGTGCCCACCACAGCCCATCATTATTGCTGTCAGGTAAGGGAGCTCAGACCTCAACCCTGGGAGCAGCAACACCACCAGTGTTATCTCAGCTTGAATTCACAAATAAGAGCCACAAGGTGAGGCACCTTCATGTTCAGAGCACACCAGCCCATCAAGGTGAGGTGCCTCTGCAGCCAGCTGCTCTATGAAAACAACTTCTCCATCAGTCCTTGACTAACAGTCTAAGTTCAGCCAATCTTGCCATCTTGCAGAGAAAGCAAGAGGACAGGAGACATCAGGGAAAACAGGAAGTCAAAGATGCTTCCTCTGCACTTCAGAATGAGAATTGAGGTACAGACCATAACCCTGAGAGCTCTCGAACTGATACTCAAGCAAATGAGTTGCGATGCATGCTTAAGCTAAAGAAATTACCCATGGCTGTTGAACAAGCTCTTGTAACTCAGAAGATGAAACACCATTAAAGCCCTGCCACATTGCTGAGCAGCTTTCCAGCTCCCCCATTGCAACACCTCTTCATGCTGCAGTTAATGGGTCAAAAGGATGGAGGCTCACACCTGCGAGCTAGTTGAGATGCTTGACATCAACCTGTGAGATAGGAACACATGGGATGGGTGTTTGGGGGACAGCTATGTTCATTGGCATAATTTTTCTCATTTTGTACCTTACTGATGTAAGCCGACTTCTGCAGTGATCTGAGTGACAGTAGCCAGCAGCTGAGGAACAAGGGGGTTGGACTGAGTTGTCCACACTGGCCAGGATGGCCATCCACTGCAAGAGGATCAGGTGAGCTATTAGGTGATAGGGAGCAGGAAGGGTTAAAAGGCCACTCCGAGGCAGACAGGTTTGACAGTCAGGTATCTCCGATTAGGACCACAGGCTGGGGAGGAGAGAGGGACAAGCCAGTCTGAGACCCAGCACAGCAGACAGCTCAAGTCAAAGTGTTCTGGTTCACAGGGGCTGCTGGTCTGACCCAAGGTCCCTGGGAACACACAGAGCAAGAGGCTCAGGGAAAGCTGAGAAAAAAAGGAAAGTGTGCTAGAGATGCAGAGCATGTAATTACAGACAGAGACACCTAGCTGACTTAAAGACAGATGTAATTGAACTTAAGTTCATTAAGGGTCTAACATAAAACATCAAATGTCCTCAAGCGTCAGCACTAAATAGAGAGTAGGAGATCAGCTCCTCAAGTTCAACACCAATTTGTTTTGCATATCAGGATCCCAACAGAGTGGCCTGGGCACAGCTGGGAGTGGAAAGTGAGCAAGAAAGAGCTTTTCTTGCAAACTCATCTGGAAAGGACAACAGGAGAGCAGGGAAAACCAGATGATCAGCCAAGGCACTCACAGTGGGGACTTGCAGACACAAGCCTCTGTCTTAGCTTTGCAGCAACCAGGAGATGCCTCTCTCCATGCAGCAGCTCTGCACAATGCTGCACCCTGCCTGGAAAGTAGTCTTCCTCTTATCTCCTACAAACATTGTCCACAAGCCCAGCAGCATGCCTTAGCTGGGCCAGCAAGGTCTCTGTTCTCCTACACAACAGCTGAGTCATTTCTTTAGATACACCACTGATTTCCACCTTGGAAAGTTTAACTCATTTAAACCAGTGGTGATTTTCCTTTTCTCTCCTGGGTTAAGTTTCTCCACTCTTCCAGACTCTTCAAGCAACACTGGGATTAATCGAAGAGGGAAAGAAGGGAAGGAGATATTAAGGTTTAAAGGCAATTTATATAGCTGGAAACTTAGGAAGAAGTTGAAGACATGAGTATCCAGAACACAAGTCATTTTCACACTACACAACTGGGGCAAAACCAAATCCAAAATAATAGCCTACATAGATTGCAGCAGCATGCTTTGCATGAACACGCATTCAGTTTGTGCTGTCATCTTGCTCATGTGAGTCCCTACATAGGGAGGCTTTCCAATTCCAACCACCACCACCTAAAGAGAAGGATCATTGCAAGAAGGTGGAGAAAAAGCCACTTTCCTAGATGGTATCAAAGCTGTTGACAAAGTGAGAACCTGAGCCTCCCTCCTGCAGGAGATGCTGAAGGAACAGCAAGCTGTGTCCAGCAGCCAAGGCCACAGAGGGCACCAGCTGCTTTGAAGAGCTGGACACGAAGCCACAGTTGGCCATTTCTCTCGATGGCAGTTTGTGTCCCAGATGCTGGTGGGAGCTACCCTTGCTGGCAGAGGTGCTGCCTCACAGCAGCACAGGGATGCACACAGCGCTTCAGAAGAGAACAAGCTGCCTCAGACAAACAAGAGAACTTGAATTCCTGCCCAGCAAATCATCCCCTTGAAAGGGAACTTTCAGATCAGCGTTTATTAACTCTGGAGTGTGATTTTGTTTCCAAGAAACTTTTTCGGCTGCAACAATGAAAAAAAATTTGCTGGTTTGGCAAAGTTTCTGATTGAGGAGAATTCAAGTGACAGCATGAGTGTTTTGCTGATAATGAAATCATGTACTTTTTTGTTTTATAGCCCATGCTATTTGCTGCAGAATATTTATGGGATGTGCAAAAAAAAAATAATTCTATACACTCAGCACAGCTCAAACTCCTTTTCCCTAGACAGGTCTTTTCCCAAACAGGAGTTTTGTCTGGACAAAGTACAGATGTTACCTCCCAGAGGACCAAACTGACACATCTGCCACACACACGGCCAATTCACCCCTTCTGCAGGGGACCAGTTCTGCCAGGAGACATCAGATGGAGCAGGTAGGAGCTGTACAAGACATGTACTCATCCACGTCCATGAAATCCTCTTAGCTGGGGTGCAACAGCACCTGCAGGTAAAATTGAGGAGGCAGAGGAACCTTTGTCACCTTGCAAAGGGACCTCAGCTCACAGGGCTGCCACTGCTGCAAAGTCCCCGAGCTCACCCCAGCTGGTCACAGAGCCTCCACCCAGCCACAGCATAACTTTACCCAGCATACAGCAAAGACCTCACCAAAGAAATCTCACCTGGGAAACCGATCTGAAATTCAGTTTAGCCAGAGGAACAGGCAGTTGTCCCACTCCTATGCGCAAGGCACATAAAAGCCCACTTAACAGATCTGTTTCCCTCAAATATTTAAATTTAAATCCAATCAACATTAGTCCAAATAGATGCTCTCATTCATATAAGCTGTTTCTAGGCAGCCTGGATTATGAGCGTTGTCTTACCTGACTTCAAAATCTTTTTTTTTTTTTTTAAAAAACACCTCTCACAGTTAAGGCTGGAAGCATAAGGCAATTTCCAGCTCTGGCTCTTTCCTCGCTCAGTTTGTCTAATAGATCTTCGGGCAACGCTGCAGATTAGTGGATTGTTGCTAGATCTCACATTGCCACCTCTGAAAAAGTGTGTGTTGACAGGCACCGATGACTGTAGGTCAGAGCAAACAGCTGGCAAATGGCTACTAGCGTTTCTGTGGAGGAAGCAAGACTATCGAGCCTGGAGTATTTATCAGACTGCAGGAGAGCTGACTTGCCTGCTAAACAGGGTGGGCTGGGTTTTTTTTCCTCCATTCAGATGAGGAGGGAGTAGGAATCTCATATGGCTGTTTGCTGGAAAGGAACAGCTTTCCAGTCTAGCAATAGCAGCCCTGCCTGAATTACCGCTATCCTGACAGCCAGGATATATTGCCTTACTACTTTTTAAAGAACAAAAATTCATGGATTTGCAGCCACAACCCCTACCATTAATCATCTAGGGCCAGAGATTTCACTTTTGTGCACCTCCAGCACAGCCCTTTGATATGCAAAGGGTGTATTAACCCCCAGGTGATGGGTCTGAGATGGAGGTTCAAGAGCATAAACCAGGACCACGTGTTTGCATTTAAACAGAGGACCATAATACATGTAGGGGACACTGAAGGGCCTGGACACTCTCTCTGATACCTGCCTTCCTTAAAGACACGCACATGTTGGAGATGTAAAAGTCTTCAACTCGAATAAGAATTGCAGCCTACGAGCACCAGGTCAGGATCCATTCCTGAACTGTCCAGGTCCATGTTTGCCAGGTAAAAGCATCCCATGTACATGCAGACAGGGCACTGCTCAAGAGTTGTGATGTGTCTACCATCATTACTGAACACAGCTGGTTTCCTTCATTTCTCCGTTAAACTCATCAATCCATAGAGAGGCTATTACTGTTATTGATGTGCCTCAGACCCCAGGGGTCCTCAGACTTCCAACCCCAAGAGCTTTGAAGTCATGAATTAAACCCTAAGAGTCATTATTAAAAGAGCTCCAACCATTGCATTATTTTCATCTGCCATCTGTTTAAATGCTTTAGGCTATACTTAGCTCAAGGTTTCTCTCTGCAAGAGCTAGAAATGTACTTGCTCTTAATGAAAAAAAAAAAGTCCAATTGTCCTGGAGTTATGCAATGATTTGAATTGAAATTTTCATTATTGCAATACTTGCAGTAAAAGAAAAATGCTGCAGTTCTCCCAGCTTGTCTTTACAAACGCCTTGCTCAAGGTGGGGAAGGGTGAAAATCCAGCATCTGGCCAGAGCTCATCTCACATCATTTGTTCCACACACCTGTGGAAGACAGGGGTGAGACCATGCTACTGTTCACATCAAGACAGTGATATTCTTAGGATTAGGTTTCCTATCTTGGGTCTTCACCTGCACACCTCATCTTTGCTTTTAAATCAATAGATCAAGAGGAGTATGGTTTACTTTAACTTTTTCACTCTGATTCATTTTCAAGCTGCAAAACATGAATTGGAAAGTAGATCACAGCTTGAATTTCCTAATCTGCTCGGATGGATCCACCCCATTCTGCTCATGGAAAACAGCCTTCATTCACCTGCTTTCATCAAGAGCAACATTAATGGTAGCAAAAGTGGGGAACAGAAGATAATATTTGGCCTCAAAATAAAGCTTTTTACATTTTGCATTTTTGTCTTTACTGAACTCCCATTTCCCCCAAGTCCTAAAGAGGAACAAAGCTCAACTACAGCTGATTAAAAGATGTTCTCTTCAGCAGTTACAGTATCTGAAGTCCATAGACTCCAGCCAGAAATAGCGCTTTTAGATTTTAATTACTTCTTCCAATTCATGTAGTAGAAAGTTTGTGGTTACAAATGAAGACCCAGTGCTCCTTGAAATCAGTGAAAAAAATGGCACTCAGATCAGACTTGGCCTTGCAAAGGAAAAGAGAAATCTTCTTTAAGAATAGCCTTAATTTCTATATTCGGTAGGAATTCAAGAAAAATCCAGTATGTTTCTCAAGCTGGGCAGTGCTTCAGTTTATTTTCTGCTTTATAAAATAATCCTATTGGAAACATCTCTGTGCATACATTCAGTAACTCTATTTCAACAGAAAAGAAAGCCCTACCCAATACTGTAGATAGCTTTAACAAATATTGAAAGGATTGCTCTACAAACACCGCAGCCTTGTGCAGCTCTGGAATCAAGAACAGCAGCTGGAAGGTGGATGCATCATCCCCATACATAAGACACCCCACTCTCCTTCCACAATACCCTCGCTATGCAATAATCCCCTCTATACAGTTATCAGCTCCGTGGATAGTAATATAAAGCAGATTTATAGTAAGACATCCACAAAAGAAAATTCACTTTCCTGGTAAGGTAATTGCTCCATTAAGGAATGAGGCATTTCACTAAAGTCAGTGGAAAGGTTCTTCATTTGTAAAAAAAAGAGCCCACAAGAACAGCTATGCCTTGTTCTGTGCTCTGAGCAGCTTCAGCTCACATGATTTGACTTTGGAAGTTGTGAGTGGACTTGGACATCTGTGAGTCTTCACATCACTGATGAGGACCAAGCATTTTGCACAGCCTCCACCGCACTTGTGGGTGGCAAGATGCACAAAAATCAAAAGCAAGGGGTTCAGACCCTAAATAAACCCTGAGTTAAAACAATTTGTAGATTCAACACATGGCTGTCCTGGCCGAATCAATTGGTATTTCCTGCTGCTGACACCACAGTCCCATTTCTGGAGAGCACTGAATGCTCTAAAGCAGCTATATCACTCACTCACAAGGGGCACTAACAATTCTTTTAATAAGTAATTTTTTAACCACCTACCACGTTCAGCCATTCATGTCTTCAGTGCTCATCTGCTGCTTTACTGAGACCCTTTGTGAAGGCACAATGTGATTGACTGGAAGCTCTCTAGGGTGAGCCAATTTTCACAGAATATGACTTTAACAAATTCTATGTAGCCAACTGGAAAATTAAGAACTGTCTATTTTTCTCTGGGATTTATTAAGGTTGAAGTGGTCTTTATAAGTGTCTTCTCAACATGCCGGTGCTATCTAATCAATTGAAGTTAAATTAAGGGTTTGATCAGATTTTCTGTCACAGGAATTGACCTGATGACTAGAGACGATGCTCTGTGCATTACTTCATCCAATGCAAGGAGAAAAAAAAACACAATTTGCTATGAATGGTCAGTTTTGGTGCTTGATGCAACCTGACCCATTAAGCATCATTCAGTCCTTCTGTTGACTAACAGTTAACTGTACAACGTATTTGCTTTTCATTTGACTTTGCAGAGCTGTCATATATTAGTATTTAAATAGCTTTAAATTGGGACAGCTTGAAGTGCAGAAGGGCAGACTGGACCATGCAAACCAAAGCAGCTCCACGCAGCTTCCTAAGGTCATGACAAAGCCTCCTCTAAAGCCTTCCTGCCAAGAGACAGAAAGAACTTCCAATTTTTCATCTCAAAAAGACAACAGCAGAGTCTCCAGTCAAGGGTAGTTAACAGTAGTAAAACCCAGAACCACCTTCACACATTCAAAATTCCCGTGTCAGGTAACCAGCTGTGTCCTCAACCAGGTAGGGAAAACCTGGGAAGCCAAGCTTCCTTGTGGACACCTGCAATGTCTGTAGAAATACCCCAACATCACCATGGAAGCATCTTCTCAGCATCTACAGGGTAATCCTTCAATCCCTACACCATTCAGGGCAGCCAGACACTAACCTTAACACAGCTGCTTTGAGTTGCTATTGAGGCATCAGAATTGATGGACAATAATGATAAATTTGGCCCAATATCCTTCTCCCTCTCTGTTGCAAGAGATGCTTCTCAGACACACAGTACTAATGGCTGCAAGTCTCCCACACACCTGCAGAGATCCTGGAAGAACCAGGTATTGAGTTCAGGAAAATTACTGAAACGGGGACAGGAAAAAGTATAACCCACAGGAAAAAAAAGCTTCTATTTGAGTGTAACAGATAGCCTCCGGGAAGATGACAACCTTTGTGTATTTGTTGATAGAACAAGCCAATGATATGACTGGGCCACAGGAGAGGCTAATGAGTTTCTGCAATTATTACAGAAGGTCTGCTCAGGAGAAGCTGGAGATTAGTGTCATTGCTCAGGCAGCAGTAGGGGATCTAAAAACAGGACAAGCCCAGGCATCCCAATTCAAGAAAGATCTAATTCAGACTGGAACAGGTACAAAAAACTGTAGACGTTTAGTTAATCTCACAAAAGGAGATTAAAAATAGCTCATTTTGTTTTGCAAATGAAAGACCAGGGGTACAATTAGAGTCTTTGAATAGATCAGGGAGATTACTAGCACCAGACTCTGCCTATTTTTACACTGAGAGCTGGAGCAATCCCTGTCTCCAACAACAACATTCAAGACAAAAAGCAGTTTTGGCACAAGAAGAATTTTGCGTATAATTTCCAGCACAAACTCACTTGTTAGTTAAGTGTCTAAACATTAGATGAGAGCAAGTCTGGAAAAGCTTTCCCATAGGAGGAGAGGGAGTAATAGGCGTCCCTCATTAAAAGGCATCTTATCACATAGAGGGAGTGACACGATGGCACAGCCAGTAGCTGCCTAGTCTGGACTTCACTTGCTCTTGCTTCAACAATGTCTACATCAGCATCATTCTATCTTTTCATCGATGACCATCTTTCCCCTGGGAGGCTGGCTGAGCACCTCCCAGCAACACCTGCTTGCAAGTTCCTGGAACAGGACTGGGATCCTTCCTTGAGCCAAGACACTCAGTTAAACTTTCAGCTGCTTTCCTTTTTCCCTGACCCCACACAGCAATTTGTGTGGATACCAAAAGCCCCAATAGCATCTGCAAAGCTGTTCATATTTTTCAGCCTCCTCATCACTGAATATTTCCATGAACCAAGTGCAAGCTTTTTCAGAAGAGGAAGGTGGGGAAAACAAGTTTAACATATTGAAAAATTAAAAATTTAGGGGCAGGATAAAACTAACTGAATCTTACATTAAATTATACAGCTGCAGGAACGCCAGTGCAATTTTATCATTCATATTTAGCCTAATAAAACCCTCAGGCCTTTAATTTATCTTCACTCCAGTGCCATCCTGCATCACAAGAGGGTTTTGCTGCGGAGCAGAGGTCAGGCTCGCTGGAGAACACCACAAGCTGTAAATACAGCCGGCTGGTTTCAGCAGCTTCCCGTGGGACTGACATCAGGCTGCTCTTTTCCGAGGATAAATCGGAGCGAAGCACAGCACCTGAGAGTGCTCATTTGCTTTCATGCTCTGTACAACTGCTTTGCTGCTGGAAGTGGGCACAAAACCACACAAAGCAAGGATGGGGGGGAAGTCCCAGCTGGGTTTGTCCGTTCAGCACAGTGTCACCAACACAGAGCAACAACTCGGGGATCATGCAATCGCTGCTTTTCAACAGGACAGGAGGAACACCTTTCCTTCTTCCAACACCCTAGTCCATCCCCTCACTCCTCTCCACACAGTATCCGTTCCGGCTGCAGTGACACCTCCCTCATCACCATCCTGCTTCTCCTCCTCAGCACACCCCAGGCTCTGGGCACACAACCCACAGCCCTCACCCACAGGGCAGCTCCACCACCCTGGCCAACTCAAACAAGCTCATGGCCATAATTCAGCAGCTCCATCACCTCCACTTGCCCTCAAAGGGATCCTAACAGCATTAACTATGTTGCTATTTTAGAGGACCTTCACTTTTTAAAATGCTCTGAATACAGCGTAGCTCAGCAAATCACACCCCTTCACTAGAGCATCCCATTTTTTGGGGAGCAGGAGATGACACCCCAGCACAGAGGAGAGCAGGCAGCACAATATAGGAAAATGAAGTTTTTGCCCATAAGATGCTCCAGCTACCATTATCCTCAAGGTCTAAAACCTTATAAGGCATTGGAGACACAGATACCTTTGATGCCCCATGCAGCAGAGCAGATGGTAGTAGGTAATGCAGAGGGGAATAGGAGCCCTCAGACCACACTGAACCTGGCTGGAGCACAATAACATTACCATGACATCATTCTTACTGCCTTGTTTAAATCCAAGTCACTAGGAATCTCACACATTTTCTGAGGCAGTAGCAAGCACAGCATAAAGGCAAGTCAAGCTTTGAGATAGTCAGGACTAAGACACCAATTTCAGCCTTTTGGTAACCTGCATTTAGAAGACCTCCTATAACTACTCAAGTACTGCAAGGTGTTTAAGCCAGGCAAGCTGGCATCCTCAGTCCGTTCCCAAATTGCCTGTAAAAGGGCAGGGCTGTGTACCAAGCAGTTGCCAGCAGCACATCAGACCCCAGGAGACAGACCACGTAGTGCTACAGCTTGTATAACCTGCAGGACCTGCTGTAGGTTAGTCCCCAGACCCAAAGGGACACGTGACATATATTCTCTGTAGCTTCCAACTCGAGATTTGTTGCAGCTACTGAGCTCTGCAAGCCAGCTGATACCCATTAGCCCCATGCCCTTGTACTCCTTTGAAGCCCTGTTTTGAGTTGATGGGAATTCAACCAGTTCTGGAAGATCCATGTGACTCCACCTGCCTGAGATCTGGGTAGACTTTGATTTCACACAAGTTCCTCAGTGAAACCCTTCTGTTCCGTATCTATTACCCAGCAGGATTCACAGGACCTTGCAACTTGGAGCGCTGGTCCCTGCGAGTCACTTACCCCACTCAAACCTCAAGCTCAGCCTGTGCACCATCAGTAACCCCAAACTGGGCAGACTGCAGTTTCCACGACGCATTTTAAGAAAATTTTGACTATAAAAAAAAATCAACAGGAAAATTAATAGCCAACTAAACCGTGGCAAAGCTGACATGTTGCATGGGTTTGTGGAATTATTTAATTTCCCTTATTCATACAAGCTATGCATTCGCAAGCAGCTCGGTGCCTCACCAGCCTCCTGCCAGACAATCATTTCAGCTGGGAGATGAGAAACTGTAAGAGTTCAAGGTTGCCACAACAGCAATCAGGCTTTAGGCCTGGAAATACTATAGAGAAGTAAGCAAAATCTCTCTCAGCCTCAGGACATTCAAGATTCAATTTCATCTAATAAAGTTGGCCACGTGCAATTTACTGCAGCGCCCAGAAGCATCGCTGGAGGCAGTGACCACCCCTGGGATGCAGTCCCTATAAGCTCTGTGGTGGCCCCAGCCCCAGTGGCACAGGAACATGGGCTTTAGCAATCACTGGATGGAGGGACCCAGCAGGTACCAAAGGGTACCCTGGAGAGATAGGTGCTGTCTTTGCTGCAGAGATGTCCTTTAGGTAGTTCTTAGCTTAGAAGTTTTGAACCTATCCCAGGATGAAAAGGACCACCAGAGCATCTCCCCCAGATTGAGAAAGGCAATGTTATCCTGCTGCCTCCACAGGGACATCTCAGACAGCAACTGCACTAAGTAGGTACATATGGTCAGGGACCACCTTCAAAACATAGCAGTTTTAATTATTTTTGTTCCTGTGCCAGACATATGGTATTTTACCTTCTGTTTAAATGCCATCAGCATCTCATCCTGTCCATCCTGTTCCTATCCAAAACTTGTTCTCTTCCTCCCCCCACCTTTAATATTTTAAGCTGCAATGGACCTAGATTTTTTCAAAGGAAAAGTTAGTGTCCAAACATATGTCCGTGTCATAAGATGCATGATTATACAGCTAAAGCAGTGATGCTTTCAAGATTAATCTTACCTAAGTATTTCCTTTCTTCATTTTGAATTATGAACCTCTTTTTACATAAATACTGATAGAGTTTATAGATCATTCCTGAAAGCAAAGTTTGATTAAAAAACTAGAAAACCACTTGGGAAAGAAGACTTCAGTCTTATCTAAAAGACAGTTTTTGCTATCTACCGAAGAACTCAGGGCAAGATGACAGATAGGTCACTTATTTTTGATAGTGTTTTTATTTTGACTAAGAGGGCTATCATAAGTCTTATGCTACTTTTGCCATTGTTGGATAAATATAATGAAACATTTATTTGAGAATAGAACCATTAGGCACTGTCAAGGACTATCTGGGACTCACCATTCTCAAGGATTCAGCACTGTGTGCACTTTCTGTATTGTGGAATTCATTGAGAGCTGTCGATACACATTTCCTTCAGAAAATTAGAAAGCATAAGAAACCCTGTGGCAGACATGACACAAGACTGATGAGCTGCAATCAGTATAAATTAGCACCTGCAAAGGATAAACCCAATACACAAGGAAAGAGAAAATATCTATTATGACTATCAGAAAAAATCCAGGTGCAACACGAACTTGAGGAAGTCACAGGATTGTTATTTACAGCAAGACCTGTTCAGCAACCAGAGCTTTACAAAAAGCCAAGACTCTGCTAATACCTACTTAGACACCATGAAGATGGGGGTACACCACCACAGCTGAGCAAAGCCAGCTCCTTCTGTACTTAGCTGACTTTAATCTGCATTTACAAACTCTCTTCCTGGCAGAATCACACATCTACAAAGGATGGATCTATCCAAGTTCCGAGGAGCAGCAACACCTACACCAACTGCTAGGAGACAGCAGAGACTGGAAGGGTGGAAGACAGGCAGGCAGCCTGGAAAGGAAAAAGCATTACATCTTCTAGAGGAGCCTGAGGAGACTTCTGCATGTTGTGCAGGTCCAACAAAGTCTATTTTTCTCCTATGGGTTGCTGTGTGGCCAGGACAAAGACCCAAACCAGACTGGAAATGCTCTACTGAACCATGCAGATGAGAATAGGAGACTGGTATCAAGGATGAGTGTATCCCAGTGTCACCAGGCATCCCAGCAGGTGACATCAGCCATCTAAGTTATGAATTTCATTTAGATCTCCATGTTCTTACTGTATCTGCACGATCCAGGCAGCAATCTCATCCAATAGCTCTTCTTAACTAGGAGATAAATACATTAATTACCATCAGGCCTGAGGATATCTCCTTTCCCTACTACCCTACTTTCTCAGAGGCTTTGATAATTACTGAATTTCCTCTTGCAGGGAGAGGGATCGTATCTGCAAAACATTAATAGTCTAAAGCCACTTTCAAAATAGCTCGTACCAGCTGATAAGTTTATCCTACATCTCGGCACTTTAAAAACAGCAGCTCCAGACATATTTTTCCCCGACCAATTTATCAAGATTTATATCAGATTGGGCTCTCAATTCCAGCTTGACTTGCCCAATTTTTCAGCATTCTGTAATCAAACCCCAGGAGACCCATGACTCCTGCACGTGACATCTTCTGCTTTCGAGATGCTCCTGTGTGAGGAAATGAAGAGGTAACTGTGTCAGGCAATAATCGGGAGGCGAATATTTCATGAATACAAAGGAAATAATTAAAACTCTGCAATTTATTTGGGAACATGCATGTGCTTTTGTTGGTAGGAGAATGTCATCCCCAGCTTTTTTAATCTCGGGATGCTCTGATGTATTGTGGCACTTTGTGCTTTTCAGTGCTGTGCATTTCCATCCATTTTGTTCCCTCAAGTGGGGCAGGCTTTCCAATGGATTGTCACCATTTAGTAATTACAAATATAAATGTCACCGCTGTCAAATAATATAACACACCTCACGCATCAGGACACAAGCTGTTTAAAATCAAACTATTATAGTAAAGCTGCCGCTGTGCGAATACTCCTTGATTAAATTCATAGACATTAATCATTTTTAATAAAAACTGAATTTTGTCAAGGCAGCAATGAACTTTCCAGAAGATATAGGAGTGAAACGATGTCTCCAGAAGGCACTGGTCCTCCAGTCATTGCTTCAGCACTGGAGTATATTTCAAGTAGATAACATATAGCCGCAAAAAGCATAAAAGAGTGACTTCCTTACAGCAGTTCAAGACTCGAAGAGCCCTGAAAGCTGTGACGCTCAACATATGGCAACTGCTCACCTGAGCACAAGCAGAGCCACTGCAATCAGTGCTGTCTGTATAAGCACAGCCCAGGCGAGCCGAGGCCGGGGTCCCCAGTAATTGGGTTTGCCACGCTGTCAATCCCACCCCCAGGAAGAGGTTTCCCCGCCAGCCTGCTCAATGCCAAGACGGTTTCTATTTTCCACACTGTCAGTCTCAAATCCTATCAGATTTCAGGCTGTAGAAGATAGATTATCTCAGCAGCATTATGACGGATGCACTGCTGAGGATGTCCAGTTACTCAAAGAGAAAAGGGTAAATTTCTCCCCCCCATGCCTTTCTGTCAGTGTCAGACCCATCTGCCATCCACCGCTGTGTTCAGTTTTGTCACGCCTGGGAGCTGCGACTCTACCCAAGGGTCTGCAGCACGCATTAGTTAAGCAGAAACACAGTCTGACGGAAGGATTTAGCTTCTTTATCTTTCTAGATAAGGGATTTCCTGGGAAAACAAGCTATGATTATTTCCCTTACATATATTAAAGGAGTTACTCTGCATTGGGATCAAATTGCAGTCACAGAGCGGAGCGGCCACTTGGCACGATGATAGATTGCTGTATCAGTCATACCTGTGAACCTTATTTACAGAAGCACCACAAAAAAATATTTGAGCTGGCAGCTGTTCCATTTTAAGAGCAAATGTATCTAAAAAGGTTTTCTATTCTGCAGAATTTACAGCTTTTTTTGAAGAAAAAAAAAGCTTGTGCAAAACGTGTCCCTCCTCTCAGTCCTCCAGCTCCTGCCTGCCTTTTTCAATAAAGAAAAAAAAAATCTTTAAATCATGAAGTACTTGCAAAAATACAGACAATGATGTTGGTGTCATTGTTCAGTCTACAACTCCAAGACCAAGAGTAGATGAAAGAGAAGTCGTGTTCAGACCCAGACACTACTCAGTCTCAGCTTGCTGCACATCCAGCCAAGCGAGAGGCTGTGTTATGGATTCACACCCCTGAAGCTGGGTTACACCATCATGGAATCAGCCTACACTTAAAACACCAGTTTCCCAGTTGGGACTGAGCCTTGCCCTGTCTGGGGTGAGTGGAGACACTGGTGCCAGCCCAAGCAACAGCGCCCAGACACAGGGGACAGCATAAATGTCCTGGGGATGTAGCAGCTACCCACTCCCAGGGTCAGACCAGTCCCAGAGACCAAATTTCTTACCTTTCCACTCCAAAATCCCAGGAGATTTCGGAGCCCCTACATGAACTGGGCATAGCCACAGGAACACCCCTGCCCCCAGCCCCATGCTGCTCCCTCCATCACCCCACTACAGCTGTGCATGCAGCTGCACAGCCAAGCAGACTGAGGAGCTGATCTGGGCTAAAAATAGGGGCAACTCTCTGCAAACAGTCTCTTAAATTTAGCTTCAGAAGATGCAGCAAAACTTTGCTTGAATGAGGCTGCTCTGCTGGGAGCGAGATGCCTCCTGGCAGGGAGCACCCACCGTGGCACACTCAGCCTCTCCCTGGAGATGGGGGGTTTCTCCTGCTACCCTCATGCTCATCAGCATCACACACAGAAGAGCCTTTGGTCCTCAGCAACACCAGGGTCCCCCCTGGGCCACCCCCTACCAGGCACAGCCAGCCACAAAGCACAGTGAGGCAGCTCCTCTGATCTGCCCCAAGGGTACCCAGTGGCTTTATCACACCTCAGCCAACAGCAAAAGGCCCTCAATTTGGGGGTTTACTATTTTTAATACATTTTCCTGATCAGCTGAAACACACATCCAGGCATTCCCCAGAAGTCCTCTCTCTGCACCAAGCAAAGAGAAGAAGACAGGCAAAACGCAAGGAAGACAGAATTTGTTATAAACTCAACAGCCAGAGTCCACAGCCCTTCCCCTTCCAGCTGACACCCCCCACCCCAGCCAAGCACACTGACCAGCTCTACAGCTCAGCCCTCCCTGATATAAATGCACAGCAGGAGAGATGATGTGCCAGGACACAGACCACATTTGCCACCTACCAACGAGTCAGCACCACACTTCATACCCTCAAATATCTCCCAGGTGCTCATTACAAACTCAGGTCAACACGACTGCCACCAACCGGAGCAGCTTCACTGAAAAGCTGCTTGAACTACAAGAGTTTGCACTGGCACAGCCCCATCTCCCCAAATGTGCTCCCTGAAAGACCAGAGAGCTTCATCATATTTAAACAGGCTTCCTTTCTCATTTGGTTTGCCCAAGCAGAAGCCTTCTTCTGCTCCTCAGCACCCCACAACTAGAGATTGAACCCCAAAGTAAAGCAGCTGTTTCAAGCACAAGTGAAAACCGAGCAGTCACCCACCTAATCTCCATCCAAGCTCTTGAGCAGCTCCTCTTCCCACAGCCATCCCCTTCCTTTACAAGGGCTCTTCACCTCACAGACCTTCAACCTGAGCTCCTCACCCACCACCATCCCTCTGAGCTGGGGATGAGCCTTTTATAAACTCATGGCCCTTAATGATTTTCAGGTGTTCCTCAATCAATGCATCAAAAAAAAGCCCATCTTCTCCACCTGAAAGCTCTTACCCGAACCTCCTGGATCACCCAGGGAGGAAACCTGGGACTTTCAAAACAAATCATTAGTGTTGCTTCATGGGAGAGAGAGGAAAC
>JAOXNO010000070.1:33764547-33783905 GCA_028565335.1 Limnodromus scolopaceus
ATCATGAGGTAAAGGCATCCAAGATCACTCATTTCTTTGAAAACCATGCCTCTATTCTTCCCCAAAATACTAAGCACATGCATAGAGCTCATTGAAACAAGTTTTTGCTCAAAAGACCATTTAAAAAACCATTTGTGGTTTTTTAAACTGATGAAACAACATATGACAGTATTTCTCCTTTGAGAAAAATAAAAATATAAAACCTACTTCCTTAGAGTTCTTATTCCTTCTTCACCTCTAATTAGATGATAAAGACAAGTGAAAAAATACTGAGTTTGTACTCAAAATTTGAAAACGCCTTCACAAGATTTTTTTCAAACTTCTTGGGGAAATGCTTAGCTTTCCGACAGATGATACATATCTTACTTATAGAACTATAAGCTCCTGCTGACTTGAAATCCCTCACATATGAAATGCGCTTCAGCGGCCATTCTGTTCAGGAACAGTTCATCCTTGGGAAAATATTATTGCTGGAATGCTACGTGAGTCCGCAGCTTAGAGCTGAAGGATGCATTTAAATTCTCTAAAGAGGCTTTAGGAATTCATGACAGTGCTTGATCTACCTTTGAGGGAGGGAATATGTCTTTTTTTGCGCTGCAACAGCATTAATTGGTTGATCTTTTTGCCAACAATTCATTATATTTCATTATGTGCCTTTTATGTGTTTGCTCTGTTGCCCCAGTGCCTTGCTAAGCATTTCCTAGCTGCAGGATGGCATCTTTGAAAGAGGGAAAGGGGCTTTAGCAGTTGCTCTGTTCCCAAAGAATGAAAGCAAAGACAAAATTAAATGGGAAAACGACTGTCACCACAAAGATAATCAAACTGCAAACTGTATTAGCGTTTTTCCTCTGGAAGGTCCGGAATGAGGCAACAAGCTGCATGTCTTTCAACAAAATAATTATCTTATAATGAGACTGCCCTAATGTGTTTAGCAAGAGAAACTGTTGTTAAGATTGACTTAAATGGAAGTGCACAAGCAGAACAAGTAGCCTAAATGACAGTTGGGCTCCATATTATCTTTCCCAAGCTGGAAGATTAGGATCAGTGTGGTCATACTAAGATGTAAGTGTAAAATCCAGATCTGGATTTCAGGTTTTCCCTCAAGAGGTGGAGAATATACAGAGGAAGGCTTTTGGTTCAGACTCCTTTTGTAAAGGAAACGTGTAAGTCTCTATCTTTATCTGTTCACTCTGGTTCCAACAAGTAAATAACCTCAGCCTCTCTGATCCCTGAGGAATGATGATTTACAACACTGGTAATGTGCACTGAAGAAAAATACAACTTGTTCCTGAAAACCGCTGATTAAAGTGATCATAGCAAAGCGAAATAACTCAAGGTTTCCTCCTTTTATCACTCATACCTGCTTTCCCCCTTGTTACTCCACTCAGCAGCACTGGCTCCGATTTAATCTGCAGGAAGGGTGCTTGTCCACAATGCTGATCAACACAATTCAGCCTTCGCAAACATTTACCAGTGCCAAGGGACCTCCTGGTAATGATTTTACCAGAAATATTTTAAAGAAAATGAATTTTTAAAATATAACTTCCCCAGAGACAGCCCTAGGATGAAAAAAAAAGAAAAAAAAAAAAAAGGCAGAGGTAAAGAGATGACAAAACCATGGTATCCACTGCCTCCTCACTGCGAAGGAGCCCTGGGAAGGGTACGAGCTATTGAAGCGGGAGGGAAGTACAACCTGGCAGATCTGCTCAGTCCTGTCTCATCCACCATCACTGCCACAGTCCCTGCCAGCAGTCTGTCAAGGGGGAAGATCCATAATGGGCAAAAGCTACTTGCAATGGAATTGAGCATTCAATTCCCGTTTGGGAAACTGCAAATCTTTTTCCTGGTCTCTCTCCCCTCTCCCGTTGCCTCCCTGTGCTGCCCCAGGAATTGGGTGAAATGTTTTTTTCATTTTCCTCTGCCACACTAGGAGTATGCTGGAGCCTTCGTGGAGAGCAAGGACCTGAGCACAGAATGTGTGGGGAAGGCTTCAGGAACCCAGACCACTTCAGTTCTAGGAATTCAGAATCGCAGGAAATTTGGGCTAGAAAGAACTCAAGTGTTCCCCCATACTAATGAATCTTCCAGCCCAGGGCAAGATCTATCCGATGCCACTCCTGGCAGAGGTTTGAGAAGGCTTCCATTGATGGACGCTGCCTGACTCCCCAGAAAAACTACACTAATGCTGTCTCCACAGCCAGTACCAGTTTCACCTCACGCCTAACTTGAACCCACCACTTTGCTCCACCAGGGACACTGTTTAGTGTCCCTACGCCTGCTTTGCACACATACAGGGCTTGTAAGTCCCTCCACACAAACCACACCTTTTGCTGGTGGGCTCTTCCACCTCCTGGAGATCCAGCAAGGTCCAGTGACTGGAAGCTGGAATGTGACCTATTCAGATTAGAAACAGGGTGCAAATTCAAACACCGCAGGTAGTTTAACAACTGGGACAATTTACCACAGGCTGTGCTGGCATCTATGATGGGCAGTTTACAATTAGGATACCGGATGTTTTCAAATGATCACTGTGTTTCCAAAAGGAATTAATTCAGAAACATCCTCTACTTACTTACTGTTTACCCTGCATTACTGCACTATATTATCCTATAATTGGCTGTTAGGTCAGGATTGCAACCTGGCAGGTTCCTCTTCCTTGCCTAATTAGCGTTTCTTCCTCATTGTTCAGCGCGGGACTTGTTGTTTTCTCCCTACAGAGCTCCATCTCCTGCGCACACCCCCTCACAACGCACACCTATTCCCTCTCCCCCCGACAATGATCCAGCCCCTCACATGCAGAAGAGCTGCTGTTTGTTCAAACGGGCTGACAAGAGAACTTCTAACAAAACGAGCTGTTCAGCCCCACGCGCTCGAGGCGGTCAGAGGGTTTCACACTTGGCAGCCCCGGCCAATTTGCCGTTCAGATACTGTCCATTTCCCTTCCTGCCTAATTGACAGCCCCGCAGTGACATGAGTCACTCGCCTTCCCCTCCTCCTAAGGCATGGACTTTCCTGGGGCCGAGCCAACCCGTGGCACTGCGCAGAGGTGTGCCACGTGAAGACCTGGCTCTTGCCATGACAAATCCGCCCCTGCTGCCACGTCCAGTCTGCTGTGCCACATCCTGGCCGTGGCACTTGGCTTACGTAGGGTGCGAGTTCGTTATAGCATGAGCCCTGCCTCTCTCCAGCTGCGTAAAATGCCGGTAAATCCACGGGGCAATAGCCAAAACACGGCATTGCCCTCATCATCATGCAACTCTCTTATCTCTGTAGCACCCCCAGCTAGGCTCAGCCACCTTCCTTCTGTATTTTGGCCTCAAAAACATGGCTCATTTCTCATCCCAGTTAATCCGGAATCACAGAATTGTCAGAGTTGGAAGAGACCTCTAGAGATCATCTAGTCCAACTCCCCTGCTAGAGCAGGATTGCCCAGAGCACATCACTCAGGACTGCATCAAGGTGGGTCTTGAAAATCTCCAGAGAAGGGGACTCCACGACCTCCCTGGGCAGCCTGTTCCAGGGCTCTGTCACCCTCACCATAAAGAAGTTTTTCCTCATATTTGAATGGAACTTCCCATGTTCCAGCTTGTGCCCGTTGCCCCTCGTCCTGTCACTGGAAACCACTGAAAAGAGTCCAGCTCCATCATCCTTCAACCCACCCTTTGGAAACTTGTAAACATAGATAAGGTCTCCCCTCAGCCTTCTCTTCTCCAGGCTAAAGACCCCCAGCTCTTTCAGCCTTTCCTCGTAAGGGAGGTGCTCTAATCCCTTAATCATCTTGGTTGCCCTACGTTGGACTCTCTCCGTAGTTCCCTGTCCCTCTTGAACTGGGGAGCCCAGAACTGGACACGGTATTCCAGTTGTGGCCTCACCAGTGCAGAGTAAAGAGGGAGAATGACTTCCCACAACCTACTGGCCACACTCTTTCCTGTGCAGCCCAGGATTCCATTGGCCCTCTTGGCAACAAGGGCATATTGCTGGCTCATGGAAAGTTTGCTATCCACCAGGTCTCCCAGATCCTTCTCCTCAGAAGCACTTTCCAGCAGGTCCACCCCTAACCTATATTGGTGCCTGGGGTTCTTTCTCCCCAGGTGCAGGACCCTACAATGGCCCAGCTTTTGCAAAATCAAGTATGAAGGCGAGCTGAACCAGGAGCCACTTGCCCTGTGAGCAACCACACATCAATATTGTACCAGGTCCTCCACAGAGCAGTACCAGAAACACTGGACAAACTGGAAGGGGTTTGCAGAAACCCAGAATTAAACTAGACTGAGAGGTCTGGCACAATGCACTAGGGGAGATTAAAAGAGTTAATCTGTGTAGCTTGGCTGAACAGCACAACCTGACAGCTATAGCCTGGACTCAAAGGAAGACAAGAAGCTGTACCCTGGTACAGGGAACTGGCACTAGAAATAATAAGGTGACACTAGTTTGGACAACGAGAGCTATTTGAGCAATTAGGAATGGGATACGGTGCCTGGTTCACCTATATCTAGACACAAATTTGTAGAGCAGGGGAGGAAGCGTGACTTTGTGCTGCCTCTGCAGCTGAGTACACCCCTACTTGCAGAGCAGAGCAAGCACTTGCTGAGGCTGCCCTGTCCTAGGCACCACCGTGTGTCCCACAGTGTCCTGTGGGGACATTATTTGTCCCAGATAAGACATGGACGTCTTTGTAGGTTCCTCCTCAGGACGGCTTCAAGTCGTATGTGGTAGGGTACTATGAGATGTGCGGGTTGTTGCATTAAGGCTGGCAACACGGGTGCAAGGAGTGAAGCTCCCAGAGCACACAACACTTCAGCTCTTCTGAGGACCACACTCCTTCCAGCAGCACAGACACAGCTTACCCAAACAGCCCCAAACTCTGCTGGCCCTCGGGAATCTTATCAGATCAGCCTCTGATTTCCTCTGCTTTCACAGCACAATCAAGTATGCAAAGAAGTAAGATGACATTTTGCTTCTTGCAGAGAACAGCAGATAATTTAGTGAGATTAAAGAACAGCCTCCTCTCCCACAGAAACTGTCTCCGCATGGCTGGGCAGTAACCTGGCTCCGCTGGAATGATGCTGCTCGAGCGCCTCTCTGTGGATCTCAGCTCCTTTTCCTCCCTCTCACAATCCTTTTCAATCCACCAACTGATTTTTTTAACTTTATTTCACTTTTTTAAAATACAGAGCCAAATTGCTCCCATTACACCCAGGTAGCAGCTCTGAGTTCACTGAACTTGGCACTGAGCTAGGAGTTGGCCCAGCCAGAACTCTTACAGTTTCATCTTTTGATGGTGATATTTATGATAACTCTCAAGGCCTTTCTATAGTTTCCAGCAGCAGAATAGCTCAAATTGGCTCAGACCTACAGCTGCCTGGGGCTCAGAGAGTGACCAGGAATAGAAGAATAGCTAGCAAGGGCATCATCTTTCAAATAAGCAATGAGGCGCCTCTAGTCCCCTCCAGAACATGCTGTGGAGCTCAGCACACAGCTCCATCACAAACATACATGTCAACATGCTGATCATACCAATTTTTCTGTATCCCTTCAAAGAAGCAGGAAACAAATGGTCCCCTGCTGAAGTCATGAGTAAAAACAAAGGCTCTTCATCAGCCTCCTGCAGCTGCTTGTTGTTTTCCTTTCTCTGTGGAGCCTGCCAGCTCCTGGTTATCTTGGCCAAGCACATGATTAGGGTTTTAGAGCAAATTCAATCTGCAAACAAACAAGCACATCTTGAGATGAATACACACAAACTGGTGGATGCACAGTACGTCTAGCTGTTCAGGAGATCCTGTCCTGCCTCTTTTTATGATGCTAGGCCAGCCCTGCTCCTCTTCTGGATGGAAAGCAGATGGGGTAGGATTATGGGCACAGATCCCCAAGCCCTTTACGTTTGCACAAATAGCAAGAATTAGACCCAATGCTGTCCGAGGGGCCATGTATTAGTTGTGCTGGCTCTCTGCAGCGTGGGAAGCAATGCAGGAATAGAAATTCCTCTCCTGAGGAATCCCCTGTGCCCAGTTATGGCAGAAGGTCCATTGTTTCTGAACTTACCACAGAGACAAGATAATGAAGTTGTTACTGCCACCACAGCAAGAGCAGAAGAAAGGATCAAGAATCATTCCTTGTTCACTTCAGTGCTGAACCAGGTGGCTCGGTTTAAGCAGGCATTGAAGGTGGTTTGAGCTAACCCGCTTGACTTTGCGCTGAAGCAGATGGTAAGTGATCACACAACCCAGTATCAATATCCGTAACAATCAGATGAGCTGTGAAGCTGTAATCTGTGGCAGATGGAAAATGACAGCACAAAAGGCTTTACTGTGGCCCCCAAAGCCCTTCACAAAGGTAGAAAACAGGAAGGTTTAATTCAAATAGCTTGTCCTTCTCCAGAGCAAAACCAGGCATCTGAAACTGTGAAACAAGTGGAATGCTTTTCCCCCTCCTACCTCCACTACAGACTGATTGACTTTAATTCCAGAGGATGAGCTGAGAACCCTCATCTAAACTCAATCCAAACTAAGATGATTTGCTATGAAAAACTGAAACAGGTCCGTGGCATAGCTCAGTCTGTGCTGAATCCCTGGCACCCCACATCGATGCTTTACTGAACCTTTGGGGGAATCATTAGAGGGAGACCTGGAAAAAATACAGTTCACTCACACACAGACTGGAGTGGCTGCTGGCAGATTTCTCAGATTCTTTGTGGATTAGGCAGTCATCTTGGAAGCACAATCAGTTGTAAAAAGACCGAGGCTTTCTCATTGTTTTTATGCTCAAGAAAGCATACGTTTGCTGTGCTCAAGAATGGATGGCTTAGGTCACCTCCCCTAAAGCCCCTCAGGTTCTAGAGGGCCCCTCTCTGAAGAGCAACAGGGATTCCCAGCACAAGATGCAGGTAGGCTGTCAGTCCCTGGCTGAGCAATCAAACCCTGCAGCTAATGTCTAGACGCTGCCAGTCTCCCAGAGGACAACAGGCCTGAAAATATTGACTAGTGAACGACCGACCAGAGAGCCTGAAGAGATTTTTGCCCCATCTGTCAAGTATACAGGGCAAGCTACTAACTTAATACACTTAATAATTAATACACTTAATACTACTAACTTAATACAAGTAAGAAATAAATACATAGCTGCTTGGCCTTGTATTCCTCCTGCTAGTTCTTTGTCCTGTGTTGCCTGTAGGAGAGATACTTCTGCTTTTTATGGCCTTTGACCAAAACGCTGGCCATGCTCCTGGCCTGTCTCTGGCTCAACGCAGCCCTGACTCCTCCAAACCCCCCAGCTTCTGTCCTGCTCCTCAGTAACACCAGTTCTTGGCTCTAACACCAGTTCTTGCCTGACCTTAACCCAGACAGCTTGTCTGCACATTTCCAGGCTGCAATTCCTAAGCAGTCTTATCCCAAAGCTGCCTGCTGTGAAGTCAAAAGACTGGAGAAAAGCCTAGATCTGGCCCGACACACTCTGCAGTGTCACTGCTGCTTGATTCTGCTGTGCTCTGGGGGATGCCACCTTCAGGGCTACTTGCTGCCTCTTGCTAAGCACAAGGATGCTGCTGCCCATCTGGGTCAGAGCAGAAGACGAGACGCACTGATAAGCCCCAGCAACAGAGGTACAGAACATCAGAGCCTGATAAAATGCGAGTCCTGTGAAGAGTAAAAGACATTTACTGGAGAAAAGGCTTTATTAAGGAGGGACATTGTAACATACTATATTGCTTTGATGCTTCAGGACTCTGGGAGAACTCAGAGATCCAGCACAAATACTTAGCCGAACCACACAGATAGTGTGCCTGACACCTCGCTGAATGGCCTTTCCTACCTCAAGACTCTTCCTCGAGCAGCATTTGTCTCTGATGAGGAAGGGCTGAACCCTGCTGGGACAGGCTGAGGGTTAGGGAAGAGAGAGGCAGGGCATAGACCTTGCAGCCGAGCAGCAGCAGGCAAGCGGCTATTTCAGATGACAGATTGCCCCAGGCTGGAAAGCAGCAGGATAGATTTGAACAGAGTTGCTGTCAAAATATCAGTGCAGGGTCATGGATCTGCAGGACTGTGATAGCGCAGAGCCTGGCCCTCAGGATGCAAGGCTGACTATGGCTTCTTCTGTCCCTTTGCTTTCTGTCTCTCCTTGTCCATGGCAGCTGCTTGTGCCCGCAGCTGACTCCAGTACTCAGGCAACTGCTCCCCGAGTCCCAGCAGGCTCTGCTGCCTAACAAGGGAAGAAAAGGGTGGTTAAAACAGTCCCCACCATTACCCCAGTGTTCAGACAACCTTAGCCTGGTTCCTCCAAGGGTCCCTGGGGCTCATTACAAATTAAGCAGTTCAGAGTTCTTGGGCCCAAAAAAACCTCAGTGGTTCCCTCATGCCACTCAGCACTCAAGTTTACTGCTCTTGACAGCAGTATTTCTCTTTGCCTGTTAGCCTCTGTGGACATACATCTCACCGCAGTCACATCTGCTCTGCTCTGGCTTGAACCCTCAGTACCCAGGGAGCAAGGTATCCCTGGAGGTGATGTCTCCCCAGTTTTTCTGGTATAAGGTAGACAAGAGTCTCCTCTACAGCTTTATGAGAAAGAGGGACAGAACTGGCAGTTGGTAGCAGAGGATGAAACTTTTCTGTGCTTGACTAGCCAGACACCACCACGGGTTTCACCCTGTAGACAAGAATTAGGTGAGGCTCCCAGGTAACATGTGCTGCAAGGTCATACCTGCGCCCACCTGTAACGTTTCAAATTGGAGAATTAAATAATAGTGAAAAGAACAAACAGAGCATCATTGACACGGATCTGGCTCCAGGTTCCCAAAAGGAGTAATTCAAGGGAAAGGTCACCAAATAAGAGATGTCACAATGCCATCTAGTGACGTTATAGAATCAATGCATTAGCTAAGCTCTGACTACAACCCCAGCCTGATGGTGCTGGGGACCTTCTCAAACCGATAAACCTCCAACACAAATATGCTTAAACATCAAATTAACCTAGGAATGGAGGGGAGGAGCAAGGTACAAAGAGATCCCAGCTCTACCTGGCTATGGGGTCAAAAGGAAGAGGTAGACACTTAAGTGAGGATTATATTCCCGGACAAACTTGCACAATGTTGCACAAAAGCACATTATAACTAGCAAGCCCTCTCTACCTGCAATGACAAGCCTGCCCCAGGCATCCTGACTTACAGCTGTTAAGTCTAGGAAGCACAGAAGGGAGAGAAGGAAAGGTTCTGGGTGGCTGTCAGAAATCCTGCTACCTAAACCTTACCCAGCCATAAATCTGCCACAGCGGACAGATGAACCCAGAAACTCCAGCATAAGACCTTGCATGGACCTGAGCAATGCCACGGCCTACAATAAAGCAGGTGCACTTACCTATCAGGCAGAAGGAGAACCTTACCTATCGCGTAAGAAAATATTACATCTCTCAATCCATGGCAGGTTCTGCAAGGATTTGAGAGGCAAATCTGGTTCCTTTGGGAAAGCATCCTTCAGTGGGCTGCAGTTGAAGTCGAAAATGAAGATGGTGCAGTCACTGGCTCTGCTCTGTGCCAATGCATCTGCCTTCTGCTGCTTATCTCCTAGACAGGAACAAGAACAGTGGGCTACTGCATCAGGAGTCATCCAATAAGAACTATCAAGGATCACTGCACTGCTAAAAGCACCTAGTGACCATGTAACTAAGACCACTCCAAGGTGCTACCCACCTCGAAGCAGCAGGCACCAATTCACACTATCCACTGTGAACACCGGCTGCCAGGGCGATGCTACAGCGTGAGAAGGTGGAGTACAGAAGCAGTAAATAATCTGTGATGTGGCAGTGTTCATCAGGGACACTGTGCCATCCCAGGAGAAGACCAGCACCTGAAACAGCAGGTTGACACTTATAAATGGATGTAAGTGAGGTGTAAAGTATTTCCTGGAAAGGACATGGAATGACTTTCAGGACTTCACATCCCTAACCATGATGCTGGCTTTTTTTGACTGGCCAGTAGTCATAGGGCCACAGCAGATCAAGAACAGGCTTTGCAGGGAACTTGGACTGGAATTGCTGCAGGTTAGGACTGGGAAGGGGCAGCAGTGCAGGTTAGAATGGAACTAGTCCCAGCCTTCTGCATGGCTGGCTCTGGAGATCAGCTTTTCATCTTTTTCTCCCCATGCCTGAAAGCTTTCTGAGGCCACTTGAAAGGTGTGGCTGCATATGTGCTTGCAACTTTTCCTCACCATGGTGCCCTCTCATATTTGACCCTGATGCCTGAAGCTTTGTGCCTGGACCCTCTCACCATTGCAGATGGACTTGTCCATGTGCAGAGGGCCTCCAGAGTCTCACACCTAAGTGGCCATTAGAGGACATGGGTACAAGGGGATGCTGAGTAAGATCAAAGAGAAATTCTTTGGGAGTTACCAGCTACATACACACCTGTAACTGGTGCAGGAAGCCCCCATGCTAAAAATAGTTGGAGGCTGGGAAAAGATGTGAAGGCAGTACCATATCTGATTGCCCTGTTCTTTATCTTCTAGGCATCCAGTTACAGCCATTACTGGAAACAGGATCCTAGGCCAGATGGACCTGTGCTCTTACCCAGTTCTTAAGAGAGCCAGCAATAATACTCACTGCACTGGGGAATGCCAGGACAGGCACCACGGCGCTGACAGCAAGATTTGGATCTTCAGGCCTGTAAAACAGACTCAGGTTTATGTCACTGTTTAATGTACCCAGCACACACTGAGAGGCTGTGATAATGACAATGGTGGTTTGTGGCACACAGGCTGGCATAAAGTTCCAGCCAAGCCCCCTCCCTGTGGAGATAAAGCCTGCCTCCTCCTGGGCAGGAACCCCTGAGGGCTATCCCTGTGTATTACTGCCTAGGAACTATATTGGAGATAAAAATCCCCTGCCTGCCACGGAGGCGTGAAACCATAGCCTTCAGAGCAGCAGCTTCCCCAAAGCTGACCCTTCTCAAACCAAGGGGATAAGCGAACATAGAATTGACAGAAAGATGGCAAGAAACGCTTATTCTGACTTCAAACGCTATTCTGAACTTACTCTGGCAAGGGCAGAAAAGAGGAGAAAAAGTGTCCCTGGGTACCTGGCAGTAACCCAGCTAGTTGAGCATCAGCCCTGGAGCAGTGCTACAAGCACTTGTATTCTAGTGCATAGAAGAACGCAGAAACACCCCTAATTCTGGCATAAACGTTGGATTTTAGCACTGGAACTGATTTCTAGCAAAACCACACTTACTACTGACAGCAGCATGGCAGAGCCATCTGGGCAAAAGCAGTAAAAAGTTCTCTGCCCCACAGAAATCTGGGGCTCCCTGCTGGACCTGACCACATAGGTGTAACCACACAGTTGCTCAGGCTGGAGTGAGGTCTATCAGAGTCCACCTCACCTGTCTGCCAGGAGCTTGATGCTTGACTTCCCAGCCCCAGGTGCTTTCACCAAATAGAAAGAGCTGTCTGTACATAGCACTAGAAGCTGCACGATGGGACAGGCAGGATTTGCACCAGGGCAAGGTGTCTCATCGCTGGCAGCTACAGAACTACGCAGGAAGTGGATACTACGGATGAGACGTTTCTGTAGAATGGCAGTCACACACAGTGGGTATCCTGCGGAAGCAAGGGAAAAAAAAAAAAAAAGACAGCAGTTTAGGAAAAAAAAGGAACTGGTAATTTATCCAAGGAATGCTTAGCTTGGGCTCTGGCCTGTTCAGGGAGAGCAGCCACCAGAACAATCCTGATGGCAGAAGAATATTCTTCTGCCAGGAGAATACTTGCATCATGGCAGGATGACACTAGCATTGATGACAGCCTAGACTGTGATGCCACAGCAGCCTCAAGGATGACGTGAGGGTGCAGTGGCAAAGCAGTGACTGTCTTGTAGCCTTGGGGCAAGACAGGCATCAGTCCTTGCTGCAGCAGTTCAGAGCCCCTGTGTTGCTGTGGATGGGAGTGGTTCTGTCAGGCCTAAGGCAGTCACACTGCGTTGGCAACTTCTGGCCAAGCATTCCCTGAAGAAGTGAGTCCAAACTATTTTCAGATTTGCTTGTAAACTCACTGCCAGTCCCCTGTTCACACCAAGCCACAGCCTCAGACTCCTAGGGGAGGGAGCAATTTATCCACTGAGATCCCAATACACAGTCCCAAAGGGCAAGCTCACCTAGGTGTTTATCCCAAATGGTTATTGCTGCATCTTCACATGCCAGTGCCAGGTACCTGGAGCAGGAGCTGACAGCTGAGCATGCAATTGGAGCTGCACATGGCCACACAACATCAGGTTTTGGATCAGAATCTAAACAGAAGGACATGAAGAGATATAACTGTAAGAAGGTGCAGAGCATTCTCTCTCATGGTACTTTCAGTTTCCCAATAAAACACGCACTATTCTGGGGTCAACTGCCAGAGTAGCTTCACTCAAAACACTGCCAGCCTGTGCAACATGGAACCCTATGATCCAGCCTAACCTAAAAGATATGGGACAGCTCTTGTCCTCATTTCTCATTTCCCTGAATCATGAAGATCTGATTGAATGACTGCCACTGGCCACTGAATACTCCTACTCCCCACAGAGCGCTCTGTTAGAGAAAGCAAGACTTTCTTACCCACTTTCTCCTTTAGCGGACGGTTAAGTAAGTACAAGCAGAGATTGTGGCTTCCATCCCAGTGCACACTGATGCCAGCTGGAACATCTGGTACAGAAAAGGGGACAACAAAAGAGAGAGGAGGTTGGAGACAAAGAAAAGAAGGAACAACCCAGGACACCCAAATACCATTAGAAAGCTCGTATTAGAGTTTCCCTGATAGGACTTATAGAAACCCCTCACACAGAAACTAAACCACAACAAACTCTCCCCTTTTCTATTATTTTTATCTTGCCTATGTGGCCCCTCATCTTTTGTGTGTGTGTGTGTGTGTGTGTGTGTGTGTGTTTTGGGGTTTTTTCTGTGTTTTGCTTTTTTTTATTTAACTATGGAGCAAAGTTTGTGTGATTCCATACCAGTGACTCACTTACAAATCTTAGGGCTGCCATTTTTGTCCAGGCTTATGTCCTTGGATATGGAATTTATATAGTGAACCCAAGCCAGAGCCATCGAGCTCTAACCAGAGCTCAATGTCACGCAACAACATGCTCCATAGGTTAACAGCTTTTTGCCCATTTGGATTACCTGGCTGAACTTCCATTTCAGGTCCCACCTGTAGGATCCGGCTAGGCAGGAGAAAATGAAAAGTAGCACGTCTGGGAGCAAAAAAGAAAAAAAACATGAATTAAAAAATATATGTAAAAGAAAGGCCTTGATACTTAGACAGCACTGCAACGAGACCTGGAATGGCTCTAGCCCCCTGCCCTGAAGCCTTGGGATGAAGGAGGCAAAGCTGAGATGGAGACTTCCATCTACACTTGAAAAGTGCCCTGTGTTGAAGTCCAATGGACTGAAATGCTAGATGGTGCTCCCACTCACCTGGGGATCTCCTCCTTGATCTTTCTCTCACCCTCAGCCTCCAGATACTCCTTGTAAGTGCTGCGGAAGATTGCTTCCTGTTGCTCCCACTGCGAGTCCTTGATTAGGTGATTGTACCCCAAGCCAAGCATGCTGCCATCATCCACTTTCTTCAAGGCATCCAAAGGGTTTTTAAAACTACTGCCTGGATTGGGAACACAAAGGGAAGAGACAGAGCCCTGGAGAAGCAGACACCATGGAGTGCTCACAGGCACTTTGACCATCCCTCCTTCAGGGTGGCATTGTCTTGAAGACAGATATACTGCATCTTTCTGGTAGAAGTATTTCAACACTAAGAATATATTCTGTGGGAATTTCATATCACTAGCCCATTTTCCAGTATTTGAAGGCAGGGACTAGGGCAAATAATCCAAGGACCCAGCTCACCTTGCCTTCACGTGACGTTCTCTCTGACAGTGTCCCATCTCCCTGCCTAGCCTCATTGTTTTCCTATGAATCCAGGACTCAGAGTGGTGAACTAGGGGTGCTGTCCGGTTGCTGGGATCTAGGAAACAACCTCCTCCCTTTCTGACAATGAAGCCAAGGGTATAACACCCACATCAAGACACACTGAAGGATTTTGTGCTAACAAAGGTGACACGTGAGATGGTCAGGTAAGAAGCAACTCCCATCACAGGATTACATGTAACTACAAAGACAGGTCAGGAAGGGACCAGGGAGCACATTACTGAAACTTTATGAGCTGTTCTGTAGTCAGTCATAAGGGCTGTGATTCCTTTGTCACCTGAAGAAGGCTACAGGTTGCAAATACAGAATCAGTCCTGACCTGTAATGGGTTTGGGTGGCTTCACTTGCAGTAGCAGCACTGGGAGACTCAGCTTTGCATCAGCTTTGTTTGCAGGCACAGGAGACCCCTGCAACAGAAGAATATCAGCCTGAGAACCGTGTTGTGCCCTACGCTGCTAAGTTTTCTCTTGTTCATGGGAATCAAATGCTTCCTGAAGGAAGTGTGCAAAGCTTGGCTGACACTGCCTAGGAGGTACTGGTTTAAGACTCATTCTTTTGGCCAAAACACAGAAGTCTGAGGGAGGTCACTACTTTCTCAACAACGTTACAAAGGATGTCCTGCCCAGACACCTCCTGTCTTTGTGCTGTATATAACCTCCGCTTCTGATTTTAGCAATCTCTCTGAATTATTCTTGTTGCAGCACAGGCCTGGGTGGGGCATAGTAAGTCTCAGAAAGAAGAAAAAAAAAAAAAAAAAGAAGCAGTACTAAAGGTTGCAGGGTGCTGCTGAATACAAGAACCAGAATTTACTACAGAGAGTCCGGGACTGGAGGATGTCACAAATGTGCTTGGCTAGGTATGGAAAATCCTACCAAGGGACTAGCACCAGTATGTCCCCACTACTACCACCACACCACCCCACACACATTGACCTTTGGCTAAATAGAAAAGATCTGGCTAAATAATCAACCATGTCTGAGAAGGAAGAGACAGGAACTTGGGTAGTTTACATGGAAGCGGGAATGCCTGGGTGTTTGCTTTTAGTTTGGCTAAGTTAAGGGGGATGTTTGCCCTGAAGACAGGGCTGAGAAACAGCTCCCTCTCAAACGGCCAGGAAAGTCTCTGCTGAAGGAGAAGGGAAGCAGTATGAGGCAGGTATCACAGAGGGTTAGCTGGAGGTGCTGGGCAGAAAGTGCCTGTGTGTTCAGAGGTGAAATCTAGCAGGGTGAAAGCGATGCAGGAGTCGGTTAAGCATTGACTGAGCGTTTAAAATTCCCTGTAACAGCTCAGGACATTCATTGAGGCAAGTTACGATCTCTGCAGAACTGTCTCCATGCAGTTCCAAACTTTTCTGTCAAAGAACCAGTGGCAGTGATTTGTGCAAACGGAGACCCTGTCCTGTTCAGGCAGGTTCAGCTCCTCTTGTAGGTAGCCTAAAACACAAACCCTGGTTCAGGACCAGATTCCCAACTGGAAGAATCAGGCCCAATTCCCACTCCTTCACCTTCCCCCAGTAACATTAGGGAGAAGCCCTGTGGGAATACCCTTACATAGGGCCTCCTCAGATGGGGCAATACTGCTGGGAAAGGAGCTGGCAGTTTCAGGGAGGGGCAGCAGGAATGTTAGCCCTGGGACCAAGGGAACCTCGTCAGAAAGCCTGGCTTGGGAGAGTAAACATGTCCCAATAACAAAAAGGCCTTGTGAAATGTGGGATGGGCAGCTGTAGCAGCTGTAGAGACATCTACTCCATCCCTCTGGGCTGACAGACTTGTTCAGCCTGTATCATGCTGTCACTATCTGCTGGAGCAAGGCTTAGGGAAAGACCTGTAGGCAAAAGGGTATAAGAAAAAAAGAGCACAGTGGGAGATAGAACTGTTTTGTACCACAGATGACCAACTTGGCCTCCTCTCCCTGCAAACTTCTTCAGCTTCTGCATTCTTTTCCATCTCCTTCAGCCAGGAATCCTTAGGCAATTGGTAGATCTCCAGCCAAGCTTTTGTGTTGTCTGCATTGGGAAACCATGTTGAGCAATTAGAAATGAGGAGAAAAGGTCTTTCAAGCAAGCAGCCTCTGTTATCTTATATCCTTAAAACAAGATTTGGATTTTTTTTTTTAATATAAAATCCCTGTGAACTCCATGCAGCCCACCTCTCCTCCCTCTTAAAGCTTGACATGCTTGGCTGAGACTGATATCCCAGCCTCCAGCTCAAGTCCTCGATGTCCCACATCCACCAAAGCAATTCCATGAAGCGACTCAGTCAAAGAATTTGACCTGTAGCCTCTGAGGTAAAATAGAAAGTGAGCCGTGGTCACACTGGTTTTCTGCGGATGCTACATATCTCGTTCTAGCATATGTCCAGGCAGATTTCATCAAACACGGGTCCAGAAAACCTGCCAGCAGCAAACATGTTGACAAAGGCAGCTGCCATGAAACAGAAGAATGTTTCAGCAAGGAGTTTGCTGTAGTGTTTTTAGACTGTCTCTATGCTGTCTGGCTTATGCCTGCAGAGAAAGTTCTTCAGATCTGCATCTTTCCAGTGTAAAAATGAGCCACAGCAAACCAGAGGAAGAACTGAGTTGGTACTTCTGAAGAGGAGAGGAAAACCTGCTTTCGCCGAGCCTTCTGGGAGCTGGGAACTGCACTGACCAGTTCCAGACAGCTCACTTTTGGGATCAGCACTCATCAACACCAGGCCTTTTGGAGAGGACAGGGAGTGGCAGGAGCAACTCTCTAAACTGGAGGAGGGACTAGGAGGGTTAGGAACAGGATCACTGGGAATCCAGAACACTTGGAGCATTTTAAAAGCATTGCTGCTGGCCCTTCTGCTAGAACTCAACCGCCGTCACCCAACACACCATGTTCCTGCACTTGCCTTGCAGCAGGATTCCTGCGTAATCACCTCCCGGGGAGAGCACCGCCTCCACACTAGTAGTGCGCTTGCTGATATCCTCCTGCCAAACAGAAACAGGCTGGCATCAAAGCAAGATCACAGATTCGGAGAGCTCCACGGACTTACACAGTTCTCAACAGGGTAAGGCCAGACAGACTGTTGGAAGAACAGGAATAAATATTGGGCAGCACTCTTGGAGCGCTGCTGCCCATGACAGAAATTCCTGAGGGCAATTAGTACTCCTCATGATTGATTACTTACCAGCCTGTGCCCAGCGTCTATGGAATTAACTCAGTACTTACCGTTTCATTTAGGATTTTAATGACTAGGAAGCTTTCCTTGTGAAAGCAGAAGAGCCAGACAAGTCCTGGAATAGAAATATAAAAGTAACAGTAGGAGAAAAGCAAACAGATGGTAGCTATGCTCTCGGGACATGGCTGTTACAACATGTTCAGGACAGTGAACAGGACTACAGTTTTTCCTGGGCTCGAGAAACAATATCCCACTGCTTCCAGCACTAAACTTTTGCTGGCTTCCTTATGCCAGCACCAGCAAACACTCAATTGTACAAGCAGATGGATAGGCCAGCTTGAAGAGTATCTCCACCAGAATTTGTAGGTTTCAGATGAATCAACAAAAAAAACTTATTTACCACAGGGCTATGCAATTAGAGGTGCTGAAACAAAGCATGGGCAGGAGGTCATACGTAGCAATAGTTCTTTCTGCCTGGTCCAAGGTGTTCCTAAAATTTACTGCACTTCACTCTCGGCTTTGCACCTGCCTCTGCTGCTCCAGAGAGGACACCAAACCCACACCCTCTACTAATCACAAGGCCCTAGGGCCACTCTGTCACCCTGCAAGCTGTTATCTAACGCCCTCTTTGCAGGGCTTTCTAGGAAACCTGTCAGCCATTCTAAGGTTCCTCCTGATGTAGCACTCTTCCATAGTGCAGCTCCAGAGCGCAGCCATCCCCAGCTGAGTCAAAGAAATCCATGTCACACTAACCCATTTCATCCACAGCAAGCAGGATGTGGCAGTCGTTCCCCAAATCCGAAGCATGGATGGCACAAATCTCTGTCTCGACTGCATCCCAAACACAGACTTTCTTACAGTCAGACACCTTGAAGGCAGCCAGACCCACGGACAGACCAACAAAGATGTATTTTCCAGACACCACAAGGCAATTGGCTCTTCCAGTTACCTACCAAGAAAGGGAAAAGATGGGTGTACCCAACTGCTTCCCCAGTGGAGGACACACCAGCCAAAAGAGTGATATCCTCCTAGCCTGTCACCAACAGAAAATGCTGACTTATTCTACAAAGGAAAAATTTTTACATGAGCTTTCATCAAAAGAGTGAGGGAGGGGCTCTCATCTCTGTCACAGAGATTGTTCTGCATTGGGAATGAGAAAGTTTGCTCCCACCTTTCCCCTTCTGATAGACAGAAGGGGCTTTCAAGGCCAAGAACTCAGGAGCACTCAGTCCTGCCAATGATGAGCTGGGAGGGGATGCTGAGCTCCTCCGGGCAATTGCAGAACACCAGCAGGCACCTGTGTCTCCTCCTGGATGCTTCCATGTAACGACAGGGAAGGCAGCGCTGCCCTTCTGCTGACAACACTCCCATTACAGTACTCACTGTAACACAGAGCTGAGTTTGCCCATTTATATGCTACTGACTAATTACATTCTTCTCGGCAAACAAGGGTGGAGCCAGCCTGAGAAGCAGAAGGTGAATTTAGGGCTGTTTAATACCTGCTTCTCTCTTTTCAGAGAGGTGTGATAGAAGGGTGGGAAGCAGAACCTGTCAGACAAGCTTAGGAGCTGCAGCCTTTCTGAAGTGAATCAGGGAGATGGTGGTGGAGTCTGAGGAAGGTGATGAACAGAAGAATGTAAAATCTACTGAATGGATATTCTCCAGAAAAACTGCTGCAGTGATTAACACTCTCTCTGCTGTGAGGAGCTCTGTACCTGGAATTCAGCTGAAGGAAATAATTTTGTGGGCTGGATCTTGAGTTTTTGTGCTTCTCGGAGCATCTCCCTTCTTTCGATGATTTCCATAGCATTGTCAAAAACCGCCATCACCAGTTTGTTGACCATCCTGAAGGGCTGAGGCAAAGCATCACGCTTTCGATCAGGATCCTGCAGGAAGAAATCTTCCTCGTCATCTTTTGGCCAGTCCTTTTCAGATGGCGGAGGAATCTCCAGGGGATGCTTCTGAATATATGCAGCCATGGCTCTTCCCTCCCAGGTGCAAAACACACCACAGATGCAGGAATCACAGCAGATGCAGAAGAACAAAGAATCGTGCGATATCTACTTTCATGAGGTAATGGGGGGGGGGGGAGGAGATAGAAAAACATGATTAACGATGATTAATGATCTCTAAGAGGGAAGGGGGGTTCTTTTCATTATGGATAGCCAGAGCAGCCCTGTTCTATACAGCCCAAGGGTTTTGTCCCCTTTTCCCATTTTTTGGATTTGGGCGCAAAAACTGCCAAATATCCGGAGGTGACTCTCACAGCCAAGGTGTGC
>JAOXNO010000070.1:33784390-33804428 GCA_028565335.1 Limnodromus scolopaceus
GGCCCGGGCTGGAGCGGGGCGGAGCGGCCGCGGCCCCCGCTCACCTCCCGCGGCTGCTGCCGGCCCCACCGCTGCCGCCGCCACCATGGAGAGCTTCGTGGACTTCACCAACCGCAGCCAGGGCCGCGACCAGCTGTTCCGGTGAGTGCGGGGGGCCGAGTGGCCGCCCCTCCGTGCCAGCGCTTGGGGGGGACCCCCCACCCTGGGCCCAGGCGCCCCTCTGGGTGATGGGGCCCGGGGCAGGCCCCGGCCGCTGTAGTGCCCCCCGCCTCAAGCGGGAGAGCTGCTCGGTGTCCCCCGGGGCGAGCTCCAGCCCCGCTCCTGCCGTGCTGGTCCCGCCGCTGGGCCCCTCCACAGCCGCCCCCACCTGCACTTGTGGCCCCTCGCCCCGGCTATAACTCGCCCTGGCACCGCCGGGGTGACCTTCAGCTGGGGGGGGGGTGAACCCTGCCCTGCTGCTGCTGGTCCTGCCAATTGCCCTTTTTTCACCTGTGTACTGTTTTCCTCGTTTTTTCCATTCCAGAGCCACTCAGTACACATGCATGTTGCTTAGCTATTTAATAGAGCATAAGGCTGATAAAGAGAAGCTGGTAATGAAACTCAAGCAGTTGGAATCTAGCATGAGCTCTGGCCGGAAAAGTAAGTACCTGGTGTCTAGAGGGATAAGTCCTTCTTCACTTGCTCTTTCCAGCAAAACAGCTCCTGGCCTTGTGTTTTCTGTAGTTAACTTACCTTGAGCCACAAAACCTCTTTTTGTGTATCCACAAAATTGTCAACAGACCTTATCCCCGCGTTGGCTTGCCAGCCTAGGTAAGGCCAAGTATACGTTTAGTACTTTCTCAGCCTCCTCTCCAATCAGGCGATCTGAATTATCACCGTGAGAACTGGAGAAGTGAGTTAACAGTCAGCTGTTGCTGCAGAGATCAAGTTGTCATCTCTGCTCAGGGACAGGCCACAGAGTTAGGATGCGAGGCTGGCTGACTGTGTGCTCGTTAGTCCTTCCAGCTAACGGGTTGAGGTGGCCTAACGTTAAAGATCATCATCCTGATAAAATCACCCCTGAAGAACCATCTTTCAATATGGCTTTTTATATCCTACTTCGTATATTAATTTTCTTCGGCGTTTATACTCTACTAAAGCATATACTCTTCCATACTTTTCTCATAGTCTAACTGTTTGCGTCACTTCATTCTTTGTCACACTTGCATCCATTATGGCTACGCTGTTGCTGTGGTTGTATTGCTTGCTCTCGGGTTGATCTTGAACCTACTTATCAATTGCTCAATCCTGGAACAACTTCAATGTATGAGGCAAATATTCTAATTTAATGTGTTACCATGGACTTGTGTTATTATTCCAGTTAGCTCCAGAGTAGGGTAATTTCTAGCAGAGAGGCCAACCAGTTTATCAGCATAGCCATAATTTGCTTCTGCCAAACAAATCACTAATAGACATCAGGCGTAACTTCAGGACTCATGCAGTTCCACCAAGCTTGGGTGCTGCCAACATCTATCACTGTGGCAGGGCAGCAGGTTATGAAAAGTATTCTGCATAATCTTGTATTAATGTTCATGGGGCGAAACTTAGAACTGTGCAGCAGATGAAATCAGGCTTGCTGTATATTATAGCTAGAAATGGGTTATACTGTTCCTGTTCACAGGGAACTACGTGTACTTCTGACAAATTCATGGCAGCGGAGGGACTTGGGTCTCAGTGTGCTCAGCACGTGAATCACCAGCTTTCACAGAGCTCAGGAAAGTTGTGGGTGATGATTGCAGCGGGGTTAGTGCAGTAACATCTGTCCACAGAGTCAGATGAAATCAGTGCGGTGTACAGCTGAAACTGGAGGCTCTGTTTGTGTCACATTTTTGCTGACACAGACTCGTTCAGAGCAGTTGGCGATACTGGTCCGGAGGGCACCCAGGCACAAGAACGGAGCGGCAGGAGAAGGCTGCAAGTCCTGGCTATTCATAAAATCTGTGTGTTAAGTCCTGGGCTGGTGCAGGACAGAACTGAGATGTTTACACCCCTTCCCTTGCTAATGCTAGATTCTCATGCCATGAGAAGAAAATGCTTAATCATAGAAATGCCCAAAGCCCACTAAGTTTTTAAAAAGCACACATGGATAGTGACATGCTGGTTTGTCCTGCCCAGGCTTGTCTCTGCGCTAAAGGCCAGGCCATGCTAACCTTTGTGGGGTTTCTTGCAGTGTTCCGACTGGGCAACATGGTGCATGCCTTGGTAGCAGCCAGAAGAACTACGCAGCTGCCAGATGTGGTTCCTCGCTTCTGCCTTACAGCCTCCAACCTGACCCGTGCCCTCTACTTCGTCTGCGATGCAGTCCTGTGGCTGAAGAGCGTTGGGCTCCAACCTGACATCGATAAGCCAAAGTGGCGGAATTGGGCTACCAAGTGTTACTACTTTTCACTCCTGATGAACCTAGCCAGGGACTGGTATGAGATCTCCTGGAGGGTGGAACAAGCTGTACAGGAAGAAAAGACAAAGGAGAATTCCTTCTGGGACAAACACAGTGAGGAACTAAACTGTGTGAAATGTGATAGTTTGCAGGGTTTTTTCCTCCTACTGTTTCAGATATTGAAAAGACATCCTCCTTTGCTGCTGGACTTGGTGAAGAATCTCTGTGATCTCTCAGGTCCTTTGGATACTCTAGGGATCTACAAGACCAACCCAGGAGTGATTGGTTTCTGTGGCGTCCTCTCCTCCCTGGTGGGGATCCTCACATTAGCAAGCCCACATCTGAAGCTGAAGCAGTGATGTAAAAGGAGCTGCATGGTATACAGCGAGCCAACAGCTTTGATCCTGATAGGTTTTTATCCTTCGTATGGCACTTTCAAAATGAACATGTCTCCCAGTAACCTCAAGATTAATTTTGCCCTCTGATTAAGTGAATTCTACCCTTTTTCCTTTCTCTGTGTCTTTGCAGATGAGTTTGGTGCCATGAGACACTACCTGATGGAGTGGAGATGGGAGAAGGCAGAGTAATATTTCACAAACAGAAACGGGGCTTGGAACATGGCTGCTAGATAAGGAAATATTGATGTTCCAGTATTGTAATACAGGGTTGTGAAATAACTGCATAGGCAACTGTAATAAGTATATGACTCATAGCTAATCGTGTTTACACTGGAAAGCTGGAATTCACCAATCAAAGGTTCCTACAGTTAGATTTTCTATAGTGGGCTCAGGCAAGTTAGGGGCTGTGGTTAAAATGGCCTGAAGTCAAGTAAGAGTGTTCTGATGGGTTTGGACTGATGGGTCCTCTGATCTGGAGGCAGTGGTTTGAATGCTGTGTGATGGGAACTGAAGAGTGGTGTGATCTGACCTTCTGATGATCTCTCTAACATGCACAGGTGCTGCTGGATCTGTAGTCTAGCGAGTCCCAACTTGTGTCCCAGGAAATCAGCACTTTCTTTCCCTTTGATAATGTGAGCTAAGGACTGTTGACCACTGACTCTTGACTTCTCCAGCAGGCCGTGGCTGAGAGTTTTGGTGAAGGAGAGCAGGTGGGAGAAGCTTGTCTGAGTGCTGATGACACTGTGATTTGTAGGAAACCGGGTTTCCAAAGCTGTGAACCTGGAACCGCTCACAAGCACTGAATTTCCCATTGCACACGCACCTTAACTCCCAAACCCCTGTGATTGCAAGTGCAACGATTTGCCATTAATCATATTGTGATAAGGAGCTTGTTTTGCTCTTTTAATTTTACATGAAAAATTCCAGTGTAATGAGGAGCTTTGGAACCTGCAGTTAAGGAGAGAAGCCTGGCTCAGAGCTCGTTGAGTCAGAAAAACTGCAAGGGTGTGTTTCCAGTTGTGTAAGCTCCCGGAGGGAAGGGAATGGAGTTGGTCGTGATAACATCAGAATCCCCTGTGAGAAGACAAGCTTATTACTGGATTTGGGCATTCATGGTTTACATTTTCCTGTCTGGCCCTCCCTATCCTTCCCTCTCATGACCACACAGGTTTTTGTGTGTTCCCTCGCTGGTTGAATGGGTTCTACCATTTGAAAATGCCTTACGTTTGCCCTGCAACTGTGTTGTTGTTTATTACTTACCTCGCTGGGAATGATTGCCCGGCAGTGTGAAAGGAGAAGTGCTGTGTCCAACTGTCTAACAGTTACATGGCACGCAGTCTTTGCTGCTCCTGACTTTGCAGAGCACCAGTTCTGACACCATCTGATAAAAATTTGCACACTATATAAGGAGATTAAACTATCATTTTTCTTCATCGGAGTTAGGCCTGCGCGTTCTGCAACTTTCTGGTGCAAGGACTCCTTGTTTAATGTGTCAGGAAATGTGAACAGAGACTACTCTAACCTGGACCAAGGTACTCTCTTATTATTTCTGATGCTATCTGAAAACAGAAATTAAAAGGTGCTGGTCTCTTTTATTAAAAGGAGAAGGCTGCTGGAATTGAGTAGGCGCGTTAAGGCAGTGCCCCATTTACCTTAAGTCATTGTGGTCGGACTTGGAATGACTTCCAGTTTGAATGTGAAGTGTTAGCCTGCCAATGAGCTGTTTGAAAAAAAGAGGTTGCTGGGCAGGGTAATTAAGTGTGCTTGTAGACCAAATGTGGCCTGCAGCAGGCTCTCCTTTTAAATATGGAAATAACTACCATTAAAAGTAGAGCATACTGGCAGTTCAGACCATAATGGAGCATTACATGGGGATTGTGTTGTCTTCAAGGGCTTCCTCTCCTTTTTAACAGTGGAATTTTTTTGTTTCTTTGCTCCTTTGAGCTCCTGGCAATGAGGGGCCCTCCAATCCCTCCCTTGGCCAGGTTGGATCATTATCCCTGTGTGCAGCAACCCCTGTAAGGACAGAAGAGGAGTCTTGATGATCTGGCAGCGGAGGTTTGGCCACCTTTTGTCCACAGAATTTTCGTCGTCTTGCAAAAAAAAACGTGTTTTGAATTCCTTTCAGGGGAGCTCTTGGATACAAAATACTTCTTCCACTGGTTTGTGAACTGATTTCTCTCTTTCGCTGGTATCTCGTAGGTGAAGGGGAGTGGATTAACGTGGTGATGTGGCCCTTGGGGAGCTACACCTCCCTGCCGAGGGAGAAGTGGTTTTTTGCCTTGTGCCAGGCAAACACTGTGCAAAGCCACAGGCCAGGCTTTGATGTTCCTCCTGTAGGGGCTGGCTTGGATTAGCAAGTACAGACTTAACCTGGGAGATGGGGCAGTGAATTTTCAGCCTGGGACAGCCTTACTTGCCCCGTTCTACATGGCATGGGTTGGCACATGCAGGGATAACTCTTTACTGGTTGTTAAGCACTAACACTTGCCTTCTGCTCCCCGGCTGGAGGCTAGAATTTTAATGTACCTTAATGTAATGTGACTGAAGCCATAGGATCACAGTCAAATGGAGAAAAACCTTTTAGTGCCTTTTTTTTGTACCTGTTTCTACTACAGCGGTTGAAATAAGGACAGCTGTTTGAACACGAGCAATAAAGTGAGATGAGCGTGACTCTGTGTCTGCGTGTGTAACTTAGGTGGTGGTGTAAAGAGGTGCTGAAGGAAGAATCTTCCCTCCCATCTCTGAATTTTATGAATTGGCGTGATATTCCAAGAAGTGCGTGAGCCATTTGGAATTCCCAGGTGAACAGCAGGAACGATTAAAGGTCTGAAAACCAACATCTCCAGCGAGCAACCAAATGAACTGGTTCTGTAGAGGAAAGGTGACTGGGGGAAGGTGTGAGAAGTCTTCCAAGTGTCTAAAAGGTCAACTGCCAAGAGGAAGGCAATAAACTGGTCTCTAAATCCACCCAGGAGATAATACCTTTATATTGCAGCAAAGGAGAATAAAGTCACACAGGTGACTTAAACTGTAAGTAAAATAAAAGACTAAATGGATTGACCAGGAAAGCAGCCCTTAAAAAGAGACTGGACAGACGTCTGCCAGCAGTGGTTTAGGGTGTGCTGATCCTGCCACAGGGCATGGAATTAATTAGTTACCTCTCCAGCCCCCTCCCAGACTCATCTTTGGGCAGCTGGCTCATCCCCTCGCCACGGTATATCCATGGCTATGGATCAGACTGCGGAGACAAGGGTGTAAAACTCCACTTTCCTGCGCTGGGGGGATCGGGTGAGCTCTAATTGTTGCCTGCAGAGCACAGACAGTATTTCTCGTGCGGGGTGGAGCGGCGGGGGGAGGCGGGGGAACCTTTGCACTGCAGAGCCCGGGGCTGGCACAGCCTTTGCCCCGGAGGAAGGGGAGGAGATGAGCGAAGGCGTTATTCGGGCAGAGGCTGTGCCGCCTTGTTGATCCCAGCTCCAGCCAAGGCAGGGAGAAGGTTGGCATGTCCCCTGCACTGGAAAATGTCTCGGTGCCAAGAGAGCGAACTTTTGAGCAGGCTGCTGCCCTTTGTCCCGCAGCCTGGAGAGCCGTGATTCACCCCAGCCAGCTGGAGACAGCCCAGGACGTTGGTGTGTACCCGGCAAGCTTTGCAGAGCCCCGCGCTGGAAGCGAAGTCCAGGCTCTCTGGGTGGAAAGGGGGTATTTTCCTCCCATCCATGGCTTCCCCACATCCCTGGGAAGTCTCCCACCCCCATGGAGGACCAGTATAGCCAGGAGCTGGGAGCCATGAAGCTGTGTTGGGTGCACACCTCCATGTCCTGCGCAGGGGTGCAGGGCAGCCAGGAGTGTTTGAGGACTTGGCTCTGCTGCTTGGGCTTCCCCTCATGCTGAGCCTCACATCGAGGGTCTCCCTGCCTTGTGCTGGGTGGTCCAGGACACGCAGCAGCCTTGTGTCAGCAAGCTGCCTAGATCTCCCATCTGCACCGAGCCCCTCGGTTAGTGCTTTGTCCTCTGGCCTTTGCCTTCTTTCCACCATCCTGTCCTCATCTCTTGAGCGTGGTTCATCCCTGATGTCCGTAGTCAATAACCAAAACCCATCTCAGCTTCATACAGGTGGTGTCTTCTTTCTTTTCAATCAGTACTGCAAACAGATTTGTTAATTGTGATGTGAGTTGGCAGGGTGTCCCCCACACAGCAAGGCAGGCTGGCCACGAAAGAGCAGCAGGAGTGAGAGCATCACTGGTGGGTCCAAGGGGAGCAGTTGTTCCTCTCCATGCAGTACTTGTGAAGCTACATTTGGGGAACCGTGTTCTGTTTTGGCCCCACCAGCACAGGAGAGATCTCGACAAGCTGGAGGGAGTCCAGCGGAGGACCATTAGGAGCTTTAGAGAGGCTTAATAGAGCTTCAGGGGCATGGAGCACGTGCCATACCAGTGCAGACTGGACCAGAAACTCTGTTCAGAGGTGCACAGAGCAAGGATGAGAGGCGACAGGCAGAAATTGCAACCGAGGAAATTCCAGTTGGATATAAGGAAAAAAGGGCTTATCATGAGTGTGGTTAGCGCTGGAGCTGGGCCCCAGAGAGATGGGAATCTTGTCTGTGGAGATTTTTGAGACTTGACTGGATGAGACCTCGAGAAGCCGCATCTAGCTTTGAGGGTAGCCCTGCTTTGAGCAAGAATTCGATGCAGTGACTTCCAGAGATCACTCCCAACCTGATTTTTTTCCTCCATTTCTCTCTACTCTAAATGCCTAGAGCTTTCCCAATGCAATGTCTGCCCTGACCCTCAGCTAAAAGCCTCCTCACCAAAATCCTCAGTGGTTTCCCTTAGAAATTGTGGACACCTGGCCAAATGAGATTGTTTTGTGCAGGATGTGTCCCCCATGTCTGCCTTCTGCTCCTTGTGCTTAGTGAACTCTTCTGGGGAGAGAAACTATGTTCTCGGTCTGTGTTTCCCAACAGGATAGGGCCCTGGTCCTCCACAGGGGATAACGCAGGCTACAGAAATACAGGAATGTTTTAATCTCTTCTGCACTCATCCTCCTCCCATTGTCCATAACAAACCCTGCCTGACCCTTCACCCTTCTCCCTGGCTGCTCATGATCTGTTTCTTTTGAGGTGGTGAGGTCCAAGGGTGACTTCTTTTCATCTTCTTTTGGTGGAGTGGCATTAAACCCCGGTGAATCCCAGCTGTGCCACAGCTTCTGGGCTCTGCCGGGAAGACAACAAAGGGGATTTTCTGCCGTCATCTGTTCCACATTATGGTGGCTTCAGGGAGCTCTTTGGCCAGTTTCCACCACAACCCGTCAGCTCCCAAGCCCGTGCAATTGGGAGGTGGGGCCTCGTGGTGGTAGTGGCCAGGGCACCATGCGTCACTCTCAGAGGACTCTGGTGAAGGGATAGCACAGCCACCACCTTCTTCTCCTGCTCTGCTGGGGACGGGCTGTCCCTCGGTGAGTAGCCTGTCCCCACCGGGCGCTCCAGGGACCAGGGGGGTGACAGCAGGGATCACCCACTCCCCTTAAATCTCCTGAATTTCATCTGCTGCTGAGAAAAGGGGGTCTGTGCCGGGGGTGGGAGCTGTACTGTGCTTTCTGGGTGTCACCCAGCCGGGAGCTGTGGAGAGGGGTGTTTTGCGGTGCTTTTGTCCCCTGCATGGAGCTGTGGCTGCGCAGGGACGGGCATCGCAAGCAGCAGAGCTGTGGGGCTAGATGCCAGGGAGGGAGATGCTGACCATGGCTGGGCAGCTCATCACATCCCTACACACAGCTCCTCTCTCTGCTCCTCTCCTGCCTTCTTACCCCTTCTCAGCCTGCATCTCTCACCCTGGTCCCCGTGCACATCTATGAGTGTCCTGGTTGCTCTGAGTTTGCTTTACAGCTCTGCCAGTGCCCTTTATCCTGCCTTCTGCTGTAGCTCCTCCAAACTAGATGCCTCTCAACTAGTTCTTTGCATCTTTGGGTGTTAAGACAAGCTAGGAGGGGAGGGCTGCGTGGAGTCACTGCTTTTACAGCTTAACTGGTAAAAAGTCAAGCGTTAGGCAATGCCGTGTCCATTGCACCCGTGGGAGGTGTGTGTCCCAGCCCAGCTCCTGGACCCACCGTGCCCGGGGATGGGGGGGTGCAGGAGTGAGCGGGGGGAGCCCGAGCCCAGCCCTGCCTTCGCAGTGGGGTCTGCGGCTCCCAACTTGGCTTTGCAGGTGGACGTGTGGCGATGACGGCGAAGAGGAATCAGTCTCTGCAGAATGGAAGTGCCAAGGTGGGTGCGGGAAGAGGGAGAGAGGGGAGGGCAGAGGTGTGCCAAGGGTGCCGGGTAGCTTGTGCCAGCTCTGCCCGGTGAATACCAGTCACATTGGATGTCCCGAACGTCCCCCTGTTACCTTTATGTGGATCTTTACCTGCAATAGTATAGAGCACCATCACAGGGAAAGGATAAGACCTTTTGCATGCTTGAAATTAAATAGTTCAGAATCAGGAAAGTTAACTCTGGGCAAGGCAAGCCCTGGGTGATACCTGGCCGGCAGCGCTTGTCCTTTGTCTGTGTCCCCACCGTGTACCCCAAGCCCCCAGCAGTCGTGCTGCTATGGATGCGGCGCTGCTCTCAGCAGCTGGAGCCCCGGGACTGCTGAACTGCGGGACTTGTGAGAGGGCTGGCTCCACAACAAGCCAAAATTAGCACAAATACAGCACAAAACAATACAGTTATTATCAAACATGCAGATTCACAGTCCAGTCGTGGTCACAAGTGGGACACAAAGCCAAACTCAGCCTCTCGCCCACTGGTGATCAGGGGAAAGCTCAGCTTTTTCTTCTGCTCTGTCCCACGCAACCCAAAGAGCACTTCCCTCGTGGCTGCTGTGATGAGCCAGCGTTGGCCCCGTTCCTACCTTGGGGCTGCAGTGTCTCTCTCAGTTGTCTCACCTCGCTGGGTGGGCACCAGACGAGAGCAGGAGCGGGGAGTTGGAGCTGCAGGTTTAGCCTCACCCAGCTTTGAGGCACCTACCTCCAGCTGTGCTCTGGCAGTGGCAGGGCACATGGTTGTCACCTTGCTGGTTTATACTGGCATCCCATGTCACCCGTGCTAGTAGGGTGCAGGGATGTGGTGCCTTGCTTCCTCGGAGAGCTCTGGTGTCCTTCCAGCAATGGGTCCTACTAAAGCCCTTCGTGCCATCAAGGACAGACCCGCTCCTCTCCCCTTCTCCTTTTTGAGGTCTGTATTCCTTGCTTGTCACAGTGGTGACAGGACAGAGATGCCACAAAGGCAAAATGGACTTCGCTGGTCAAAGGCAGGGCTTGGGTCAGATGGAAGAAGCAGCAGAGCAGGGTGGAAAGACAGAGGGAGCGCCTGGACAGTCAGGGTTGGGAGATGGGGGGAGTGGGGACCATCACCCCTCCCACACTGCCTGTGGTGCCCCTGCTCCTTCAACAGCAACAGCCAGCTGGTTGTCCACAGCTGTGTCATATGCAACCTATCTGAGAGACCCTCAATGGGGTCTGAGAAATGCCCTCCTCCTCCAGCGTGAGCTGAGGTCCTCTGTGGTCACTACAACACACCAAATGTCACTGGCGTGTGGGCAATGGGGCATTCCTCAGGGACGGGCTGTTGGCTAACTAATGCCCATCTGCCATCCGCAGGAGAATGTGCTGCAGAGGGTCCTGCAGCTGCCGGTGGTGAGCTCGACCTGCGAAAGCCTCCAGCGGACCTATGTCAGCACCAAGGAGGCCCACCCGCTCATGGCCTCGGTGTGCGAGGTCTATGAGCGGGGCGTGCAGGGTGCCAGCGCCTTGGCCATGTGGAGCGTGGAGCCCGTGGTGCGCAGGCTGGAGCCTCAGTGTGAGTCCATCCACCGGGGAGACATGGCGGGGGGGAGGCACCAGAGCTTCCTTTGGTGGGACAGCACTGGCACTAGTGTGTGGGACCTCCTGGCACAGCCCAGGAGCTTTTCTCACCAACCGTCCTCCATGCTTTTGTCCAAGACAGTTGCTGTGGCTAACAACCTGGCTTGCCGGGGCTTGGACCACCTGGAGGAGAAGATCCCAGCCCTCCAGTACCCTGTTGACAAGGTAAGTCACAGGCAGGACAGTCTGGGATCCCCTGGCCCCTCTGCAGAACTCACAGCACTTCTCCCTTAGGCTTGTTTCTGGATGATGATGGGCTGCTCAGAGGGAAACAGTGCAGCACGTCCAAGCAAGGGCTCCTCCAGGAGCTCCTGCAGCCCAGGGGATGGTTGGGGCCCTCCCAACTCTGTCCCATCCCTGTCAACTACCTCCAGCTCTCCCAGCTGGAGAGAACTCTTACGTCCACCTTGGGGCTGGCTGCCCACATGGCCATGGCTGGGGTCCCCAAGGTCCCTCGAGCTGTCCCATGCCACCCCGAGCACACCAGCAGGACTGTTCTCCATCTCCACCTGCAGCTCGCATCTGAACTGAAGGGCACCATCTCCACCCCCCTCCAAAGTGCCAAAAGCACCATTGGCAACTCCATGGATAAGATCATGGAGCTGGCGGCAGAGGGCTACGAGGCCACCAAGAACACTGTAGAAACAACAGCAAAGTACACGAGGAGGAACTCGGTGACCCAGATGGCAGCCGCAGGGGTCGACACGGCCCTGGGAGGGCTGGAGAAGCTGATGGAGTACCTGCTGCCAGAGGAGGATGAAGAAGCAGGTAGTCTGGATGCCTAAATCCCACCTGAAGGTGTCTGGGGAGGACAGGCTGTATATGGGGTGGCACCTCACTCATGGGGTGCATGTGGCAGGAGGAAGCCCCTGGATTTTGGTGCAGGGCTGCCTAGAAGTGTTGTCCCACCAGGACATAACCTCCCCCACGGCTTTTCTGCCTGTGCTCTTCTGCCTTTAGATCAGAAGCCCAAAGAGAAGCGTGGGTCAGCAGTAAAGGTCTCCCAGCAGCAGCCCAGTGCTCCAAGTGCTCCAAGTGCTCCCAGTGCTCCCAGCACTCCCAGTGCTCCCAGCACCCTGGGCCGGATTGGTGCCTTGGTTAGCACTGTCTCCCACCGCGCTTACCAGCAAACCACCCAAAGCCTCCAGCGTGCCAAAGCCAAAGGGCAGGAGCTGGCCACCTGGATCCCCATCCTGGTGAGTGCCAAAACCTGTCCATAATGTTCCTGCTCCCTCATACCTTCTTTCAGGCTGATTCTGCTTTCGGGTGACATATTTCAGACTCCTTGGAGCACATCTGAGAGCAGAGCGGTGGGCACTGTTGGTTTCCCCCGCTCCGCGGAAGAAGCTGGGGCCAGCAGTTCCCGCAGCACATTCACACAACCTCGTACCATGTTAGTGGGATGAGTTATTTTTAGCCAGTTCCCAACATATATTGTTGATTTATGGCCTTGCCATAACATCCTCACTAAAGCAGAAAGCCTCTCCAAAGGCCCACAGAGGATGGGGAGAAGGAGGTCCCCCTCCTTTCCCACCCAGCGCTGTGGTGGGAACCCCTTCCCTGGCCTGTGCCAAGATCACAGAGCTCCTCACCACCCTCGGGATTTCTTCCCACGTGCATAAATGAACCCCTCTGCTGCCAGCACACCCCAGGGCCCCCATGTAATCCTCTGGCTAAGCAGGATGGGGCAGATGGGACCTGCCAGACCCACCCCAAGCAGTGGCTTTTTGCTCCCCTTCCAGGGCAACTTGGCCAAACCGAGTGTGCCCGAGGCGCCACGGGTCCAAGGTGATGGGCAGAGCACCACGACGGGCTGGCTGAGCCGGCGGCAGAGCAAGGTGCCAGAGCAGAAGCAGGAGAAAGCGGGGAAGAAAGACAACCATCACACCAAGGAGGTATGGAGAAAAGGGGGGCAGTGAGCCAGGGGCACCCCAAAGCGTCCTCCTGCCCGTGGATCATCCCAGCATGAGGGATGTTCCCCTCATTCCCTTGGAGACCAGAGCTCCAGCCTTGCAGAATCGTGGCAGGAACTGGGGCTTGAAGGAGTTGAGGATGGTTTGGCAGGGGGGCCAGAGGCAGCCCCAGCAGCCCCCTTCCCTGACCCCCCAAAGCTGAACAACTCCAAAAAATCCCACCTCCCATGATCCCAGCAGTGAGGGACGGTGTGATCCAGCGGGGCTGGGAACGGTCCCCAGCATCAGCTCCGTTGGGACGTGGGGACAGGAAGCGGCAGGTCGGGGCCACTGCCCTTTGCTGCTGCCGGCAGCGGAAGCCCAGCCCGGGGCTGGGGGTCCCCGGGGACCTGGGAGGAGTTGGGGGAGCGACCCTGCTGCAAAGAGCTGCGGTGGCTTTTGCAAAGCAGCCAGCCAAAAGCACTCGGGCTTTGAGTTGCAGAGGGGATGGGGAGCCCAGGGTCACGCCTGTCCTGTCCAGAGGGGCTGGTGGGATGGGGCCAGTGGCTGAGCTGGTTTCTCTCAGCAGGCAGGGGATGGCCCCGGGCTGGTGGGCAGCGTGGCTCACAACCTGCAAACTGCCTGCGCCTCTGGCATCTCCAGCGTGAAGAAGGTCCCGGCAGTGGCTTGGGATGCGGCAGAGGGGTTGATCCTCTTCACGCCCCGCAGGCTGTCCAAGGCCATGGAGACGGTGGATGCACTCGGGGGTACCCTTGTCAGTGCCCCCAAGCATCTGCTGGGCACCCTGTACAGCTACGTGCCGGTGAGTTTGTCCCCAGCCAGGTCCTATTCATCTCCAAGCAAACCCCATGTTGCCCAGCCTCCTCCCACGAGCACCCCATACTGCCAGGCATTGCCAGGAGGCACCAGAGCGGGGAGACGGGATGCTGTTGGGAGACCTCAGTCCCACCCTCCTCCTGGGCATCCCCCAAGCCGTGACAGTGAGTCCTCCCCATAGAGCCAGGAGGTCAACACATCTTCACAGGGTTCATGCCCAAGCCAGGGCATGGTGAAAGGTGGGGGTTCAGGCTCTCCTTTCCCCCTACCCCGCTGCTCCCCTGGGACCATCTCTCCACCACAGCTGCCTGGGGGCTGCAGCCATCCACTCCCCTCCACTGGGGACCCCTCTGTGGGCAAACTGGCTTGTCCTGAGGTCCTCCCAGTTTTGAGGGGCTGGCAGGTGGGTACAGGATGGCCAGGTGCTCACCCCCTCTCTCAGCTCCGCAGGCAGTCAGCGAAGGAAGAGGAGGCAGCCGGGGGCAGCAAGCCCAACCCGGAGACGGAGCAGAAGGAGGAGGACGCCAAGCCTCCTGCCCCTTCCGCCGAGGAAAAATCCCAGCTGAGGGGCGACTGGCGGCTGTACCGCGGCCATCACCCCCTCTCCTTCCTGGGGCTCGAGGACCCCCTCTTCCTGCGGCATAACCTCTACCGCAGCCCTGCCTTTGAGCCCGAATGCCCCCTCCCACGGAAATCTGCCTTCTCCCCCTACAACAGGCGGGTCAGCGAGGGCTCCTACCGCTTCAGCCCCGAGGCCATGTACGGCCGGGCTTACTACACCAACCTCTACAGCCCTGCCTTCAAGAAGGATTGAGCCAGTGGGGAGGACGAGCGCATCCCAGCCCCCTTCTAACTGCCCCCCCCGCCCCAGCACGCTTTGCCTGGGCCTCCGCTAGCCACCTGCACGCACCTCTGTACTGGGACAGGAGCTCAAAGCAGTAGACATGCCATGGGATGTCTTCTTCTGGAGCGCATTGGGGCCAGGATCAGGGAATAAAGGCAACCCAAAGTCCTGTTGGTGGAAGGAGAAGGTAGGGGCAGGTGGGACTAGAGAGGTAAAGGAGATGCAGAAAGAGCAGTGAGATCAGAAAAGAGAAAAAGGGACCAGCCACACCTTGTACTAGGCTACTCTGGTCCCTGCTGAGTAGATAGCGTGGACTTGGGCTACAAGTTGAGAACAGCTCTGAGACAGAGCAGGAAGGACAGCAAAGCCGTCAAACGTCACCATAGCAAGGCTGGTTCCTCATCCTTCCTCCCTTCGTCCCACCTCAGAGAGCCTATCCATGGCCACAGATTTCTCCTCCATGGTGGAACTGGGGGTCCCCACTGACCAGCAGGACTCATAAGTTGGAAAGCCCTGGGCACCCACCCCCAGCTGATGGTGGGACAGATGGCGGGGTTAGGAAGAAGACGGGTGACAACGGGTGGAGCTCCTGGAGCCCTTTGCTCCCACAGGACCGCCTGGCTTCCTGCAACACCTTGTATCTGCTGCAATAATAAACCTTCCCGACCTGCCGCTTGCCCCAGCTGCTTTGTGAGAGCAAGCCACCAAAACAAGGGATCAGAGTGGGACGAGGTACCCAACCCAGGGCTGAGGGAGCGGGAATGGGAAATTCATCCTGGGGTCGCTGCTGCAGGGACAGCGGGTGCTCATGCCCAGCACAGTACGTGTCTCCTCCCATGCCTTGAGTACAAATTCACAGCCCCAAGGAGCCAGGGGCTTCCTGCCAAAGACAATTTATTGCATTTCCAGAAGAACACAGCAGAGAAATCAGGGTCCGTACTGCACACAAACCCTCTTCCAACACACTGCTTTCCCAGGCGCACCAGGGGAAGGGTCTGGGGAGAGGCAAGGGAAAACCTCCCAGCAGCAGAAGGGTTCAGTGATGAGCCCAGCAACCCCTTTTCCCACCTCCCTCCCTCCCCCGGGACAGGCAGCCTTACGGAAGGAGTGGCTCGGGAAGGCGTATGGTGCGATTCCCCATCCTGGGAACGAGCCACGCGCCTGGTTTTTTCCCAGGCACAGCCCGTACAGTGCTTGGACAAGGGAAACGGCTGCGATGGCTGGAAGCTGTGGGAGAGAGGACCAGGGACACGATGGTTCAAAAGCAAGGTGGGTGGGATGGGAGGTGTCAGCCCTCACCAAGGTTTTCCAGGGACGGCCAGTGCCTTGGGCTCTGGGACACTCAGACACAGTGATGCACATGTGGGAACTGCCAGTGGCTCCCCGGCAGAGAGACCCCCACCTTGTCAGCTCACGGATGCTCCAGGGTTACCAGAGAGGACCCTGATGAGTGTTAAACAGGAATAAAGATCCCAGGGTAGGAGCAGAGGGACGAGGAGCCAGGCAGCCAGGCAGAAGCAGCATGTCCTCCCTGCTCACCACCAACACAGGCAGCTCCTGCTGAAGGAGCTGGGGATGATGCTGCCTGGAGCGGTGGCAAAATCACCTGGTAGTTTCCAGTGTTGGAGGATGGAAGGAGAAAGCAGGAGGCACCTAAAAAGCTGGTACAGCAAAGAGTAGAGATTCTGTCCCATCATGGAGCCAAGAGGAAGGCACTACAGTCCACAGCACTGCCTGTGTGTGGCAGGACACCCAGACCCCAACATTAGAAGGACCCATCGTACATAGGGAAACACACGCACCATCTCCACGGGCACCCAGGGAGGAGGCTTGGTCCAGCCGGGCAGCACAGGGAGAAGCAACACCCATACCGTAGGTCAGAGGGAGTCCGTTCGCTTACGGGCAAACACAGCCGACATGGTCTTGACGATGCCACGAATCCCCGTACCCTTTTTCAGTGCCAGTTTGGTGTCAGGGATGCGCTCAGCCAGTCCGTGGAAGACCATGAGGGCCCCATGATAAGCCTCAGCTGCAGAGACCTCGTAGAAACCACAGTCTAAAGAGAGGGCCAGGAGCCGACCCTCCTCACTGGACACCACCCGTTGGTGGTGCAGGTCCCGTTTGTTGCCCACAATGACGATGGGCACCTTCTCCTGATTCTGCCCCTCCTTGGCCGCCTTGATGAACTGGATTTTGAGGGGCAGGATGTTGAAGCTGGCACGGTCGCAGATGCTGTAGACCAGGACAAAGCTGTCTGCCCACTGAATTCGCTTCTCCTCTGAGGAGCCCTCCTCTGCTTGCTCCTAGGGAAAGAGAAAAGAAAGGAAGGTTTCTTTACCCCAGTCCCTCCCTCCGCACCTCCTACCACGGGGCATAGCGATCCTGAGCCCACCGGGACAGGGATGGCTAGTGAGCAGCAGCAGAAGGACAGAGAGAAAGAGGAATACCGAGGAAGGCAAAGCAGGATCACGGGGGCGTGATCTGGGATTCAGCATCACTGTCCTCACTTCATCACCCAGCTGGCAAGCACTGCAGGCTGTAGCTGATAACAGCGTGGCAACCTCAGAGCAGCACTTCCACTTCGTTAGCACCGCCCTGTGCTCAGTCTGGGCTGATCATGTTAGTGCTTCAGCCCCAACGCCTGCAGTCGGAGTACCGCGGGCTACGATGGCTGTTCCTACCCTGCCAGCGATGCTGCTGCCCTGTGCTCTGCAGGTTTGTAGGTTGGTCACCTACAAACCATCTGACACAAGAGTTGTGCCCAGCTGGAGCTCCCAGCTTATGCTTCCCACAATGTAAGTTTTAGTAAAGGGTTTTTTTTCTCCCCGGGGTGAAAACGGGTTGATGGGAGCGGAGCCTTCTTACCTGGGAATTGGGGACGTCCCAGATGTGGAAGAGAATCTCTCGGCCATCCACGGTCAGGCTGTGGCTGTAGATGAACTCTGCCAAAAAAATGAGAATGAAGATCTCATTGGTCTTCATGGACCCAAGAGATAGCTCCCTCAAGCCAGGTCTTCCCCTCCTGGGGACAAGCCTGTCACGTCCACCCTGGGAGACCGTGCTCTACAAGGCAAGATCCAGGGGCTCTTTCTGTACACGCAGAGCATGGTGACCTCCAGGGCTGTGACTGCCCCAGCCTGCCTCCACCCCAGCGTGTGGTCCAGGCACGCTGGTGCCACCAGCTGCCACCCAGGACCTTTTGCACCCAGAGAAGCAGTTCTAGAGCAAAGAGATGGGTCACTGAACAAATACAACCATCGAGACCCCCGGGAGCAGGCGAAGGCTCTGGAGAAAGACAGGAGAGGATGGGAAGCAATGAAACCCTGCGGGCAGAAGCAGGATCACCTCCTGACCCCAGTCCCTAACGGGAACCGGCCTGGCCCTGTCCCGGCACTCACCCATGTCTCCGTACTCCCCGATAAAGCGCCGAGTGAGGAAACGCACAGTCAGAGCTGCAGAGGGGAGAATGAGAACCATCAGAATAACCCTAAACCTGAAGGATTTTCCTTTTAAAATCCAGAGCAGAGTCAGGGACCCTCCCCCTGCAAACTCTCGGCACAAACAAGAGCATCAGCAAACCACAGCTCAGCCGAAAATAACCTTCCCCCAGTGCTCTCCCGCTGCCCGCAAGGTTGTGCTCGGCGTCCCCACCTGGGGCCACCACCACACCCGAAAGCTCAGCCCCATCTCACCAGCTTGCTCTGCGGGGCTGCCCTCTGCAGCTTCTTCTCCAAACCCTGCCGCGGAGGTTTCAGCTCTTTTTTTATGGCGAGAAGCGGGTCTCTCTGCCCGGGAACCCCCTGCTCCCAGCTCACGGTCGGTTCTTACCTGATTTCCCCACGTTGTCCGCTCCCATAACGAGGACGTTTGCTTCCATCTTCAGGGCGGTGGGGCCAGGCACCTCCATGAGGGCAGGGTGGTCGGGGGTGAAGCTGGCGCTCCGGCGCAGCGGGAGCCGGAGCCCCATGCCAAGCGTGGTCATGCCTCGTCTGCAGTCCCAGCGGTGTCTGCGACTCCTCTCTGCGCAGCCGAGGAGCCGGCGCTTCCCACGGCACCCAGGGGACCGGCGAGGGCCATACCCCTCCCCGCAGGGGCGGTACAGCCAGAGCTGCGGGCGGCCAGACGAAGAACTTTGTTATTGCTCAGATCGTCACAAACGTACGTCAGTGCCCAGAGCCGGCCCTGCCGTCCCCCGGTGCGGCAGGCGGCCGGGAAGCACCGGCTGGATGCACCAGCTGCTCCACAAACCGCATCCCAGCAGGCTGCCCACGCCTGCGCCCCAAGCATGCTGTCCCTTGGCAGACCAACATAGCCCCTTGTCCCTTCCCCACGGCGACCGTGGAGCTGCCTGCGAGGAGTGGTGGAGCGTCTCATGAGCGGTGGAGCGTCTCATGAGTGGTGGAGCGTCTTGAGAGCAATGGAGCAACTCATTAATTGATGCAGTGTTATTGCACAAGTAGTGGAGCATCTCAACAGTGACAGACCACCATTTCACAAGTGGTGCAGCACCTCACAGGTGGTGGAGCATCTCAACAGTGATGGAGCTTTGTTCTCATGAGCAGTGGAGCGCCTCACAAGTGATGGAGTGTTATCTGGTAAGCGATGGAGCATTTCACAAGAGATGGAGTCTGTTGCAAGTGATGGAGCATTTCACGGGAGATGGAGTCTGTTGTGAGTGATGGAGCATCTCATGAGTGACGGAGTGTTGTCTTACAAGTGGTGGAGCATCTCACAAGTGATGGAGCATCTCAAGAGCGATGGAGTGTTGTCTCACGGGTGGTAGAGCACCTTACAAGTGATGGAGCATTGTCTCCTGAGTGATGGAGCATCTCATGAGTGACAGAACATTGTTTCACAAGTGGTGCAGCATCCACAAGTGATGAAACGTTGTCTCACGAGTGACAGAGCATTGTTTCACAAGTGGTGCAGTGTCTCACAAGTGGTGGAGTATCTCATGAGAGATGGAGGCTCTCGTGAGTGATGGAGCATCTCATAAGTGATGGAACATTGTTTCCCAAGTGTGTAGCATCTCAAGAGTGATGGAGTGTTGTCTCATGGGTGGTAGAGCATCTACAAGTGATGGAGCATTGTCTCACGAGTGATGGAGCATCTCATGAGTGACGGAGCCTTGTTTCACAAGTGGTGCAGCATCTCACAAGTGATGAAACGTTGTCTCACGAGTGATGGAGTATGTCATGAGTGATGGAGCGTTGTTTCACAAGTGGTGCAGCATCTCACAAGTGATGAAATGTCGTCTCACGAGTGATGGAGCATCTCACAGTGATAGAGCCTTGTTTCACAAGTGGTGCAGCATCTCACAAGTGATGAAGCATTGTCTCACGAGTGATGGAGCATCTCATGAGTGACGGAGCGTTGTTTCATAAATGGTGCAGCATCTCACAAGTGGTGGAGTAGAGCATCTCATGAGAGATGGAGGCTCTCGTGAGTGATGGAGCATCTCACAAGCGGTGGAGCGTCTCACGGGCGATGGAGCCTCTCGGGAGCACCCGCCCCTCGCCCCCGACCTGCCGCACGGCCGCCGCAGCCCACGCGTGTCCCCGGCCCTCCCCCGCCCCGCCGCCCACCCGGGCCGTCCCCCCTTTCCTCCCGATGCGGGATGAGGTCCGCCCGTCCCAACCCTCCGCCCCCCGGGGCCGGTGCCGGGCGGAGCCGCCTGACGCCATCGCGGCGCGCCGGGGCGGTGCGGGTATGGCCATGGCGGCGGAGGGGGCGGCGGTGCGGGTGGCGG
>JAOXNO010000070.1:33815280-33828031 GCA_028565335.1 Limnodromus scolopaceus
AAGGCCAGGCTGGATGGGGCTTTGAGCAACCTGCTCTAGTAGAGGTGTCCCTGCCCATGGCAGGGGGGTTGGAACTCAATGATCTCTAAGGTCTCTTCCAACTCTAACCATTCTGTGGTTCTATGATTCCCTGGCAGCGAGAGCTCAGAGCAGTCAGGAGCAGTGCAGGTCATCGCTGGCCTTCAGCAAGCGCTCTACAGGCACTGGTTTTGATGAGAGAAGTAGAGATCCTGATACTTATCTCACTGTACCCCCAATCTTTTCCTGCAGGGCTGGAGAGAAGCCTTCACGGGGCCGGGGACAGAGCTCCCCCTGCGCTGGGGACCTGCGAGGAATCCAGCCTTGGGGAACAGCCCCTGCCTCTGGCCGTCGCTGAAGAAAGCCATTGGGTCAGGGACGAGAGCAGGGACCTGGTGCACGCCCCGTTGCCATCGACGTGGCGGCGTTCCTCCCTGCCCAGCGACAGCCCCGGGGACCTTCGGCAGCGGGACGCCGAGCACTTGCTGAGAGCTGGGCAGCCCCACGAGGTGCACCCGCCTCGGACCCTCGCTCCTGGCTGCAAGCCCCGCCGGGAGCTGCGCAGAGCCAGCCCGAACGTCACCCCAGTGCCTTATCACCCAGCAATGATAGACGTGAGGAAAAACCCGCTCTAGACACAGGCTTAACGCTTACCTGGCACAGGGCGGGGAGGAGCAGATACCGCTGGTGTGAGCTTAAGAGCCTTCCTCTGTTTCAGAGACCTTAAAAGAAAAACAACCATGACTTTTCACCATAGGGGGAAGTAAGTGTGTAAGGTGTGGGACCACCAGCCTACGTTCTCCACGTTGCTGCCAGTCCAGACAGGGCTGACTGCACACCTTTCCTCCCGCACCCTCAGCGGCTTAAACACTGGGAAGTGGGAGATGCCTCTAACACTACACAAAAACAACAAAAAACACACACACACAACTTGTTTACAGTTTGGAAACCTCTGCCATGGGGCTTGCTGAGCCCTGGTGGCCTCAGAGGGAGACACTGCAGTCCTGCAGAACTTGTACATAGGTTTTGTTTTTTTTTTGTAGTAACTTCAGGCTTTTTTTTACATTTCTACTGTAACTTTTATAATAAAGCAGAGTGAGTTTTATGAAGCAGTCACTTGTCAGAGGCTCCAGTCACTTATTCTGGGTCTGTAGGAAGGGAGTTCTGTTTAAACCTCACTGCATGGGAACTCAGCTGCTGTCACCATACTGCCTTAAATGTTTAAATATCTGCTTTGTAAGTGCTCAGTCAGAGCTGGTGGGCTTCCTGCACTGAGTTCCTGCAGGAGGAACATCTCCAGACAGCAGCAGAATTGTCTGAAGCTTCCAGGATAAAAGCAATTCTGGTTCAGTGCCATTTTCTGCTCTACCCTATAAGCTGCAGCGTTTTCTCACTCTTGGGAAAAAATCCAGTCTGGATGTAAGGGAGATTAAATACAGACCCGCTATTTCACACTGACACCGTCCAGCTGGGGAAGGGGGATTAAGTTTAACTCTGGCAGAGCAAGAAATGAAAGGACAGGTACTTGCTTTAGTAAGGGCAAGGGGGGAAAACAGCAGCTTGGCTGCTTGACCCCAAAAATCAAACCACTGCTTCAGCCTGAAATCACAAGGAGCACAGCTACCACCTGAGGAGCAGCATACACCAAGTCAAAAACCAGCACCTGAAGAAGGAACGCCTTACGATCTTCCTCCTACATACTTGATCTTGCCTGTAGGGGTATGGCTTTGAGGGGGGACATTGCTGAGGGCGCTCGGTGTTGCTGAGCTGCACGAGATGTAAGTTCAGAGCCTTTGCTGAAAACGAAGATCTTCAGCAGAGAAAAGAATCCATCTTACTTGGAAGTAAGTAGTAGTCTTGGAACTCCATGCTTGTGTATCAGTCCACATCCTTGAAGCAGGTGCACCTCTCCCACAAGCAAAACGATCGCTGATAAGCGCACCATGAACAGCCAGCTTTCTTGCAACACACAGTGCTTCCAGGAAACAAATTCTGTTCAATACCATCTACCCCTCAAAGCCTTAAAGCCAAATAACAAACTTCTGCCATGCCAAACCAGGTGCCATGCCTGGTTTCAGGATGACCTCACACTGCCTTCATAGCTCCCTGCTTCCTGTGCATTCACTAGACACAGTGGGGTGACTTCCCTGATATCCTGCCATGCACAGATGACTATCCTAAGGGAAAAAACAGCCCTTCCAAGACAACGCACAATTTTAGCCCCTTGTAGGCTACATCTCAGGCACTGAATCACAGCTCCTGCTGTCTTCGTAGGGTGAGAATGCAAGCACAGATAATTAGTCACTATTTAATCAGTGACTGTTTGGCAAAGAGTAGTCTTCAAACCATCATCTCCAATTATGCCAAGTTGTACCTCTCAAGGAAGTTGCCCCAGCCAGTCCACCAGAAAGGACAATGAAGTTACTCCATCAGCACCTGCTTACCCAGCAGTGGGCAGGAGATTCAAAATCTATAAAGAGGGAGAATCAAACTCCTCTCCTTCCCTGTTCCCAGCTGAATTCTTTCCCCTCTCTACTCTTTTGGCATTTGTCAAGTATTTCTGAGTAATGTACTCATTAATCCATCAGAGTTAATCTGCTTGTTTTTTTCCCTACTAAACTGTGGCAAACAGGATACAACTAACAGAGGGATCCCGTTAGTATCAGGATGATACACAGCAGGAGCACGCAGCTTGTTTTCTACCCATTCCTCTCCAGCATCCTTCTTCCTGCAGCCCCAATCCCTCACCCATCATCGGGGCTGGAAACAGATTTCTGATTAAGTGACACAATGAAAATTCACATCAGTTTATTTTACAAGAAAGCTGTAGAAAAGTGACAGTTCTCCCTCTTTACCTAGCAGAGCTGAGCCTTCTCTACAGAACTCCGCTACCACACGCGGGAGAAGTGCCAGAAAGACCGAGGTAGGCTTTGAACGGATGGAGAGATGCTGCAATTGAAGTTAAAACAAAACTTTTAGAGTGGTCCTTATTTCCACTGTCATGTGCTTGCATCCAGTCTCCTACCAACACAAGACAGCTCCAGACCAGCACCAAATACAAGGTCCATGTTAAAAAGGATGTTTTGCAGCTGGGATAATGTAAAGTTCCCCAACTGTTCTGGCTCCAAACTTCAGCTGAGCAGCTTTTTCCGTGAGTAAGTTCTGCAAAGGGAACGCTTCCTGGAAGCCATGATGTGGAATGGAGACAGCTCCTGGTTGACAGTAATTTGGAAGGGATCGGATTCCTCCTCTACAAAATAGAAAGAATAAATTAAAACCACAGTTTGCCAAAGTTTACTGGTGACTCCAAGAAGCCAAATACCAACTGGAAAGAACAAGAACAGTAAGCTCCGCCTCCTGCTAAGCTACTCTTTCTTCATTGCTACTTCCCCTCCCTTCCAAACTTCCCAGTTCATGCCAAGTTTCATGGAAGAGTGTGAGATGGGACACAGAAGCGGCCACAGGATTTCTGCCCAAAGACCAATCCCTAGCACAGTTTGATTTTGGTCTCATTTAGTGGCAGACAAGCAGAGAGCACATCTGGTCTGCTCAAGCCCAGCCTTTCCCTGCAGCACAGGCAGTTACCTTGAACAGGTCTTCTCCAAGATGGGGGTGTCTGTCCCTGGCACAGCAGAGGAGAGCGGGTCAGCGCTAGAAGACTGCTAGCGGAGAGCGTGTTCTTCACTGGTGGAGTTGAACCTGGAAAAGCACAGGAAGATGCTGCAGCAAACTGGCAACTCAAGAGCACTTTCAGGTAAATCTCAGACACAGCCTTTATTCCACCTCAAAACTTTCATCAAGTGATACTTTTGAGTTTATCTGAAACAAATCTAGGCCGACACAGTGGCTTTCGAGGAGCAAGAAAGGTAAAGGACAGTCTGGAATTAGCTCTTAGCACATTTAATCTTCTTGGATGGCTTAGTAGAAAAGCACTTCACTCATATTAAACATAGTTACTCTTCAGTTAACTCATGTGTCCTGGAAGAAAACTGTTATAACCATGATGGTCTGCAAATACAAAAATAAGGTCTGTAGGAACAGCAAGTCTTTTACAGGATCAGCTTAAGGCTAAATACTGCAATTATTTCATGTCCCGAATATTGGCTAACATTGCTTTAAAGTTCGCCCATTTTTCCTCACTGATACCTGTTGAATGAGTAAAAACACTGCCTCTGTACACAAGCCTTTTCTTGCAAGAGGTAACAAACACTGAAGCTTAATGCTTCAGGACATGCAATGACTATGGAACATCTGCCCTAGCTCCCTGTACCATGTAATTTCCAGAAAAATACTAGATTTAGTATTTGAAATTCACAGGGCCTTGGATACAGAGCTGAAACAGCCTGTTTCACCGAGGTCAGCTGAATCATTTGTACCCACAGCAAAAGCAAAGAGGTAGTTTAAAATTAAATGCCTACTGATGCAACATTACTGCTACCAAGGCAATCATTTCTGATACCCACTTCAATGGGCCCACCACCACAGGCAGACAGAAGAATTGGAACACCAATAAATACTAACATCCACAGGACTAACCTCACAAGGCTCCAGTCTATACTGAAGCAACCAAGCTTTAGGCTTCAGTGCTGGATGCTGGGCAGAAACAGCTAGCGGCACCAACACAAACCCAAATAAATCACCAGCTAGATGCATTTGAGATCCTCTTTCCCCAGGTTCTCAAATTTTCCTTTTCATTCCTCCAGCCTCCTGCTCTTCCCCATTTCTCTGATTTCTCTCCCATCATTAATACTCCATTGATGAACTCCTCACATCCAGTCTGCCTCTCCATATAATTAACTTCATGTCATTTACAACCCACTCTCCCCCTCCACCTCACTCTCTCTCACATTGTCAGACAGAAAGCAATTGTGTTTTGGTTTTGTCTACCCCACATTTTCAACCATCTCTGAATTTCAATAGAGCATCACTCGTGCTGCTTAATTACCTGACAAAAGGAAGACATCATCATCCCCTACACAACTGTGCTGCTCAGGAGTTACGAGCACACATGCTCCTGGTTTCTCAGGAAGTAGAGAGTCAGTCCTTGATTTGCTTCTGTTCCCCTCATCTGTGGAAAAGCCCGCGAGATCTAAGTTGCGCCTATCAGTGCAAGATCTCTTGGCATCACAATTCTCCTCCTTTTCTGGCGACAGATACGTAATGACCCGCTTCCGAGATTTCAAACCAAAAGTTCCCATGGCAGAGTCCTCATCGGCCCTGGGTTCAGAGTCACTAGGAGATGCCTGATCCTGGAGCCTGTAAATCCCTTCCAGTTCAAATTCCCCAAGAGCATTTGTGACTTTGTTGCTGCAGTGCTCCAAGATCTTGATTTCACCTTCTCTGCCTGTTGACAATCTCTTCTGTTCATCAGCATTCTTCTCACTTTGACCACAGCTAGCATTAGCAGCGCTGCCTGCTGCTCTCTTTCTCCGAGGCCAATCATTGATAGCATCAGGGGTAGTCTTCCCCTTCTGTTTTGGGGAAGGTGTCCAGGGAACTCCTGCTTCCAAGGGTGATGGGGAGGTGGCATTAGAGGCACAGCTTGTTGGGGTGTATGACTGGCATATGTAGGTCTGTCCTCCAGCTTTCCCAGGTGTACTGTGGAAAGAGCGAAAGCAGGAGGGTGAAACACAGGCAGCTGCTTGTTTTCCCGGGTGTTTGCTACACCAGGTCATAGCAAGATCACCAAAGGGGCTTTCTCCTCCCTTGGGTTTGCTGCCACTTGCTTCGGGTTGAGCTTCCAAAGATGAGCAAGAGCCAATTTTCTTAATGCGAAGTTTGGGCAGGCCTGAAGCTTGCATTTCAAGTTCAACTTCGTAAGTTGGTGGGCTACCAGAAGGCAGTTTGCAATGACTTTTAGGAGTAGAGAACTTGGCTAGAAGTTGAGGATTTCCCATTCGTGCTGCAGCCTCCCGCTGCCTCCTGTCTGCAGTGCAGCGTAAAGAATAGGCAGGAGCAGACTTTGGCATAGGAGGTGAAGTGTGCAGGGCAAATCTGGAGTGTCTCTTAAGACTTGGAGCCTTCAGCCCTGTATATTCATCTCTTAGCAGGGTTCTTGGTTCCAAGTCATCACAAACTGTTTGAGAACCACTTAAGAAGGACTCACAGGTGTTTCCACTGGAGTTTCCTTCCTTAACCAATTGCTCACACTCTGTCTCAGCATTCTCTGCATGTACCTGTCCTCCAGCAGAAGGCTTTGGAGGAAAATGCTCTTCCAAGCTTTCTGAGTCTTCTCTTGGAGAAGACTTTTGAGACTCTACATCCATCTGCTCATTTTTCTCCAAAATAGGGGTACTTTCAGTAACTTGGGACTGACAGAACTGGAGGCTTTCTACAGAAGAGTTAGCACCACTGTCATGATGATTGTCCTTATTTTTAGAAGGTGTTGTACATGCAAATGTGAGGTTCTCTCCTTCGGAATTTTGTTCACATTTGGCCTGCTTGGATGCAGGAAGCAGGGACCTCTGCAAAGTGCCATTAATAACCGGAGATTTTTGAAAAGATGGCTTAGATGCACCAACTTCCCAGTCATAGTCCCTGGCCTGTGTGTGGGAAGGAGAGCAGATTGCCACAGTGTTTGTGGAACTTTCACGGAGAGGAGAACTGAAGGGAGGCTCCAGTCTCACAGCAAGAGGCGATAGTTCTACACTCACTGGGCTCGTACATAGTTGTGAACCTGGATCTTCAGGTTTCCCGGGAGTACTTTTGGTTGCTGGAGATAACAGATCTGACTGCACCTGAATTTCCTTTGGGAGGACTTCCCTCCAAGTACCAACTGGAAAGGCTAAGTTTGAGTGGTATCTCAAGGAACGTCTTGGAGTTTGCAGTTCTGTAAAACATCTTTCCTGGATGGCAGAGGGGGAAGCAGCAGCTGGATTTGAATCTGTCAGAGGTAGTAACGAGCCACTGAGCGCTGCGAACTCTTCACGTTCTGGTCTTTGTAAGCCTCCTTTACACAGGGAGGAAAGTCTTTCTTTGGGAGAACAATCCTTAGAAGTTACTTGCAGTAAGTGAGCCCCCTTACTTTCAGTTAACGCAGATGATGACTTGGTCCTTTGTACAGGATGAGAAAAGTACTTTCCCAAACACTTCACTACAGTCTGTTTAGCAACTGGACTTTTGCCAGGAGTCTTCTCTAGCTTCTGTGGTGTCCTGTGAAGAATGCGAGGTGATCTCCTTGGTAGCTTACTGGCAGAATTCAGTGGCTTCTGGGCAAATTTATTAGGTGTTTTTCTAGGAGTCTGCAGGGGGAAAAAAATAAATTAAAAAATCATGCTTGTTCTATTCCAGCCCCTCTTGATCCTTACTTCTCAAGATTTAGAACACAGAAGACAACTGATTAGACTTAACGGAAACACTAAATGTAAGATGTGTAGGTGTCACTAAATATGAAGAGAAAAAGGGGATGGGAAGAAAAAGGTGTTTCTACCTGACAGGCAGTCAGCTCCTCTAAGTGTAAGGAATCTTTTCTTGTTCTCCGCCTTCCAGGTGAATGCTTCACTGCAGGACTACACGTGTCAATGACTGCACCAAAGAAAAACCTCTTGGGAGTCTGGACAGCAGGGGTCTCTGAATGCCACTTAACACCTAAAAAGTGGAACAGTACAATTTAACTAACACCAAGTAGCCTGCCATGAATAATTGTCTCAATCACTTCAGATGTATGGACAAGTAGTGTACAAAGCCTACAGCCCTGGCATGTTCTTTTCTAGCCAAATGTTAAAACTTCACCAGAATTATTGTTATTTCCCAATATGAAACTAATATCCATCTGTAGAAAGAGTGCTCTATTGGGAAAAAAAAAGTACAAAATAGCTCAGCCTCTTATTCTATTTATAGCTTGTAGCTTAAGAAAGTTCTGGTTCATGACTAAGGATTCTAGCAAGTACAATATAAAGAACTAAATGTCACCATTTATAGCTGATAATCCTACTGAGAAAGCCAGGAAAGATCCCATCAGTCACTGCTTTATGCTGCCAGAGTAGACTAAAAGTAAGCTTTAGGATTTCTGTCCCATATTTTACAAGGATTTCACTGCATTTAAGGAATGCAGACTGACAATCAACGGTATTCTGCTAGATGGGCCTTACTAGTTTCTTAAGCTTGCAGTGTATTCATCAGAAATAGCTGCCTTACCATCCTCCAAACTCAGATTCCCAATTCAAAAATAATTACTGGGGATGAATTTCTGTCTACAGAAGATATTACATGATAGCTCTTAGCTTCTTACAGTCTCTTGTAGAGCCAAATCAAATCAAACTGAGAGCTGTCCATGCCAGCTTTTCAGATCAGCAACATCAGCCTGCCCATTCAGTACCTTCTACATCCCGCAGTGAACAGCTCTCCTCTTGTCCCTGATGGACTCGCTGTGAATTCTGTGAGATGGGTCGTGTAGTGGAATAAGAAACGTCAGAGCAGGTCCTATTCAAAGACAGCTGTTTGATGCGTGGGCTTCTTCTCAAACCTGCTTCTGAAAAGGTAAGGATATTGGAGATTGAGCCTTCTTTCCCCCTCAACAAGGAGGACATCTTCAGGAGCAGTTTGTAACTGAAAAGAACACACCCTACGAAGAACCTTCTATACAGTTAATATCTTATGCAGGGAGGCAAGCATCAGTAGAAGAAAGCTTCAGCTTGGTGATTTTGAATATTAATGCATAGAAGTCTCATTCCAAATGATGATGCCCCCTCCTCTCTAGCAATTATGCAGGAAGGAATGATAGAAAAGCCACGTTCAGTTCAAGCTACATCCAGGTTAAATGATTAGTTAACTCTGTCTTTTTACTAGTGATTTCATCTTCCTGCTTGCCCAAACATGCTGTTTTCTTCTTCCTTCCTGGGGATAAGAAACAGCAGTAGCCAACATAGCATAGAGACAACCCACAGAGCCAGGCGGCAGTCTGTTACAGTAGAAAATCGGGGCAGCATAAGGGTCACAGCACATGTTGAAGTTACACTGAAAGAAAACCCTGCATGTGCTGATTTGACAATAATTAAAGCAGCCCAGAATCTTGTTCACCCTCAAAGTCTTTCATGTATTTTCATTTAAAAGAGTAACCATCTACCTTTCTTTCTTAAACTTCTACTATATAGGGCTGTCAAAGCAGCGAGCAGCAAGCAGTTCTATCAGAGGAGGCTGTGCTCCACCAAAAGAATAGTACAACAGTTTTGTACTGACTATTCATGAGTTACCTAAATTGAAGCATGCTCATCTTATGAGCTACAACACAGCAAAAACACCTTTAATCAAAAAAAATCAGTACTTACCATTTATGGCCCTTTCTGGAGATTCTTCTACAACACCAGTGTCACAGCCTGGATCAGAAGACCTTGAGAAACAGCAGACATTTTGGACTTAGCATACAGTTTACAGTTTTACAAAAACACAACTTCCCACATAGACTGAAAAGCAGCACTCTATTCTACAACAAGATATTGCTTTGTGGGCTACTCTAAGATACCTCTAAGAAGACACCTTGTTCTTGTGCTCGCAGCCATTAGTTAGACATTCAGTACTTACTGAAGAAATTCAGAAAGGCTTACTCACCGGCCTTTGATCTGCTTATGTAGCAGCCTCCTGGAGACCTGCTTATGCAGTGGTGTTTCTGCAACTCTCTTGGTCAGTAACTTGTGATGATCTAAAAAAAAATAAAATAAAAAAATAAAAAAAAATCAATCAAGAGCGATAACATCACACAATTATAAAGCAGTTAAGGCAAATAAATAAATACAATTTTGTATAGGCTTGTTTAAGATGGCAACCAACATAGAGTCGTGCATCCATCTCCCAGCACATGTCCAATTGGCAGTAAGACCACATGTCCTACCTTTAGTGCCTTCATCAGTGCATTTGTATTTTAAGCCTTCCACAGCAGATACTGATTGGCTTCTGGGCATCTTCTTCATAGACCTTTTTGATGGTGAGAGTATCTCTTCATTGAAGAGGTTCCTCCTTACCTTTGTAACCTCTGTGAGGCAAGACAAAGCAAGAAATTATCAAGTTGAAAGGAAAAAGGGGAGGGGGGAAAAAAAAAAAAAAAAATCACAGGAACATAATTTTGTCAGGCCACTAGAGATGCAAACGTCACATATCAGCGTAGAAAAACAACTTTTTATTAGAGGGCAACATTCAGCAAGCTGCAAAATTTCAACGGAAGCGCATGCTGGTTCACAGAACACATGTGGGATTTAATTTTATTAAGTATTTTGGCAGCAAGCTATTCTGTTTCCAGATACAAGAGTTCACTTGTGCCCTCATTTTCTTTTCAGGACAGAGAAGACAGAAATAATGGCAAGACTGAAGGAAGAATGGAAAGGCTTTCTTTTCGGGATACATGATTTAAGTTTTCTGCATGTGAGCACCCCTAGAATACAGTGGTTATTTTTTCCTCGAAGTTTCTGCAGAATTCAGCAAAACTTCCTTCAGATTTCTAGCCTGCTTCAGCATAATTGCATCACGGCTCACTAAAATTTTCAGGGAGAACATGTGCTGAAGATGCACCTTTCTTTGGAAAAGCTAAAAAGTCAATATACCTTGCGTGGCTTCTTTCTGCAACAAAGGCATCTGTTGGGACTTCTCAGTGGCACGGTGAGAACGCAAGTTCTCCTGAAACAAAAAAAAAAAGAGATCAGCCTCACTGGCAATTTAATGTTATGTTTAACTATTACAAATATTAACTGTACCCTCTGAACCACACATTATTTCAATTTCTCCTTCAAAATGATTTTCACTTCTGTACAGGGCACACTTATTAAGTAAACACAGAGCAAGAGTTTTTGCACCCAAGTGTCACTTCACGACGCTGTTGCACCCCTGCAGAAGCAACAAACACACACAATCCTTTTGGAAGAGCTTTACCTTTCTGATGGGATTCTTGGCTATCTTGGGAATCTCAATTTGACGCAAGTTCTGTGATGCTTCTGTCATGCTCCTGTGTCTGGCTAATACATTATTCCTTTAGAAAATATACAAAAATCAAGTTAACTGTGCTTCTGCTCTTATTTTATCAACCTAATGGCAATTAAACTTAGGTTTGACTCTAGAGATAGGAAGTCTTTACCTAAATTCAGACTGCAAATTGCATTCGTACCTCAAGTTACAACACTGAAAAGTTATTTGCAATGTAAGTAGCTATACCTAACTTTAAGGTTGGTATTAAAACTCATTTCACAATTTGCTAAAAACATACACAGGATCCCCAACATAGAGGTCTACAGTAAATCGCAGTTTTAACAAATAAGGTCATCTACTGCACCGTAGAACATCCTCTTCCTCTCATGGAAGACGCTTATTAACTACTCATCCATAAGACAAACACATACAGAATCAAGGTTATACTTTTCATGAAGTCAACAACAGCAAGTTAAAAATGAAAAATGGGAGCCCTTAGTATTTCTCTCTCAGGCTTGCAAAGCTATCAGCAGGTGTTGGCTTGCCCCAACTAGTTATCCAGCAATAGAAACAAAGATGACTGAGCTGTAGCTTAAATGATTCCTTAGCCACAGCCCAGGCTGCAATTTGGAATTATTACCTTCTCTTTTTGGCAGATCTGGTGCGCAGCTCCTCCAGCTGATCACTCTCAGTGCGTGGACAAAGAGTGCTGGGAGTTAAGGCAGATGATAAAGATGGTGGAAGGCTTGGAGATTTGCTATCCAGAGTCACAGAATCATCACTGAAGAAGTCTGAAGGCAGAACAGATGCCAGCTTCGGGGGTATTTGCGTACCGAGACCGTAGTAAATATCTCCAAGGGTCTTCGGTATAGAATTCATATACCTAGAGCATCAGAGAGAACCCAAACTAAATACAATCTCCCACAAAACTGCCAGTGTTTCAATACCAAGGTTTGAACTAAATCTTTGTTCTTAAATGTCAATCAAAAAGCCAACTGGGGTTTTTTTTCCCATTAGTTTACTTGCTTATCAGCTACTTTTTCTTTAATCAAAATATAAGGGTAACAAACAGAACATTTTAAGCTTCTGAAAATTGCAACGACACAGTAAGTCAAAGCTATAGATTGTTGTTTACCCAAAGAAGATACCCAACCAAAACCACAGTCCCCAGTAACACTTAAATTATCCTAAAGAACTTACAATTCTAATATTTCCTCTAGAAACTTCGTAAGATACCCTGGGTCTTCAGTCAGACATAAAATGCGGAGCATATCTGTCATCTGGAAGAGAAAGTCAGGTGGGAAAACAGATTAAGTTGTGACAGTTGCAACACCAGATTTTTTTAGCAGATAACGTAGTAAGTTACAGTAAAAATCAAGGGAAAACTACAGGTTCCAGGTCTGCATTTCTAGTGCCATCCAGAAACATGACCTGGACTGCAATTTACTTGCCTCTTCTAACAGCTGCTCCATTTCGTCAATGTTGCTCTGCAATGAAGGGCACTGAAGACATAACTCAAGGCGTAAAAATACCTGAAGACGGCACCTAAGAAAAGAAGTAATCATTCACTGCCTTTTTTTCTGATGGAAACAGCGCATTTACTACAAAAGGTATGCTCCAAAATGCATGGGAGAGGAAGTGGCTCCTTTTGACACCATAATTTAGTTAGCATTTCATTTTGGTGGCACAGGAGATGCTTCATTTCAGATATAGGCTGCAATGCTTATCACACAGCATATGTACATTTGCATTTAATGAAATTTTTTACTGTGACTCCTTGGATTATTTACTCCATGTAAATATTTTTCCACTTGTACGAAAAAGCCACTATTAAAAATTGCTA
>JAOXNO010000070.1:33841899-33867809 GCA_028565335.1 Limnodromus scolopaceus
CTTAACCATGACTAGGTGTCTCCGTCTCTAAGCAATGACACCACTTTGTCCAGCTAAAAATTTCTCACCAGCAGCAGAGCCTGTCAGAGGTAATTTCTCCACTGTTTACTGGAAAGTTGGGCTCTTTCCTTGAGGCTTGTTTGGGATACATGAAGGAGCAAGAGAAAAGCCTCGTGGCCCTCAAGTGCTCTTGGGGCTCTGTCAGCAGGGTACCATGACACCAGTACCTGACGTCTTTTTTCCAGGAATAGGGCTGACGTGTTCCCAGCACCCTGCAAGTTTCGGCTTGCTGCTCCCTCCCTCGGCTCTGGATCAGAGCAAGCTTTTCTGTGCATACGGAGGAACGGCTGTCGAGATCCTGTGACATCTTCCTCCCCTTCCTACGTCCTCCCCCTCACTAGTAAATTACCCTTTAGCTACTGGTATTTCGATGCCAGAGTCCTCCTAGCCTGCCAGGTTCCCAGGGCTCTTGGGTCGCTGCATCGTTTTGCCACGGGGATTATTCAGGTGGTTAAAGCCCTTCTGGCCAGACGGTGCCTTTGGCCGGCTTTGATCTCCAGGGCTGGTCATCTTTGTGAGCCGTTGGGAACAGGCTGCTTCTGTAGGCAATTGTTTCCAAGGAAGCAACAGGCCTGAGTCATGCATCTATTTAGAACATTTCCATTAAAAACACCTGCTAAATCAAAGGAGCTATAGAAACCTGTAGCTGCTGAGGATTAGCTAGTTCAGAAAAGGATTTGCTTACAGAAACCCACGGCTCAGCCGGACGCCGGGTTAGTGCACGGCCGTGGCTGCCCTGGGTTCTCCCTTGGGATCTGCCCTTGGGACTAAGGTTGATGTGAAGCAGCAGCAGTGCCTGAGGGCTGCTCTTGGCATTGGTGCGCTGGGAGGACATCAGGGGTCCAAGAAAGAGCTTGTTGGAGCTAGGGACATGACTTCTTTTCTGTCCTCATATCCTACCCCTGCTCTGCAGAGCCAAATATTCCCCCTCAATTGGCTGCATGGATTCACGCAGCTAAATCAACCTAAGAGCAACTGCTTAGCTCAGTTTAGCTTTGAATTACATTTCTGTTTCAGACCCGAGGAAGGGCTCACGTGCCCAAAAAGCACAGCTGTTTTTTTCTCTATTACCTAATCAGGAATATTCTCTCTCTGCAAAAATGGACAAACACGGCCAGGCGGCCAAGCCCTGGCGTTTTGATCCCTGTGTCCACCCAGCACTGCTCAGAAGAGAGTGTGGTGGTTGAACACCCAAGGATCATTTGTATTAATGTGTCTGTGAGTACAGCTGCCATAGGACCTGTCTGCAGTGGCAGTGAAATAGTGGTGACAAACTGACGGGTCCTTTAAGCCCAGAGGTGACTGGGAAGGGAAGGCAGGCAGAGGGAAGTCTATGCACAGTTGTGTCAGTGGTGCCCATTGCCAGGTCCAGTCAGTGTGACGATCCTCCTCATTTTGAATCACACGTTGATATTCCTTAACGGGTGACTCATCTACTCTCTAGGGAAGATAAATGAGATTCTTTGGCACAGGTAGCATTCCCAAAGCCCAAACGCTTCCTCTCAATAGTCATGGCAATTGCTCTCCCACAAAAGCAAGGTCACAAAACCTTTAGGGCACGGCAGCACCTGAGCTGCTTCTGAGTGATGCCAACATTATTCTTCCCAAGGGAAAACAAATGCAAGGGTTAGAAAAAGGCTTTAGACTGGGTGCAGTTTGAAGAAAGACCTGCTTTTCCTCCTGGGTTTGTGCAGGTTCTAACACACAGTGGGGATCCTCTGTGTTTTCCGAGGGGGCACAGTCCACAGCTTTAACTCTGACCTGTGTATTTCTGCTTTTGGGGTGAAAGTGGGAATATATAATGCAAATGCAGCAGATATTTCTAGCAGTGTATTGTGCTGCTTACGCTGGAAAAGAGAAGTAGGGAGAATAAACACAGCTGCAGAGGGAAAGTCTGTGGGGTTATATGGTAAAAACAGAGTTAGGAAGACTGGTTCTTGGGACACATGGAGAAGTACATTTGAAGTGGCCTCTGCTGAACAGTGTCAGCTGCAGACAGCTTGTTTTCTTTCTTTTATGAGTGATTTCATAGGTGTGGGGGACATTTTTAAAAACAAGCAGATTAACCTGTCTCTGCAACATGGCATTGCATTGCTGGAGCCTCTGCAAGTGCTCGTCCTTAAACAAGTTGCAAGATCTTGTAAAGCACCAAAGGACAAAAGCCCCAGCTTCTGCAGAGCTACACCTCAGCCAGATCCTCACCCAGACCTTCGTGGAAGCAGCAGGCAGAACCCCACTGTCCCTGCGGGAGCAGATCAGGGGCTGCTGGATTTCAGCACAGGTTCGGGGTAGAGCAGACAGTCACTGGATTTCCTTTGCCCTGAGTTTGTGCCTTCTCTGAGGCTCACAGACATTGCTGGTTATAGTGGTTTTAATGGTTTGTGCACTGCATGATGCAGAAATTGCTGGTGTAGCTCCATCAGTGTTGTGTTTACCCGTTCTACGGTACGGGTTTGCTGGTAGGAGTCTCCTGTGGGGGATCTCAGCCTTGGGTCTCCTGCTCTTTTCACAGGCAAAATGGCCTCCGGTGTGAGGGTTTGCATGGTTCAATTTCTAAGTATGTAGCGTTTCAGCTCACTTAGTTGCAAGGCGATGCTTATCTGATAGAAACGTGCAGCATTAAAAAGTACAGCAGGTTTACTGCATCAAGAAGTTCTTTCAGGAGGCTCAGGCAGGTTTGGTTTCCCCCGGGGAAGGGCATCTGAGGGGCTCGAGTTAGCAGGTCTGAGCATTTGTGGGAAGAACCGGGTCTCTCTGGTTTAAGGACTCAAAATCTCACAAGGTAGGATCCCAGTCTCAAGGGTATTTTGCCACCAATTTCAGCGGCATTTTAAAAATGTGTTTGTAAACTTTCCTTGTTCTTGAACTCTTCTGGTTCTGAGCCATCACCAAGACCTTACATTGGATGGGCCTACCCAAAATGACTGTTCATGTGTTTTTAACAAAACTTCACTGTTCATTTTACATGACATTTTCTGAGGTTTTTACAAAAGAGGAAAAAATAATCTGAATGGAAGAATGTTTTCCTTTGTACACTCCATTGATCTCCAGTCTTCTCTTGCACACAGCTTTTAATAAACATTTTTTACTTTCAAGACTGAGCCTTTTAACCAAAAGCCAGTTTCTAAAAGCTATTTTCAGACTTAGAAATGTGGGGACATGGGACAAACACATATTTTCTCTCGTATTCCCCCCCTACGGCCACTGATGTGGTTACTTTCCTTTCACTGCCAGCTTCAAACAGCACTCACAGCCCTGCTGTCCCCGCAGAGCTGACAGTCCATTCCCTCTGCACAGCTTTCCAGGATGTCCATGTGATGATCTTTGTGGGCTTTGGCTTCCTCATGACGTTCCTCAAGCGTTATGGATTTGGAGCCGTGGGTTTCAATTTCCTCCTTGCTGCCTTTGGGATCCAGTGGGCTCTCCTGATGCAAGGCTGGTTCCACTCTTTCAAGAGCGGGAAGATCCTCATTGGAGTGGAGAAGTAAGGAGGAGATGGGCTCTGGGATGCCACCTCTTGACTGGCCAGTGGAAGAGCTGGGATGGGAGCCAAGCAGCTGGCACTGCCTATCCCTCTGTTATATGCAAACAAGTCTCTAAAATGTCATCACTCCACATACCTCCGCTTGCTTTCTACCTTTGAGCCCAAAGGTACTTGCCATTATGGTGGTACTGCTCAAAGGGAAATGTGAGTCAAGCGTCACTCCTTAGTCCCAAGCCAAGTGCCATGGACGCCAGTGCTGAGAACATACATAATCCACATTATTTAAATAATTTGGAGGAAAGTACTTCTCCTGGACAGTATGTCAGAATGGGAGGATGGTCAGTGGGAAATCCAGGACTGGCTCCTAATCACCTATTCAACTTTGGGTGGGATCTCTAGAGCTGGGGGTGGGTGAGGATGAATTACAGAAGAGTATTTCCTCATTAAACCACAATTATCCTTCCCCTTTTCCAGCCTGATCAATGCCGATTTCTGTGTGGGCTCTGTGTGCATTGCCTTTGGGGCCATCCTGGGCAAAACTAGCCCCATACAGCTCCTCGTCATGACTTTGTTTCAAGTCACACTCTTCGCAGTGAATGAGTACATCCTCCTCAACCTGCTTCACGTAAGGTTTTAGGCAGCACCCACTTGCTTCTGTACCTTCCTCCTCACGTCTCTCCAACTTGTCTCCCTTTACTATGGTTCCACCGACCCACTGCCTTCATAAGCATTTGAAATGCAAGAATTCAGGCCAAAAAAGCAGATAGAATAGAAAAGAGGGGGGCTGGGGAGGGTACTCCCCTGAAAAGGGACATCTCCCAGAGTTTTACACACAAGCCTGGCAATTCAAGGGTGCTGGGTTCCTTCACTGCAGCTCCTGAGGGCAGACAGGGAGTCTTGGCACAAAGGGCCAGTCATTCTCTTCATGCCTGAAATTTCCCTCTCACCTGTTTTCCCTGCTGAAATATGGGCATCATAGAGGGAAATCAAGTGACAAAGAGAATGAGATGTTTGGTGACAGAGGCAGGGTTCCTGCCCTTCGAGAGAGGGCTTGGAAAGCTGGGAGGCAAATGAGCTCCCAGAAGACCTGAGTGCACATTGGAGACAACCTGGCTGTCACTGCAACCTGCTTGCCATTGGGAAACTCCCCTCTGCTTCGATGCCTTCCAAGGGGAAGCTAAGAGGAATGCCATGGCCATACATGGAACCAAGTGAGCATGATAGATAGCAGAACCAGAGCATTTTTGTCCTGTTTTCCCATGACTGAGTGCAGGCTGGATGGATGGGTGGGCACACAAGTTGGGCATGATGCAAACCAGACCTCAGCTCCAAAACAAGTGGCAATTGCAGAAGCGAACCTGTGTTTCCCTATGGCTGCAGGTTAAGGATGCGGGTGGCTCCATGACCATTCACACCTTCGGAGCCTACTTTGGCCTCACGGTGACACGTATCCTGTACAGACCCAACCTGGAGCAGAGTAAGGACAAGCAGGGCTCTGTGTACCACTCCGACCTCTTCGCTATGATTGGTGAGTCAACCCCCACCTCAGGTGGGCTTGTACATGCAGACCACTCAGCTGCAGAGAGATGATGCCTCCCGTGTCTCTGGGAAAACCAAACTGAAACCAGGATCTGGGACTGAGAAGCTCTGCATCCTGGTTTTCCACCTCTCAGAGCTACTCAGCTCTCTTCATCAGTGGTTGAGCTGAGATGGTGCCTGGGAAGACAAGGATGTATTTTGGATCCCCCTCTCTGCCAACCCCTCCTGATGCTGGTCCCATCATGGGGGATGGCAGCTCTGGGGCAACAGGACTATAGGATTTAACTTCCCCCTGTGCAGAAAGATCTTCTTAAGAGGTTTCTTCAATCCCTGCACTCTCCTTTTTCCCATTCTCTTCTTTGTCCTCTCATCCCCATCCCACCAGGTACCCTGTATCTATGGATGTACTGGCCCAGTTTTAACTCAGCAATTTCTGATCACGGGGATGCCCAGCACCGGGCTGCCATTAACACATACTGCTCGCTGGCCGCTTGTGTCCTCACCACGATGGCCTTCTCCAGCATGCTGCAGAAGAAAGGCAAGCTTGACATGGTAAGCTGGGAGAAGAGCGCCCTGTGCTGCCCAGGGGACTTACAATGAGGTTGATCGAGGGTCCAGGAAACAATTGGCACTTGTCCTTTTCTGAATAGTCACTGGGTTTCAGTTGCACCCGGATTGTGCAACAAGCATCCAGGCAGAAACCCAGAGGCTGTATTGAACAAGCAAGTGGAAAGGGAGTCCTGCAGTGCTTGAGGTGCAGGGTTTTGCCCTGCACATGGTGGACCAGTCACAGCAGGGACTGGACTTGCTCTGCCCAGAGAGCTGCTGCTGGGTATGTTGCAGAGTCATGTTTGGCAGTGCTGTCTCCAGCGAGCTGAGCAGGGCCTGTGCGGCAGCTCGTGAGCAATCGGGGGGCTGACTTGTACGTGTTATGTGTGTGGGTGACATGTCTCTGTGACAGCAGAGCTTGCATGACACATGGGTGAGACATATTTCCATCTCATCACAACTCCCCACCTAGATTTGTGGATGCAAAGATTGTGTGTGGTACGGGGAGTGGGAGTCTGTGCGCGCCTGTGCTACAGACAGAGGCTGCCTGTTCTTCTCTTGTTTTTTACCAACAAGCAGGAAAATGGGCCCTGACATTTCCTCTGGAATCATTTTCAGAGCTGATTCTCTTGCTTTACCATTTGTGCCATCCCTGAGCATTGGCAATCTCCCTGAGATGCCAAGACAGGGCGGTTACTTCTGCAGGTCCATATCCAGAACGCAACGCTGGCCGGTGGTGTGGCCGTGGGCACCAGCGCAGAGATGATGCTGACTCCATACGGCTCCCTCATTGTCGGGTTCATCTGTGGCATCGTGTCCACAGTGGGGTATGTCTACTTCACGGTGAGTGCTGCTCTAGGGGTCTCCAGCCCTGGTCCTGCTAAAGAGACCAGGAATGGATTCACTTCCCTTTGAAGGTCCCAGCTTTTCACCATCCTTTACGGAGATGCATTTCTCACTCCATTTACTGCCCCCAAAGGCTCAGGAAGGTTCCGTCTCCCAACAGGAGAGTGTTTGGAGCATATGTTGTTATTCTATCTTGAGCTTGGCTCACATCTTTGTCTACAAGCCCTTAGCTCCTTAATGGGACACAATATCACTCTTCCTTCTTTGCTTATCCCAGTCCTCCATGGAAGGAACTAACCCTTTCCAGGGCTGTGCCCGTGTCCTTGATCTCTCTCTACCTCCCTTCCCTTTAGCCTTTTTTGGAGTCCAGATTGCACATCCAGGACACATGTGGCATCCACAACCTCCACGCCATGCCAGGCCTTATTGGGGGCATTGTGGGGGCCATCACTGCAGCGGCAGCCACAGAGGATGTATATGGAAAGGAAGGGTAAGGCATCTTGAAACTCCTCCATGAGAATAGATTTTACCTGGGGCTCCTCAGGCTGGGAGTGAGGAGCAATTAACAGCCCTTGTTAATTCTCCAGAATTGCCCCTTTCTCCCTCATAAACATGGGGTCCACTGCCCGTGTTGGGCTTACTGAAGTGTAAAAGATGCATCTCTTACAGCTGACTTCTGATGGTCTCAAAAAACTGAGCCATAACCTGCTCCCTGGCATTGCTCCGGGGCACGGTGGGTGGGGAAGTGCTCCTCCCTCCATCCCTGCATTGTCTTGGGGGTCAGGTAAGGCTGAAGGAAACAAAAGAAATGTTTATATTTTGGGCTCCTCCTAGGTAAAACATTGCCAGGGGCCAGAAGAGAAGGAATAGAGCGGTGTTTTGTGTCATTGTGACACTCTCCTGGTCCACTGCAGAAGAGGAATGGGGCTAGGGAGGAGTCCCTGAGGGAGCAGGGCAACACGGCTCCTCCAAAGCCAGGCAAGATCTCCTGCCAGGAGCAATCCGCACCATTTCTGCCCTTGGCAGGTTCATCAAGGCCTTTGACTTCACCGGCGCGTACCAGACACGGACACCCAGTGTCCAAGGAGGGTTCCAGGCGGCTGGCATTGTGGTGTCTCTGCTGATGGCTTTCGCCGGGGGTGCCCTTGTGGGTAAGCAGGAGGGGAGCATGGCGAGGGGAGGGTTGAGCCCAGCCTGTGGCTGCTATGGAGGCATCCACGTACTCCTGCCCGTGGCTGGACATGTCCATCCTGCCTGTGTTGCGAGGGTTGCAGCCTCTGGCTTGCTCGCATTTGGATGCCCTGCAGTCAGAGCAAGGGGAACTGGGCAGCCAAGGAGGGAGCAAGGTCAAACGGGTTTGGAGAAATGGAGGGATTGGCACCGACCACCACGTCCCGCCTTGGCTGCCGGGAGGGATGGACTCAAGCCATCTGCACCCTGCGGGCATCGCACATGGCACTGTGGCCCCCTGCCCACCACCCTGCCCGCCTGCTTCCAGGGGCCATCCTCAAGCTGCCTGTCTGGGGGGACGCCGCCGCCGAGAACTGCTTTGAGGACGACATTTACTGGGAGGTGAGCCGGGGCCCGGCCGAGGCGCCGCGGCGGGGTTTGGGGGTCGAGGCCGGCGGCGGGAGCGGGGCGGGAAGGCACAAGATGGCGCTGTCGCCCCGCGGCGCTGAGGTGGCTCTGTCGCCCCGCAGGTGCCGGAGGAGGAGGAGAGCGACGCGTACCACATGCACAACCCCGACAAGCCCGCCTCGCCCTGAGCCGCCCACAGCCCCCCGCCGCCCCCCGCCTCGGGAGCTGCCTCCTCAGGGGGGCGGCGGGGCTGCCTGCCATCTTCCCACCCGCGGGGCTGCCCCCACTGCCTCTTCCCCACCACCACAGGACCCCGAGCCCTCTTCTGGGGGGCAAAGGCTCATTTTCTCCCATGACGACGAGGCACCCTGCCTGGCTCTTCTTTCCTGCTTTTGTAACAAGCTGTTGTGAATAAAATAAAAAACATGTTCTTATTTCCAGGCCTGCACTTCCTTGTGTCAGTAGAGGCACAGGACAGGATGTCGCTCAGATGGAGACGGCACACAGCAGATACCGGGAGAGCTCTTGGCTGCTCGGGGGTTCAGTGGAGGCACTGGGACACTGCTGGTGCCCGGGGGCCTGAAGTGGATCATAGAATCGTAGAATCATCTAGGTTGGAAGGGACCTTCAAGATCATCTGGTCCAACCATCAGCCTAACCCTGACAAAAAACCATCACTAAACCATGTCCCCCAGCAGTATGTCAACCTGTCTTTTGAACACCTCCAGGGATGGTGCCTCAACCATTTCCCTGGGCAGCCCATTCCAGTGCTTGATAACCCTTTCAGTGTAAACATTTTTCCCAATATCCAACCTGAACCTCCCCTGGCACAACTTGAGGCCGTTTCCTCTAGTCCTGTCGCCTGTGACTTGGGAGAAGAGACCGACCCCCACCTCTCTACACCCTCCTTTCAGGGAGTCGTAGAGAGCAAAAAGGTCTCCCCTCAGCCTCCTTTTCTCCAGGCTGAACAATCCCAGCTCCCTCAGCCTCTCCTCATAAGACTTGTGCTCCAGAGCTCTCTCCAGCTCTGTTGCCCTTCTCTGGACCCGCTCCTGCACCTCAATGTCTTTTTTTGTGGTAAGGGGCCCAAAACTGGACACAGTACTCGAGGTGGGGCCTCACCAGTGCTGAGTACTGGTGTTGGATGCACCAGTGATGGCAATGGGGGATAGTGCAGGCCGTGGAGACGCTTGGCTTAGGACCTGGCGCTGGAGGCAGCAGCTCACCCTTCCATGGGCTGAGCCTCTGTGGGCGCAGGACAGGCTGGTGCTTTTTTTTGGGGGGGTACTGGGTCCAGCAGCTGTCTCTGTACTCGCGCTGCCATCACAGGCCTGGGCAAGGGCCAGCTTTGAGCCTGGCTGCCCTTTAACATGCGTCCACCATCACCTTCTCTTGACCTGCTCTACTGAGGCCCGCTTGGGAGCCTTGTTTGCGCGTACAGCCCAGGCTGGCAAGACACTTTCCTCTCCTTTGGTTTCAGCCATTTCTTCCAGTGTCATCAAACCACTCCTTCCGCTTACTGGTGCTATCCTGACGTGAGGAGCCCGAAGCCAGAGCACAGCCCCTGGCTCTGAAGCACATTGGGCTTCAGCCAGAGTTGGAGGAGACGGGAATGAAAATCAGTCCTAAAACCTGCATGTTTTCCAGGGTGTTATGATGTGAAGAGCAGGAGAGGAAAAGGGCGGGGGGGGGAAAGGAGGTAGGAGGGCTGATAGGTCTCTTCACCGCGTCTAGCTGTAATTCTCACACCTGAGGGGGGGAGTCAAAAGTAGCTATTCACATCCCCTTGGGATATGACACCCTCATTTTCCATGCTGGGTAAAGACAAAAACCCTTTACAACATGTTTCTGGAATTTGTCAGCGGCTGCCAGCAGCAGCATGTTAATTAAATGTCGGCAAAGATGGAAGCAAGAGGCTCTGCTCTAATTGGACACTTTGCTTGGTGGAGCTGAAAAACATTGTGACAGAGGAGGAGGCGCCGAAACACTGTGTTCCCCCGCCATGGGGACGGGGACAGCCAGGCACAGGAGATGCTCTCTTCTGAACCGGCATTGCCTCTGTTTGGCCTGAGACAACCTCACCGTTGAAAAAAAGAAGAGTCGCAAAATAACAAAAGACCTAAAATCCTCCATAGGAATTGTCTCAAGCACGGCAGCGGCGTGGGATGCAGGGAAAGGGCTTGTTGACTAAGGGGAAATTGAGAAATATCGTAGCTGGGTCATCAGGCACTCTAGCCCTCTTGCCATGTGGTGATATATTGTATATTATTTTATGATGGCAAAGGCAGGTCTGACAGGGTTTAGAAATGATCTCTGGAGAATGATCCTTTCAGAAGCTTAATGTACATTGAGCTGCATCATTTCCTCAGGGCAGGGGTAGGAAAATGAAGGGAAATTCCTGATTTCCCTGTGCTGGGATCTGCTGAAGGAAGGAGATTTCCCAGCCTTTTTGCACTGGGGAAAGAAAGTAAGAGCCATTGTCTGCTCACAGTTCCATCCGGAGAACCCGTCAGAAACCACCACAGGGATATTCACTGACCATGACTGTACACAATCTCATTTCCAAAAGGGAACCCTAAACTTTTTGCCCCAAGTCTGAAAAACCTGAAAGCAGAAGCAGACCTTTTGGGCACTGCGTTTCCTACTGCGTCACCGGACCAGTGCCCCTCTGTCCCACCCCATTTGAGCTCTGGCCATGTTCTAGGCGAGTCAGCATCCAGCATTGTGTCCAGCCCCTGTGGCCTCTAGCCTTTTCTCCCAGCAGCTTGCAAGGGGCCGTGGGGATCAGTAATGGCAGAGAACTGAGTGACTCTCATTGCTTTAGCGAGGTGGCCAGCCCTCATCTCTGGTGGGGCAGGTCTGTGAGCACCAGGAGATGGTCCTGCCCCATATGCACGTGCCGACAGAAGGAACTGCAACCCCTCTCCCCATCCCTCCGGGCTCTGCCTCCTCCTCGTGGGAAGACACCTAAATTGCCAGAGCTTCTGGGCAGCGAAGCGTTTTATTGCCCGTGCTCTTGCGGGGCTCAGTCTGGTCTCAGTACCTAAATCACTCGCTGGGGCTGGCCTTGCCGTTTTAATTCCCTGGCAGACAATGCCGGGGTCGGGCTGGCGCGTTTGAAGTGCGGTCGTGGCCCCAGCGGTGGACGGAGGGTTTCTCAACGGGGGAGCGCGGGGAGCAGAGGATTGGGCTGCTCCGGCAGGCGGGAGGATGTGTGAGAAAGGGGCTGTCGATACCCGCGGGGATTAGGTGGTACAAATTGGCTGGGAAGCACCGGAGGCATTGACCGAAGTTGTCCTGGGGCAGGTTCCCATGGGGGGGCTGGCTGAAACAACCTGCTTTCAAGGAGGCTGGAAGGCCCAGCCTGGCTGCTAATCCCCTGGGATCTATGGGGCAGGGAGCAGAAAAGAGGTTAAAAAAAAAAAAAAAAGAAAATCTCATGTAAAGGTGGTGGTTTCCCCAAGGGGTTGATGTTAGAGAGAGCTGGAAGGGGGCAGGGTGATGGAGGGGGGAGAACAGCATCGTTTAATCCTTCTTTTAATAGGCAGGTGGTGGGCTTTGCTCACACTCATGCTCCTGTGAGCTGCTGCGGAGATTTCGGGGCAAGGCCTCTGCTCGCCTCTGCTGTCCCCCACTGCTGGTGGGGACCCCCATGCCTCTGCAGAAGGTTCCTGTCTGTGGGCCTGCCCAGGAGAGTCGCATGCTCACATCTGTGCCCATGTGCGTCCTGGTGTGTGTAGGTGCAGGTACATGGTGTGAGCCCCAGATTTGGGCTGAGATGGGCTTGTTACACACAGATCTGCTGGCAGTGTGTCCACACATGCAAAGCCCTGTGTCCCCATGCACATGCCTTCGGCCTTCTTGACTGTGCACAACTGGCGCACTGAAAACCACGGTGTCCATATTGCTGGTGGTGTTGGCATGACCTCGCACACACGTGTCAGTCTGCTGGCCACAGTGCCACTGTGTATGTCCGTCTACCTTTGCCATGCATATCCATCTATGTTTGCTGGGCATGTCCATCAACCTTCACCATACATGTCCATCTACCTTTGGTGTGCACATCCACCTACCTTCACTGTGCACGTCCATCTGCCTTTGCCACACACGTCAATCTACCTTTGGTGTGCACATCCCTCTACCATGCATGTCCATCTACCTTTGTCATGCATGTCCATCTACCTTTGCCGTGCATGTCCTTCTACCTTCACTGTGCGCATCCATCTACCTTTGGGCTGGTGCGAGGTTGTGCGTGCCGGACCTGGCATGTCCACGCCTGTGTGAGCACCGCTCCGGCCCCTTCTGAAGGAGTGCTGTAAATTGTAATCAGATTAGGGCAGCCGGTCGCTTAGGGCCCTTGAAAAGGGCATACGTCCCCTCATCAGTACCTAGCATTGAGTCGCACAAAGGGTCTAAGTAACTCGGCAGGGGTCGGGCCCTCTGGAGCGCAGGGGAGGGGGCTCGCCTTTCTTTTCTCTCTGTCCCTTGTAATTATGTCAATTTGCTAGCCAAATTGTTTGCTTGAGTGGACAGTGGGGGCTTGCCCCCCTTCCCGCCTCCCCCCCACCCCTAACCCCATTCATGTGCTAATGTGGGAAGGAGCATGGCCTCCTGACTTCAGGAGGTGGCCATCAAGGAGCAAAGCACAGGGGGGCACGGGCCCGGAGCCCCCCATTTACGTGCCCATGGATGCCTTGGCCTTGCAGCCCAGATGAATGGGGCGCTCCTATTTGCTTTAGCCCATGGCGGGGTGTGCAATGCCCAGCCAGCCCCAGCCAGCCCTGGTTTTCTCTGGCCATCCCTCACCTGCACTGCATCCCCGCTTGGGCCACCACATCCCCAGGGCCGGGAGCCATGCCCCGCCGCGCGGCGGCTTTTTCGGCACACCTCCCCACCCGCGCACCTCCCAGCATTTGCATATATTCTGCCCGCAAATCCTTGTCAAGGGGAGCCTCTTTATTGCCTGTATAGATCACAGGGTGTTAGTTAAGGGGCTTCTTTGTATTGCCTCAGACAGCTGGGGTCATCAAAAGTCCTGCGGTGGGAAGGAGAGACAGGAGGAGGGGGGAAGCTCTGACAATACGGACTGAAGGATTAAAGGAGCATATAAAGTTCCTATTGAGTGAGACAAGAGGCTGTTCACTCCCAAGATTGACAGCGACCAGGAGGCGATTCCCAACACAATGTCCAATTAATTCTCTACCCTCTTCGCTGCCGTCTCCTCCCTCCCTCCTCTCCTGGGCTGGGGCATGAGCAGGGAAGGGCTGAAGCTAAGATCCTCAAGAAGGTAATTAATTATTCCTGACTAAGAGGAGCCTGCCGTGGTGCAGGCCAGTCCCCAGGCTCGCTGGGCATCCATCCCCCTCCCACGGGCTGCCATCAGTTTGGGCCGCTTTGGGGTAGTTCTCCTTTCCATCACAAACGGAGCTGGACCACTGAGGGTCCATCTCCACAGCGGGTCCTGAGCAATAACCACAGTTAATGCTGAGCCCAGAAGAGGTAGATTTAGGGCTAAAACCAGGCTGGCAGCAGTATGCAGCAGGGCAGTAAGAGAGCTAGGGAGCAGCACAACGTGCGTGGGCAAGATGCATGAGCATACAGAGCATTTGGGAAGAGGCAGAGCAGCGTGTGCCAGGCCTGGGGATCAGGTCTTACCCGCATGTGCAGTGGCAATGGTTAAAGGTGCTCCATCTATGTGGTTTTGTAGGGAGAAGTGTGCTCCTGGCCATAAGGGTGCATTGCCTCTGTCCCCTGGGCTGGCCACCCACACTAGCCCCAGTGCTGGGCATAGCAGGACATGTAGATGACATTTATGAGCTTGGTCCAACCTCTCCTGCTAACTGCATCTCTTTGACATACCCCCATGTATAGGAGCAGAATCTGGGCCACCACGTGAAATTCCTGCAAACTTCTGAACTGTTTGGTTTTTATGACCTGTTTGATTTGTCCGGTCTATTTTTTCCCATGCAAACATCTCAGCCCAGAGGGAGGGACTAACCAGGAAAGCACCTTTCTCTGAGCTGGCCACCTTTTTGTTGGTACTCTCTGCAGGGCAAAGGCTCCCAGACGTGGCTGGCAAACATCCTTCCACAGTGACAAACATCTCCAAACCACCTGCTTTGGGAGAAAAAGCCATGCAACCAGGAAGGCCCAGTTCTCACCACAGGGGACACTTTGGCCAGGCCATCTCCCTGGTCCCACTGGTCACTACCAACCCCTTCCCCTCCGCCGCCCCTGACCGGGGCACAGAGGGTAATGCCGCCAGCCCTGGCTGGCATGGGGCGGGTGACCAGCGCTGGCCACCCCGCACACCTCACGAGTGGGAGATGCCTTTGGAATGCTGGCGTGAGGCTACCAGTGGCTCGGCATCTCCGGCGCACTCTCTCCCGCCGCACACGCTCCCAGTGAAGTTGTTTGAAAGTCTTCCGGCAGTTTTCGCGGCCAGGAATAACAGATTAGCCATGATCTGATCAGCCCAGTATCTAAGCTGTTATTCTCCCCGCTGACAAGTATTTGAAAGAGGGGAGGGGCCACTTTCAGCCCAACGATGAATCTTTCACCGACAAGAAAAGACCCTTTTTTCTCCCGCCAGCCGCAGGCTGCTCCGTGCCCTGTTGCTAAGCGAGACCCGGGGCGGCCGTTTGCACGCGGCCGGCTCCAGCAGAGCCCTCGGGTTAGCAGGATCAGGAGATTCACACCAGACATCTTGTTTTTTAAGGGGGGGGTGTTTCTTTTCTCACCCGCCTTTGACTGGCAGATAACAGCTCGCTGGCGAGGCCCAGGGATGCCCCTGCGGAGGCAGCTCGCCCTGGGAGGAAAGGGAAAATGCAGAAGCCTTTGGAGGGTGGGTTGGGGCGTTGGGGTCAGGGGCTCAGCCCTAAATGTCTGGGGGTTTGCTGCCACACATGGGGTTGTCCTTAGCCGGGCTGCAGAAGAACATCCCCCCCAAACCCACAGCCCCTGTGTCCCAGTGGGTTGGGGCACAGCAGGACCCTGGGGACATGGCCTTGGAGGGTGCTCAGCGCTGGTGGCTTAAAGAAAAGCCTGGCTTGGCTTTAGGCAGGGCATGCAGGAGCCTTGGGCATGCAGGAGGACATGTGGCAGGGGAAACGGGAGGATGATCTTCAGGCTTAGGCCAGCTTTTTGGTCCCTGCAGCCTCACACTACTCCGGAGCACCCTCTCCCCCTGCCAGCTCAAAGCGGGGCCAACCACCCTGAGAGAAAGAAGGCAAATCACTAAAACAAAGGCTTTCCAGGCTATTTCTGGAGCTGCCAGCATGAGGTGCCCTCGCCTAAGACATGGTGCTCACATCTCCCTCCTCTCCTGCAAGGCAGCGGTGCAGGCAGGGCTGCAGGCTGCCAGGCCCTGGGCTGGCACCTTCCCAGAGCCCTGCCTGCCCTGCCTTGCCCTCCCTGGCAGGCAGGGTGCCGGGGGGGAGGAAGGAGGCTTTCCTTCATGCGTGTAACCCTCCAGTGACTTGTACTGCTGCCGAACCTCCCTCACCAGCCCCGAGAGAAGGCACCCCTGGGTATTACCGATGCACGGCAGCTCAGGCTCTTTGTGCTCAGCCCTGTGCAGGAAACCCTCCTTCTCTGCTGCTGTAAAAAGCCTGGAGAAACCCCCACATCCCTACCTCAGCCTGGAAAGACTTTCTTGACCTCAGACTCCTGCGAGCCCTTGATTTCACGATAGGTGGAGGTGACCAGGGCTTGTTGCACTGATATTCAGGAGGGCGGTGGAAGAGACACAGGCTGTTTCCCTTTCCCCTGGAAGGGCACCTCAAGCTTCTCCCTCCCCATGGTCATGCCCTGCTCCCAGTTGGTGCAAAAAGCTCCAGGGCAAGATGCCAGAGAGGCTGCAGAAGTTACTGCTGCTTTGAGCAGCACAAAACGGAAAGAAACCCTGAGCCTTCAGCTTAGAAACACAAAAGGCCGGATCCGTGGCTGTGATACAGCCCTTTTCTGTAGCTTTAGCAGCACAAAGCAGCTGAAAAACTGGCTTCTCTGTCGAGCTGAGCTCTTCTCCAGTTCAGGGAGGTCCCTTGGTGAAGGGACCAGTGCCAATGCCCCAGCCACCTCCAGTGCCATGGGCAGTGGGACAGGATTCCCAGTGCCCCAAGGTTGTCCTAAGTCACATTGGAGACATGATGACTTTCTCCAGTCTTCCCGGGAATAGATGTACCTACGTTTAGGGTTCTGGGGGAAGGTAGAGTTACAGTGCAGGTGCTCTGTCAGTTTGTGCTTGCCATGGCTGTGTGGGCTTGGCAGTGGGCAACTATATCCCCTAACCAGCAACTTCTCAAGGGCTTGTTCAAGCCACTCTAGACTTGAGCCAGCGAAGACCAGGCGAGGTCTGCTGACCTCTGAGACATCTCTTGCAGTCCCACCCACCCAACTAACTCTCTGTCACCCTTGCACTGCAGCCAGGACTCGCCACTGCAGAGGAGCAGTAGGAGAGATGGGGAGTCTGGAGCATACCCTTCATCCTCTCCTGGGGAGGCCAAAGGACTTCTGATATATATCTGGCGATCCTGGCCCACTGCTTGGTTAAACCTTCAAATGGTCTCTATTCCTCTTGGATAAATTGCTCAACTCATTTACTTTATTGCCTGCAATACGATGACCCAATGCTCACACCACGAACGTGAAGACCCATGTTTCACTGTCCCCAACCTTTATGTCATCGTGGCACTGCTAGGAGCTCCATGTGCTACAAACAGCAAGTCCCCAGTGTCAAAATGAATCGCTCTTGACTGTATTCCTTTTGCCTCAGTTGTTTCTCCTGCTTTTGCCTCCAAGCCTTGGCTTCGCCTTGACTTTTGCTTGGCAGGTGCTGGAAGGTGCTTTGTGGGTGAGAGCAGCAGCTCCCCAATCAACTTCACTTTTCTCTGGGGAATCCTAAAACCAATTTACCCTTTAATTCTGGGTAATCTCTTTGTTGAAAATGCTGTATAAAACCCTCCTCTGGGAAGGATGTGGTCTGCAGAGAGAAGCCTGACTGTCCTCCTGACGATCTGATCATCTGCAGGAGAGCACAGGGGATCGTCCCTGGCCAGGGGAAGAGCACCACATCTTTTGGAAGAGGAGAAGAAATTTTGCCTTCAAGGACTAGTCGGTAAAACCTGATCTGAGAATTCATGTCCCAGTGCTGAAATAAACCATTGTGCAGCAAAGAATAGTACACAATGTAAGCACTCAGGAAAGAAGAAAATAATTTTATCCTGATTTCTAGTGTCTTCCTGACTTGTGAGCATCCTCCCATACTCACACATGTCAGCGGAACACAGTGGAGATATATTTATATGAAAATCTGGCTGTCTCCACAGCTATCTATAGCGTTTCTTTCTGTGCCCTTAGCTCCATCCCATGGCTATGGGTTTGCTTTGCTTCGGTTTGGTTCCAACGCCTGGAACATCCCTGTGCAAAGGTGCAAGGGGATGGTATCGGCACCCCGTACCCGAAGGGAACCGAAATAAAGAGCCATCATGCAATCACACCGGCAGCTTGGATGGGTTGGGGGGCACATGGGGAGCCTCGAACCTTGCAGCATCCTTTTCTGGGGCGCCGCCGGCAGGGACGGGGGTCCCCCCACGGGCCTCCCTGCAGACGAGGGCCCCCGCTCAGAAAGAAGTGGCGGCACATCAGTATGCAGAAGTGGTCGCCGCTCGCCAATAAATTAGCATAAACCACTCTAGGAGGTAAATAGACATACAAGGCGCCAGTGTGTGCAGCGTGGGCTGCGGCTTTGTCTCAGCCCCACTATTGTCACGGCCCCTGCTGCACACTGACCGAGTGGGGCCGGTGTGGTGGGCTCTTACACTTTTGACTGCTGGATAAAAGGGGGGAACATAAAGAGAGGGGAGAACTTTTTTTCGGGTTTTTTTATAAGTCCAGACGAAGTTACAGACGTCTGTTAAACGTCAATTACAGCTGAATAAAGACGTCTGCTTGAGGCTTAGTTATGGCTCCTTTCAGCCTCCGAGATTTTTCCAGGGCTGGCCCGGGATGCCTTCGGCAACCTAATTTGGAGATTGTAACTCTATAAACAGGCTCTGGCATTAATCAAGGCTGGTGAAAATGCAAATGATGGTGTGGAGGGGGCTTGGGGATGGGACGGGGTCCTGTGCCTTGCAACTCGGGGCAGGGAGTAAAAGGAGGAAAGCAAAGAGGAGGAAGAAAGGGGCCATGCAGAGGAGCAGGGATCCACAAATAGAGAGCTTGGTGGGGTTTGCTGACTTTCCTCCTGGTGCTCTGGGAATCTGGTCCCATCAGAGCTGTCTGTACCCGCCTCTGCTTCCCGCTGGTTAACCCTTGCGGTGCTCCGGGCTGTATGAGCCAGGAACATGGACTTTCTATGCCTAGTTGCTTAGGTTTTCCCAGTAAGACCAAGGCAAAAACACCAAGAAACTGGATATTTAATGCTTTAAAATTCTGGAGGATCATTGGGTTTTTCAGAGAATCCAGACTGTGTAAGAGAGGGTGTCAGAGCAGCGTGGAGACTGCAAGGAGCCTCTCCTTTGGGAGGGCAGCTCATGCTCTGCATGGTCGCTCATCACTTGTTATGTGGCTTGTTGATATCATCTCCCTTTTGTCAGGGAAAAGAGGCCTCTGAGCTCTAGCAGGGAATGAAGTCCAAGGTCAGTGTTGTCCACGCTATTAAAAGCCATCATGGTGACCATGAAGAACAAAGCACTGTTCAGCAGGGACAAAGTACCTAGGGACCTTCTTCCTTCTCAGACACATCTATATGAAGAGGACGAAGGTCTCTAGAGGACTTCTAGAAAACACCTGACAGTATTACCTTGTGTCCTGGGATGCTCTGTCAGGCTGAGATCAGTACTTGGTGAGGAGAACCATGCCCTATCCTACAGCCATGTCCTAGCTGGACATTGCATCCCAGAATACAGGAATAAGCCTGAAAATCAGCGTGGAAGCAGCAGAAACAGTGCTGGTGCTGAGGGCTAACAGTGTTTTGTGTGTAACATGGGGGAGGCTCACTCCTCGCTCACCCAGCCCCCGGAGCGCCCTTCCCGTGCTCTGCCCCAGTGCTCAGCACTGCACCAGCCCGATGCACCATGCAGAGACTGTGGGGTGGATGGTCTAGAGGACTTCTGATCTTCATCCCTTCCTCAGATTTTCTGGGAATCTTCTATTTTTTGGAAACATTTGAGAAGAGGGGTGCAGCATTTTAGAGATAACAGTAACACAGGAGCCCCCTTCTCATTCCCACTTCCTCGAGAAAGCATTTTCTCCTCTCATTTTCACTCTATGGGGAGCATCCTGTCCCCATCCCAGCCTCTCTTTTTCCCTTCTTTGTCACTCCCTTTCCCCCATCTCACGTGGTAACCCATTTCCCTGTCTCCTCTCTATTTTTATATCAGAAAAATCAGACTGGCAGAGAGGTACAGGACACCCAGGCACAGAAACTCCAGTGACCCCCCTCTCTGGTTTCTTGGAGAAGCTCTGTGTCTGTTGTACTCAATTCAATACGCCTGGGGTACTGCCAGGTCTGTGGGAGACAGCAGTTGGAGTCTTGGCCACCACGCAGACCTGCCATGGGACAGGCTTGAGGGGGTGACAAGAAGGGGGATTTATTGCAGAGAACTGAAATAGAAACACACATCCCAGGTCCTTCCCCTTCAGGTGGTGATCAAGAGAAAGCCTGCCCTTCCCAAGCCATCAGCCTGACATTTCTGGGGACTGAAACCAGGCGTATTTTCCCCTGGTTGACTTCCATTCACCGATAGCTTCACTGCAATGGGCTGAAAAACCAACTGCATGCTTCTAGAAAACACCTGAAGGATCCCCCAGCCTGGAGAGGGTCTACAAAAGGGATGTAGGCCAGAGGAGCTTCTTTTGGTTATGGCTTCTACACAGCTGAGATGTTTTCCTGCTGAAACATCCTGAGAAACCTGTAGTTGGTCCCGGGGAAGTGTGAATGAGGGAGGCAACGTGCTGAGGCTGTGAGGAACCCCTTTACAGGGAGGTGGCACATGTTCACAGGTGTCTTTTGCAGGATTTGATTTTTCACAACGGGATGCGGCTAAGGGGAAAGCCAAGAGAAGGACAGGAGGGTGAGACCTCAGAGGGTGTAGGCAGAGACACAAAACACCAATCCCAAAACCGGTCCCAGGCAGCTGGTTGTTATGGGCTGGGCAGGGATCCATGGTTCTCTGTGGTCCCCTGAAACCCTGTGTTCACATCCTTTCCCCTTTCACCTGGGAAGAGGGGGACAGGCGGGTTTTTGGGGGGCTGACACCACTTCCGAGAAAAGGAAGGTCAGACCGTGCAGTGAGAAAGTATCGCTGAGCCCAGAAACAGAGACAACAGAAAAAGAAGGGATGGAGGTGGGGAGGAGGATGGAGATGAGAGAATCAAAAAGGGGGATGTGGATCAGGGCACGGAGCCAACCCGGCGGACAACGCCCAGGGCTTCCCGAAAAAAAAACGGAGGATGGGGTGGACCAGCGACAGCTGGAAGATTTAATTGCTCCTCTCCGCAGACCTGCTCGGCTCCCTCCCTCTCAGATCTGCATTTCAATATGAGAGCAGCAGTAAGTGGGATGCCGCTGGAAGGGGTTAGAATGATTAATCATTTAAAAAGCAAGATCTTAATTACAGGGTGCAATTTTTGCTATTTAAGGAGTCCATTAGTTTCCAGAAAGGAAAAAAAAAAAATATATATATTGCAGGTTATTCTCCTTTTGAAGAAAATGGGAGGGGTGGACCGGGGGGCCGCGGCACCCAGGCTGGCGTGGCCGCCCCTGCTGGGGCGAGGGCGTTGGTGTGCGAGGATGGCGAGGGGGAGGTGGTGTCATTTGTTCCCCGAGTGATATTTTTGAAGGGTGCTGGCTGCGAGCGTTCGCCACGCTCAACCACGCGTTGGCACAATCTGTGCCGGAGCAGGCAGACGGCCTCTGCTCAGCCTCCCCCGGCACGGCTCCTCCTCCCCGGGGGCAAGGGGAGGATTCGGCCGCTGTCAGCACCGCTGACCCCTCGGCCGAAATAGCTCCCAAAGGGCGTATCAGGGGGTAATTGCCGTGATAACAGCTTGTCTGCTGGGAGCCAGGCTGAGACCTCGCGTAGCTCGTCTTGCCCGTGGCTTGGGGCAGCTCCAGCCGTGCTGGGGGGCTGCAGAGTGCCATGGGCCACGACGCCACCCCTGATTGGGGACGTGGAGCATCGGGGTGCAGGAGGACACCGCCTCAACTGATGCTCATGATGGCTCGGCCCCGGCGGCTGCGGACTCGGCCCGTCTCGCCCCGCGCCGCAGCCTGGAGGGAGGTGACAGGGGTTAATCGCCCACCGCCTCCCCTCTGACCCCTCTGTGGGTTTTTCTCTTGTATGGTCATTTAGCCGTCCCCTGACACAAAAGGGAGCGATTAAACACAGCTCAGGCCCTTCATGCTTTAGTGGATTAATTTGCTGATCCCCCACGGATTAAAGGTCTCGACAGGATCAGCGGGAGCAGCGGGGCAGACCCCGGCGGGAGGAGGCCAGTGATAGTCCCGGGCAAGCCCCAGCCCACAGCAATCCCCCTCTCCAGAGACCTGGCGGTGTCACTGAGCCATGTCAGGGTTCAAGGCATCGGAAGCTTGCCTAAATACCACGTCCCCCAGCCCTCCAGCTCGCTTCGCCCAACAGCCGGGGGACGGGGGGTCCCCATCGCCCTGTTTGCTCCAGCAACGGGAACAGAGCCCGTCCCAGCAAGGCGGACGGGGCGAGCGTGACCGGCTGCTCCAGAGGAGGGGGGGGGACGACTGTGGTGACTTTGGGGGGGCTGTACCCCAGTGGGGGAGGGTGGGGGCACAGTCGCCCTCCCCAGGCCTGCGGGAAGCAGAGATTGCATCTGCCTTTAATTACTCCCTCTCTGCATATCAGATGCTCGTGCACCTTCTGCACATGAATGCTGATTAATTGCAGGGTTAGGCTCCAAGGCAGGCCGGACCACATTATTTCTGATGTTTGCTCTTTTCACGAGGAGAATAAATGCCATGAATCCACAGTAATCAGTGGCTTTTAGCTTGTCACTCTTATGACACTCTTTACTTAGACCAGGAAATGGCAAATGTGGTGGAAATAAGAACTTTATTATCTCTTTTTTATTTTTTTTTTCTGCTCCCAAAAGGGAGGTGTGTGGCAGGGAGGGGGAAGAAGGTGGTGGGGGCATCTCGCGGCGCGGGAGAGGGAGAAAGCGGCTCCATTTTCCCTGCACCCGAGGAGCCATGCTTCACCCTGTTTGGTGAGGGAGAGAAGGAAAGCAGCAGCATCTTCTTTGTGGAAGGAGGCCGGGGCGACACGTCAGGCTGGGGCTGTCCTGGAGCAGTGGTGGCACCTTGGGGATGGCAGAGCTGGAGGGCAGCAGGGTCTCTGCCACCCATGGCCTTGCCTGAAATACCGAGCGTGGGCATGAGCCGTACGGCCACCTCCAGGGACAGATGTCCCCATGTGCTGCATCCAGCCTGGGCGACATCTCGTACCCTAACCAAAGGAGAGGAACAAGGCGGGGGGGGACGACAGCCAGAAGGGTGCTGGGCCACCCAGCAGGGACGGGCGCTGGGGGACGAAGAGCAGCACCCGCAGCATCTCCCATCCCTCATCCGTTGCCTTCCCTCGCCGGCAAGCCCCGCTCTCCTCCCCGGCCGAGCCCCATCAGCTCAGGTGGGAAACCCTTTCACCGCCTCCCTCAATGCCCTGCTACCGATCTCATTGCCGCCGCTTAGCTCAGTGCAAGGGCAGCCCTCTGCTTTTCAGCGACGAACATCTGGCGTGCCGCGGGCGGCTGGCCACCGGCCGCCTCCGGCCCCCTCCCCACGCCGCCGGGGATGCCCGCAATTAGGCAGCCCTGGAGCCCCTCCACCCCCCCAGCCACGGCCCCGCTCAGGTGAGCGCCAGGTTCCCGGAGATGGAGGTGTAATTAAGGTTAATCAGAGGGCCGGGGGGGTCAGGGCGGTGGTGGGGAGACCCAGCGAGCCTAATGGCGGCCGTAATTAGGCAGCTGTGGAGAAGCGGTTAATGAAGACGGCAACCGTTAATAAAGCTCTTCCTGAGCAGCCTTCTGGCCCGGGTAATTGAGGGATTTGCAAGTGCCATCTCCCCCTTAACCCTGTAATGAGCAGACCCGTGGCAGCCCACGTTAACCCTTCCAGGGACGGAGGCGGCAGGGTCGTCAGCCGCCCTTCTCTCTGCGGGGACGTGGCAGCGGGGCTGGGGTCGTGGGAGGTGGGTCTGAGCCTCTCCCCTTGCCACCGGGTCCCCAGGGCTCCCTCTGCCCCGTGGCTTCCCCGGGAGCCCTTTGAGCCGTGCTCAAAGCGGCTGGCAGAGACTTTTCTCGCAGATGCTGTGGTTTCCCACGCCTGCCTCGGCATTATGCAATCCCCCCCCCAGCCCTCGCCGCCCCCCCGGCCCCACCACCCACCAGCGCCGGGATGTCATCATCAGCCCAGGCCCTGGGAACCCACATTGTTAGCTTAGTAAATAGAGAAATCCCCACTCAAGCATTGCAAATGAGGGCAGAGGGGGAGCCGGGGAACCGCGCCGGCCACGGCAGGCCGCGGGGTCTCTCCCCTCTCTCTCTCTCTTTGAGTTGTCAGATGAATTCAGTGGTTAACAAAGAGCAAGGGAGGGAGCTGAGCTGCCGTCGCAGCTGGGTAGGGCGATGAGAGGAGGCAGGACTGCAATGCCATCGCTCTGGCGAGCAGCTTCAGCCCTGTGATACCTGCCGCAGGTGGGCAGGAGCTCAGGGTACCCCCATGGCTGTGCCTGCTGTGTACCCGAGCATCAGCAGCTGCACACCCCAAGGCTCATACTGCAACAGGGGGTGATTTTTCGGAGGGTGAGGCAGCCAGGGGAAAGGCTAAGAGGGGCTGGGGACATGTCCCATCCTTGCTTCGCTTCTCTGCTGCCGTTCCCCGGGGTGTCCTGGGGACCCTGCTGAGCTATGGGGACCCAAATGCTTGTGAGCATCCTGAAAGTGTCGGTAAGGAAGTGAGGCAGATTAAAAGACACAGAAATGCTTTTATTTTCATCTAAAATAGAAAACAAGCACAAAAGGGCTGCTTTTGTAGAGCAGTGGTTCTGCTTCTCTGAATGGGGCGTGAAAATCGCCCGGTGAGTGGAGCACCCATTGCCCAGCACCAGCTCTGGCAGCGGTGATGCTCCTTAGGCTGTGTCACAACAAAGTCTCTCTTGGCCTTACCAGGAGGTTGTCCTTCACCTCTCACTGAGGATCCTCCCGTTTCCCTCTGGTTGTGCGTTTCTGCACACACAGGGAGGTGTTGAGAAAGGCACACGCTCCCCTTTGCAAGGTGCACAAGGGCCAAGAGGTGCTGTACGAGTACATCCCGCTTGGTGACAGGGTCCAGAGCCAGGCTCCTCACTGAAACCACTGCGTATCTGCCTGTGAAAAAGATCAGGCAGGGCAACTGGGAGGTCTTTAAAATCTTTATTAAGACGTTGAGGTGTAGATGCCCTTCTCTGCCGGTTGCCTTAGCCTAGGGCCTGAGAAGGTCATGGTGACATGTCAGGAGCTTCGCAGACTTTCTTCCCTGCCTGGCGTTGTGAGCAGTGATGCTGTTCCTGGCACCAAGCAGTGCTTGGGGTCCTGTTGCTGCTGTGCCCACAGAGCTGCCGTCCAGGGGGGTCCCCATGGGTGTGCACAGCCAGAGGGTCAGGAGGAGCTGTGAGTCCCTGGCTAGGGCCAGGTACACTGGGGGAGAAGGGCTGAGGTGGGCACACAGCTTCAGGACAGGTCTCTCCTAATAAAAAGCTTTTGCCATAGTCAGTGGACAGTCAGGGAAGTCTGCCCAGAGGTGGCAGGCAGGAAAACTGAAGGCACATTCTCTTCGGCCACTGTGATTTGTGAGGGGTTGAAAGTTCTCAGTCGTTGGTTTCTCATGCTAACCTGGCTTTGTTGAACTGTTTTGTCAAACTCTTTAAATTGTGTGTTTCTATTATAATGACATGCTGGATTTAAAATTAAAAAAGACTTTTCTGAAGGTTGATAGTAAAAACATTTCACTCCGCATCTCTGCCTCTGGTTTCTGCTGCTGCAGTAGGACTAGCAGTGTGTGCAGGAGGCTTGGGGAGCCCCCAAAGTCCTGCTGGGGGGCTCAGCAGGGCACTGGCAGCCTGGCTACCCTGGTAATTTGTGCCATTGGGAGCTTGTTAGGGACCAAATCCTTACCCCAGCATAAGCAGGGACAATTGCTATTGCAATCACACAGCCGGAGGCAGAGCTGCTGGGATCCTGCACTGGGAGTGAACCCCCATTTTGGGGGGGTACAACCAATGCCTGGCACTCTTGTGCCCTCTATGCCAACCCTTGTGCCTGTTCCCAGGCAGGGACAGCCCAGTGGGAAGTGCCAGTCCTTATCTCCAGGGTTTTCCAGAGCAGCGCATGGTGATGCAGCCCGAGGCTCACTCATACTCCAACCTCTCCCCAAATCTCTTGGACTGTCCTCAAGTCAACCCTCTCCCACCAGATATCACTGCCGATTATACTGGGAGCATTGGAAGGAGCCAAAACCCACTCGTCTGAGACCAGCCCAAATTGGGGATGGATGTTTGTCCTGCCCTGTACGTTGGTGTGTGTGGATAGGTGGGAAAGAAGATGCTGGGAGGAGAGAGAAGCTTGGAGCAGCACTTGTATTTGGGAAGGATGATGAAGAAGAAACCACGCGTTGCAGCCCAACAATTGGGGGAGTCCCAGATGCTCTGGGTGCTTCGCATGCATGTTGGGTGGGCAACCATGCTGCGGGGTAAGGCGAGCTCCCAGGATCTTCCAGCCTTATACCTAGGCACCTTGGGAAATTGGTGGAGGGTCAGCCTGCATCCCTCCATCCCTCCATCCCTCC
>JAOXNO010000070.1:33874366-33895135 GCA_028565335.1 Limnodromus scolopaceus
TAGTCCAACCATCAACCTAACCCTGACAAAAATCACTAAACCATATTCCTAAGGACTACGTCAACCCATCTTTTGAATACCTCCAGGGATGGTGCCTCAACCTCTTCCCTGGGCAGCCCATTCCAATGCCAGATAACCCTCTACGTGAAGAAATGTTTCCTAATATCCAATCTAAACCTCCCCTGGCACAACTTGAGGCCGTCTCCCCTTGTCCTATCTCCTGTGACTTGGGAGACGAGACCGACCCCCGTCTCTCTGCACCCCCCCTTCAGGTAGTTATAAAGCATGATAAGGTCTCCCCTCAGTCTCCTCTTCTTCAGACTAAACAACCCCAGCTCCCTCAGCCTTTCCTCATAGGACTTACTCTCCAGCCCCCTCACCAGCTTTGTTGCCCTTCTCTGGACCCGCTCCAGCACCTCAATGTCTTTCTTGTGGTAGGGGGCCCAAAACTGGACACGGTGCTCAAGGTGAGGCCTCACCAGTGCCGAGTACAGGGGGACGATGACCTCTCGGGTCCTAGTCACCACACTGTTCCTGATACAGGCCAGGATGCTGTTGGCCTTCTTGGCCACCTGAACAAATGTTCAACAAATGTTGGCCACCTTGGCCACCACACTTGCCTGAGTTGTCCCTCTCTTCCTCATTACCCCTGACTTACAGCATCAGCACCAATAACTGACTTGAGCACCCAGGAACAGAAGAGGGAAAAGCAAGGAAGAGTCCTTGTGCTTTACTTCTCTTTCCTGGACCTTAGCAGGAGTCAGGAGCACATGGAGTGGCTAACAGCTGATTTTACGCAATCTTTATGAAGAAAATGCTAAAGGTGAATCTTCTTACCATCTTCAGCTGCCTAGCAGAAGTGTACAGAGAAGGCAGATCCACACTCTTCCCAAAGACAGGATGAGAGGAAAGAGCACAAATTACAACACAGAAAATTGAACTTAGAAGCTAGGAGAAAAAAATTCACCCAGTGGGATCTGGCAGTCAAACATTGGGCCAGTTTGATTGGAGAGAGTATAGCATCTTCATCAACAGAGATATTGAGAATTTGACTGGACAAGATCCTGAGCAATTTGATTTCAATGGACCTGCTTTGAGTCAGGGTTTGGACCAGATAACCTCTAGGACTCCCTTTCCCCCTCCGACATTCTGCAGTTTCAGGATTAGCAGTAATTTATCTGCAGCAAACAGCAGTTTCTTAATGCTTCTCTCTTGCTTCAATTCAGAAGCAAACCTATCCAGCCTTTGTACTCTGACGTTCAAGGGTGCTGAGGTAAGGGGTGATGTCACATATACTGGAGAACTTTAATGATTTATAGGAGTTTAAAGCCTCAGAGCTGAGTTCTCACTCAGGTTTAATATCTGATGAGGATGTGCCTCAGCAAGCACCCTGAGCTCATGCTGATAATGGTTTCCATGCATTTGTTATCTATCTATCTATCTATCTATCTATCTATCTATCTATCTATCTAAAGACTTATGTGGTAATTTAATGCTTTATGGCAAGTGGCTTATAGTAAATGAAGCAATGAAAATCTGCTGAATATTCTGCTAGGTAGTAACAGGGAAGAGTTACCAGGGTCCTGTGTGTCATTATCTCCCCCACTGATCCTTCGGGGATTCCTTCTACCATTTCTGTCTCCGTAGCACAAACATTGTCCTCTCCCTACTATTCACTCTGTTAGATACCACTGCACTGTCACAGTACTTGACTGCAACAAAATTAGAAAAGCAACCTTGTAAGTGTGAATGTCACAGTGCTTGTACAGCCTCCTTCTGCTTAGAAAACTGACCTTACTTCCCATTCTTGTGATCTTAAACCCAACAAAGCATGCACTGGTCCCTTTCAGTGACATAAGGCTGGAATAAATGACCAAACATTTGTTCATCACAGGAAATGCACCTATCCATGATGAAATAAATAGCAATTTACTCAATAGATTACATGGATTAACGGGAAACATCAAAACAAATGTAAGTAGTTCTAGTAGGGAAAAGAAAATCTAGAAATCATGTTGCCTTTGGCTACTTCAAATCAATCAGCATCAATTGAAAAACATATGCAAATATCACTTAAGTAAATTCATCCTTCTCCACTAAAACCTGTCAATCACAAGAACAAAGAATATCACTGGACAACTGTATTTTGAATGCTGAGTACATTTTGTACTAATTGTAGCATTTTATTATATCATCAAGTAAAGGAAAACTGTCAGTGTTCTCAATAACTGTGTACACAATAAATGCCTGAGAGATTGTTGCCATGAGTATTATCTGTCAAGCAAATATCAGTGCTGCAATTATTGTTTTCTTTCAGCAAATATAGAATCAACCCACAAAGAGTGACGGTGGAAGAGCGCTGGCACCTTTATAGCTCTGTAACTCTGCCAGGGAATGATTTAGCCAAATACCCAGATGGTGTGAATCAACACAGCTCCATTGACTTCTTCAGAATTAACTCACTTTAGGCCATCTGAAGACCTGGCCCATGGAAACCATCACTAGGTCTTCCAGCCACACACCAGTGCAGGGGTGTCCCCTGCATTCTTGGCATTCCAGCCTCTCTCAGGCTTAGCCCAGGTCTTCCTCCATCTGATGCTTCCCAGACAGTGCCAGCACTCATAGTGATTCTCAGCATTTATGTGAAAAAAACCCAAAACTTAGTTTCTAGCCTAACTGCTTGAAGATAAAAGCTTGGTATCAGAAATCTCAAAAAAACCCCAACCAAACCACACAGAAATATGAAGGTGAATAAAATGATCCTGCTATTTGGAGCTTTTTAAGAAAAAATATTTTCTCTTAATTTCTAAATCTAATGTACTGATTTTTCGACATGACAGTCCTGCTACTATGTTTTGATCAGATAAGATTTAAAAACAACAAATTAGTGTGACTTTCCCATTTTCTGCAAGAAGCCAACATGCACTTTGAACCACTTCGTTCTTCCGGATGTTTTACCTGACACTCTGCCCTAGTTTTCTTCTTCAGGATTTCCCTTGTCTGAGCAGCTGGGAGTGGCTTTTAAGATTTCAGGCAATTGATATTACCTATTGTTTGGGATTCTGGTTCAGAAGTTGATTGTTGTCCATTTATTGGAACAAATGGCCCAAGAAAGGAATTGCACTCAAGAAAAAACATAGTGGCCTGAGTGCTGCAGATCTAAAATATGTAATCCACACAGACATATACCGCAATCCCCACTTGTGAGGACTGCAGGAGCTGGTAGCACTGATGTGGCTTTAAATTGCATCCATTTTCAGAATCTTTTTGGCTTTCTTTTATGTACAATTATCTTTTTTCACAAAGTTTTCAATTTCGATCAAGTTGTGTTTATGAAAAGGGAGATGGATCCTAAAATCAGGGTCATGGTTTTTTGCGGTAAATTCTTCTGCCTTTTGTGTACGTAGACTACTGTAGAATAAGACAGCCTCAGCAGGGTGGCTCCTGCTGAAACATGTGGGAGTATATGTAAAGCACGGAGAGGACTTTTATGAACCCCTGGTGAATCTCTTGCCCACACATTGGATAAATTTGTAAGATGGCTTTGAAATAGCCTGTCTGAGTAATTATCTGTCTGTTAAAGAACCACTGTTGTCTATTTCAGTGGCTTTCTGCCATGTTATAATTAATGAATTTTTGTGCTGATTAGTTTTTTTCTGTATTCATTAAAATGATACAATCAAGTAATTTGGGCCAAACACTTAATAAAGGTTTTTGATAGGGAATATAGTCTTTGATTTTCTTTCTACTGAATAATTACAGAGAAAAATCAAATAAGAACTTGTTTACATGAAAAATTAGAATAGTTATTTCACTTTAAATTCATGTCCTTCCTTAATCCTAAATAACTCTCAAAAAAGGCCTAATTTAGGGGGTGAGGAGAACAATGAAGTTATGCCTGTGTAACTTTGTTTCTACTCAGGACCTAAAGTAAGTGTCTCCATCAGTTTTGCTTGATTTTAATGAATTGCTGTTTTAGGTATGGGATTTTGTGGGCATATGCTCCCACCTTTGTGCCCGCCTGCCCCATACACAGCACCTCCCTTCGCCTCAGATGCCTAACGTTTAGTTTACGTAGCTAACTGCTGCTAGATATGGAGCTCCATGCTGTGACAACTAATTAATTTTTTCCTGGCCACGTGGCTGTGGGCTCTGCTTCTACAGCAGCAGGTTTTACACTACGCTTAACGCCACATACAGCTTGATGAAAGACTCCATCTCCGTATTTCAAGGTATTTCAAGGATTCATTGGAATAGCTTTGCACATTCTTCCTCTCTTTAATGTATTTAAATTTCTGTCCTGAATGATTCAAGAGCAACCTCTCAATTCAATTGTATCCTTTCAATTGTTTCCCACTATACTTCCAGCCCTGCCTGAGGTCAAGTTCCAATAATGAGCCAACAGAAGCCTTATGAAATTCAACAAGGAAAAATGCAATGCTGTGCCCCTTGGAGGAAGAAACCCTTGCAATGAAGCAGGCTGGGAAGCAGCTCTGCAGAGGAGGTCCTGGGAGTGCTGGTGGGCAGCAAGCTGAGCTTGGGCCAGCAGTGAGCCCTGGCAACAATGAAGGCCATCAGTGCCCTGAGCTGCGTCAGCAGGAGCACAGTCAGCAGATCAAGGAAAGTGATTATTCCCTTTACTCAGCATGTGTTAGACCACATCTAGAGCAATGTGTCAAGTTTGGGGCTCCCCAGTACGGGAAAGGCACCAACAAACTGGAGTGAGGCCACGGGAGGGCCACCATGATGGCTGGGGCTGGAGTATGTCACCTGTGAGGAGAGGCAGAGGGACCAGGGCTTGTTCACCTAGAGGGGGAATGGCTTTGGGGTGACCACACAGAAGTCCCCAGCACCTACGAGGCGCTTATGAAGGAGATGGAGCCAGGCTCTTCCCAACGGTGTGTGTCTGGAGGCTAAGAGGCAATGGACATAAGGTGAAACCTTGGAGATTCAGACTGGACAGAAGAAATGTTTCTCCATGAGGACAACAAAGCACTGAAGCAAGCTGCCCAGAGAGGCTGTGCAATCTCTGTCCCTGGAGGTTTTGAAGTCCACAATGTGGGTATAGCCCTGGGCAATCTGTTCTGAAGGTGCAGTGAACATGGGTTTGGGCTAAAGGCCTCCTTGGTCCCCTTCCAGCCCAAATCATCCTTTACTCCTGTTTGTGTCAGAGAGGAATTAAGATATGCAACATATTCCCTTTGTGATCGGGGCAATATGAAAGGTCAGTGATGTCCTTCTACCCCTCAAGATACGTACTGTTGTTTCAAATTTGCAGGCATATCATAAAGCTTACCTAAGCGAATCTTGGAAATAAGCTGAAAAAATTCTTCTTTTTTTTGATTCTGAAAGTTATGAAACATGAGCCCAAGATAAAATAATGCATTGCTAAAAGCAGAATAATTTACAGCAGCATTCAATCAGATAGTTTAGAAGTAAGTAAAGCCCTAGTATTAGGTTATGCTAAATATAAAGAGCCAAACCAAGTCTGGGTGTAACTCTTTGAGGTTTTGATTAAATTACTTCAGACCTGAATGGAATACAAAATTACTTTTGAGTTTCCCTAACCCATACCTAATGCACTGCTGGCCTGGAAAAGGGATTAGAAATTGAAGGACATACAGAGAATTGTGCCAGAGCAAGAGTTTGGCTGTGAAGGAACATCACAGCATTTCACAGATGCTTTCACTTAGTGATTTGTCTACAACTAAAAGTATCCTCCAAGCATACAGAACACGGAGGACATTGAATTAAGTATAAATGTCTTACCTGGTTGCCTTGGATATTTCAGGTACAGAACTTAGCACAACAGAGTCAGTACTTGTTGATTAGATTTCTGAAGAATAATCACCAGACAAAAAAACTATTAGTTGTTTGTATTATTAGCATTCTGCAATACTACTACTACTAATTATTATCAGCTGATCTTTAGCTGTCTCTTACCAGAATCTAGCAAGAACCCTGAGTCTCAACACCACCAGGTATTGAGAAGGTATGGAATCAGAGCTATGTAATTAACTGTAGCATATCAACTCGTTACTCTCCCAGCAAAATAATCATTCAGTATAAGCTATTGGAAGCAGAGACCTTTTCCTATTAGCTAATAATAGCAGTCTCACTACTTAGCAAAAATATCGTAACAAATATAAAAGTACCTTAGCCTGGAGTGAGAAAAAACAATATATAATGAAACCCAATCTTCTCAGGTTCTGGACATGTCAAAAATAGTTAACTGCTCAGCAGTCCCAGCCCTAACTGCTAATGGGATAAATTGAAAACCTCTTTGTCAATTAATTAACTTATCCCTGCTTCTCAAATTAAGAAATCAAATAAAGATAAACATGTAATTTTCTTTCCTTCCATGCTTCAATTCCCAAAAGTGCTGCAAATACGTTTTCTACAAACAGCCTCAAATGATGCAAATGATGCAAAAGGTGCAGTAGATAGTAGCCAGAAAGAAACCTTTAAAATACTGTTCCCAATTTGTTTAAAAGAAGAAAAGGAAGTGTTGAAGTGCAGAGGTGTACAAGAGCACGTGAATAAGACTCTGTCCCTGACAACTGTGACTGCAAAATTCCCACTGAAGTTATTTCTGCACAAAGAAGGAGCCAAGCACAGAGGGCGCCCTCCAGCACCTGCTTAATAAAACGTCAAACAGTGCTTCTCCTGCTATTCACTTCTAACATAAAGATAAAAAGCCACTTCTTACCCTCTTCCTCCAAATCCTTATCATCTTAGGACCTCCTCATCCTCAAGGGACTTGAGCCCACATCTGCTGAAAGAGTCCAAACCAACAGTTTTGCAAGGCTGACAAAGAAATCGTGAGACTTGGCCACTCTCACCCAAAAAGGAGGTGAATAAGTGTTGCTATGAGTGGATGTTAGCTGCTCTTCCCTCAAAGGTGTGTCTCAGAGCCACTGGGAAGAACAGCAAGGCATGGCAGTCGCAGGAGTCTTCCTGATGGAGCAGCCCCACCAAGGCTGTAGCCCTGTGCTTGGGACCTTCAGCACAGAGACAAAGCCATTAGTTTGACTCCTGCTCCCAGGATTCATGTTTTTTTTACAGAAATCTCTCTCATTAATTCCAAATTTCAAGGAAAGAGAAAGCTATCAGTTCCATTCTTTGATCAAATGGGTGTCAAGGACTACCTGAGAGACAAATTTAGGCTGGGAATGCTGGTGTCTTTCTATGGTCTTGAGTTCAGCACGGGAGCTCCAGACTGGTGTCAAAAAAGCACCTTTGAACAGGTTCCTCTTGAGTAGCTCTGAACTGATTCTTGTAAGTAACTCTGCCTGATTTTCCAGTTCAGCAGAGGAGCTCTTTGGTTGCCACTCTGTGGGACAGTGCATGGGGGAGTTAAGCATTTCACTTCAGAAACTGGGAACCAGATATCCAAAAGGTTGCAGCATAGCACCAGACTCTTTACCAGTTATGTCCACTATTGACAAATAATTTATATCCTCCTGGTTAATGCTGTACCTAAAACCCAAGGATCCTAACTTGACACAAGGGAATTCAAATGCTGTGATTTATTTTTTTTCTGAAAAGCCAGAAAGGAAGATTATGGAGAGGAAAAGAACTTATGAGGGAAAAGTATTTGCTTATGAATTAAAAGATAATCAAACAGAATGGGTTTAAATGTGAAAATCCATCTGAAGAAAATAAATTCTTAATCTACCTAATTTTGACAACATGTTGATAGGTAGTGTAGATTTTTTCTCTTCAGGGAGCCCACTTGCCATTTCTTCCACTCACCAGAAGCCTTCATCAACCAGTGTCTGTTCTTGAGATATCTCCCTATCTCAGGGAGATCCCCTGTTGTCATTTAAGCCATCTTCTTGTCTAACATGCAGAGGACAAATCTGAAGCTGAAACTCTTCTATTTTTCAGTGTAAGATAAAGATATAACTAATTTGCAACAGCAGTCAGTGTATGGAACAGTAATCATTTCAGATTCCTTTAGGAATTCTCTAAGCCTAAGCCTATCAGCCCAGCAAGGTATTTGGACATTCTAGCTTAGTGTACGTGAGCTACCCTAGGATTTCATGTGATTTAGGGAACTTGAGTTCACTTACTGAATCAGGTTGGCATAAAACACTAATCCTTCTCTTGCCTCCCTCCAACATGTATTACTGTGGACAGTAGGTACTCCTTTTCATAACTGGGCAAAGAATTGCAACAGTCGTTGTCATTTTCAAAGAAATAGCATTAAAATTGATGCTGAGGAATAGTTTTGCCTGTTGCTGCATTTAAAAAGGGGATAGCATAAATTTATGATCGAAGTAACTCCTAAGGCCCCACTGTTTTGGTAGATCCCTTAGACCATAGCCTTGCTACCATTTTCCTTTGGGTTTTTGGTGTTTTGGGTTTTTTTGTAGCAATTATGCACCAAGACCTCACTGCAATGATACCCACAGAAAGAAGTTGAGACAATGGGCACAGGCTGGGTTTGCCAGCAGCTTGGCTGTGGTTCCCACAGGCATGGCACGCCTGGGGCACTAGGCTGACATCTAAAAGGTGAGTGATGCTGCTGCCTGGGAGACTGCTGCCCTCCCACCTGGCCTGGGCGTCAGACGGGCTCCTCTGGGTGCTCAGGCTGGGAGAGGCCAGCTCAGCAAAGGTGCAGTTAAGCAGATTTTTTTTTTTTTTAATTATTTTTATTTTTTTGCAGGGGTGAGTGTCCCTTGCTTATTACCATACTTAGGCACCTGTCTCTAATCGGGTTTTGGCTGTAGCCTGTGCCCGCCTAAAGGTGTGATCTGTAGGATATTTTTGATGTCATTAATGATTAGATTTGCTTGTGCTCACTTATACCCACTTACCAGCTCCTTGGCACTACCATGTTGTTAGAAATGGACATGCAAACTAACACTCTCTATGTGTGATGTTTTTGTGCTATGTTTATCACAGTATCAGCACAATAGCTGAAATAATACTAAGAAAAATGAGGAAGAATCACAGTATACCTTTTCAATCTCTGTTTGTGCATTAAAGTACGAGAACAACATCCATGAAAAGGCAAACTGCTACTGGCAGGTACCTCACTGTGCATTGGAGCTAGCAACCTCCAGTCCCAATACAGCAACAGTCCCAATTCAGCAACAACTGAATTCAGCCCAAGACCTGATCCTATCCACTCTCTTGGGGTATTGAATTGTTTTCCCAGCCCATCTGACCTCTTTCCCCGTAGCCCCACATCATGTCTTCACATGGGCAGAAGGAAGCACCTTCTTCATATACATAACCAATCCACTGAGGCTGGCTGGCAGGTGCCAGCTGCATGCTGCCCTCTATGGCCGGGACTGCTTGGTGTCCTCTCATCTGGCTGGAAACACAACACTCAAGTAAGGAGAGTACATAGGTGAGGTTTGGGAACCTTCTTGTTACCTGGGTAGTTGACCACCAATCTGCCCACATAATGGAAAGACACCCTGTGATGGCAAGGGGCTGGAGCATCCCTCCATAAAACCTTATTCGACCCGCTCCAGTTGAAAGATTCCTGCCAGTGATGCATATCCGGATGTATTTTTCACTCTGCTGTCAGCTGTTCCCAAGCCACTGCTTACCACAGATTTAGTGTATGTTCATCAGCTTCATCCTGCCTTCGAAAGCACATTCTTACCTTAAAATCCTTGTTTAGCCATATGCCAGTCACTCACACGCTCGGTTCCTTGGGTGAATGAGATCAGGCTATTCACAGAACAGTATGACCAAGCCCTACAGAAATAGATGTCCAAGTCACTTTTTCCAACCTTCCTTCTCCACCCACTTCTCCACAGAAAGGAGTTTGCATATTTGTACCATGAGAGGATGGGCACCTCTTCTCTTTTCATCAATGAATGTAGCACTTAGGCAGAATTCCACACGGATCGCGCTGCTTCACGCCATTCCCTTAATAAATGCAGACCACTTAATGGGACAGTTTAAAAGACCAAGTAACCAAAGCAAATTTATTAAAGCAAAGGCACAGAAATTCCAATTAATGATGGTTGGCATCACACGAATTGCTCCTTTTCTGAAACACATGCTAAAATGTGTCTTCAAAGGAATTATTTGACAGTTTCATTTATACATTTCTATAATTATAGCCCCCAGACTTATCTGTCAACTGTCTTTATTTCCATTCACAAAAAAAAAAAAAAAAAAAAAAAAGGCTCTTCTCACCAATTCCAAGCATGAATATATTTTCTGACTGTATTTCTTAAAAGCCTACCCTGCTCAACCTTTTTTCACCCAAATGAAGAATTAGCTGGTTTAAACTCTCACCCAAAATATTTATCACGGGGAACAAAGATATTGGAATCATCTCCGGGGTTGGATTTCAATTCTCCCTTTCAGGCTTTTATCTTTTCAATCCAAATTTCAGTGACAATAATCCGATTTTGATTGACATTAAAATTATTTATTGTCACATTGTAGCTGTTTAATAAATTGTGCCTGCTTTATTTTTTGGCTTATAAATATGGTATTTTTACTACCTTGGTGCTTAATTCAAGGGAAGGAGCCAATTCTGAAGGCAGGCTGCAAGAGTCTTCACCCAGACAAGATGTAAAAATGTCTTTTTACACACAAGACCCTGAGGAAAGAGACGATTCCCCCTTTTTACTAATTTATATATTTTAAATCTCTCTGGTTTATAAAATTTCGCTTTATTTTCTAATTCTAAAATATGCTCCTGTGAGCTACGTGCAAGAGGAAGATGATTTTAATCTCCATCCAGATACAGAACAATTAATTTGTCAGGAGTATTTAAAAAATCAGGAAAACAATTCAGGACACTTTCATGATCCAGATTTGAAAGATTTTTCACCATTCAGGGAGTGAGTTCATCCAAAAAAAAAAAAAATTAATAAAGCAAAGCCTGGAGACATCCATTTCAGAGTGCCATTAAAATCTGGGTCGCATTGCAAATGATTTTCTTTTTTTTTTTTTTTAATTTCCACAAATTACTGAAAGTTAAAAGAACCACCAGCCCATTTTACTATTTAAAAAAAAAAAAAAAAAAAAAAAAGAAGAGAAAATTAAAAAATAACATATAAAATTGTAGCCCGTTTTAGAATAAACCAAAAGCAGTCTCTGCACGCCTCGGCAGAAATATTTCCCTGGGCGGAAGATTTCAAGTCTGGGTCCCGCAGACGTCTTTTGCTGGGGGGGGGGGGGGGCGGCCTTTTCACCCTGGGGACCGGGGGGGATGCTGGGGGGTGCCAGGGGATGCCGGTGCCCCAGAGATGCTCTGCAGCATCTTGCCCTCCTGCCTGCAACGGGCACAGGAGGGTGTTTGCCTGGATGCCCTCAAAACCCTTTTTTGGGGGGAGTCTGTGGCGGGAGGTACTTTTCCCATTGGCAGACAAAGGAGATCTCTGCGGAGGGACAGCAGGTTTGTGACCGGTGCCCACGACCACGCAAGCTGGGGTGGAGGTGCCAGGGCCACGGGTGGGCTTGTGAGACAGAGCAGGGATGCGGGGTGAGGTGGGGAGCAAGGATGCCCAGCCCCGGCCACCCCCTGCACCCTCTTCCCCCTGCACAGCCCTGCTGCCACCCCTCCCCTGCCACACGTCCCCCCCCCCAAAACCACCCCAAAGCCCAAATCTATATCTTACATCTACACAGGTTGGGCTCCTTTATTGGCGATGCTGCTTGGGGGTGGCGTTACTTTCCCACGGGAGAGTCCCTGGGGAAAGGCAAGGCCTTTTCGTAGGGACATGGGGTGGCCTTGGGGACACGGCCCTCGCCCAGTGCCAGGGGGGGACAACGGGGCTGCCCCAGGTCTCCCCTCTAATCTCCCGCGCTGCCTCTCCCAGCGCCGAGCGGCCACGGCGACTCTGGCAGCCGCGTTTGTTTACGGGCTGAATTTGTATTAAAACGGTTCATTATTTCCCTGACTGGCAGGTTTCCAGTGTCCGTGCTAGTTAATAATTGCAGCCAATTAAACCTTCGCAAAATATGCATTGCGGGGACGGGGTGGAGGGGACACACACACACACACACACACACACACACCACGCGAGGATTTCTCGCAAGCCCACGGGTGGCTGGTGCCGCTGCGAAGGAGCCTCGCGGTGGGGTCGGGGATGCGACGTGGCATCGCTGCCATCCGTGGGGACCTCTCGGGGACAGGGTGGCCGAGCCCCTGGGATGGGGACGCTTGCGGGGCTGTCACTGCAAAGGGGTTTTCTCCTTTCAGAGGGGCAAAAATTCGCAGGGGGCGGGGGGAAACACCAGCAGGATCCACCCCAGCCCTGCGGATTTGCTGCCCGCCTTGACCTTGCGGGTACCAGCGCTGCCCACCCCAAGCCCTGACCTGTCCCCTCGCCCCGGATGGGTGTCTGCAAGGTGGGCTTGTGCTCAGCCGGGGCATCGCCCCAACCCTGGGCACCCCACAGCAGCTGCGAGGAGGTTTCTTTTCAAAGCAGAGCTCCCTCTTTTCCTGCCTTCCGTCTCATTCCCTTCCGCCGCTGGAACACCCTCTGCCTCCGCAGGCCGGCAGAGCATCGCCTCCGAACCCCACCTCCCCCAATCCCCCTCCAAGCCAGGCACAACTTGGGAATAAAACATTTCTCGGGGCCGAAATACAAGCAAACCTCCGTGGTCCAAAACCCACCCCGGAGCTGAGACTTCCCAGCTCCTTCCACCTGTGACCTCGGGCGGCTTTTGCGAGCCGGCAGGATGCGAGCACGTTTCTCGGCCGCTGCTTGAAAAGCAGCCAAAGACCGGGAATAAAGAGACATTATTTAGCCAACGCTCGCCCCGCTCTTTGAAGCCGGGAAGCTCGGCAGAAAGGCTGGGTGTTCAGGCGGGCTGTGGGAAGGCTGGGGGGAGGATGTTTCTCAGATGCTGAAGTCGCTCGGAGAGATGCGGGAGCGCGATCGTGGGGAGGACGGCTGACGGGGAACCGCCGCCTTTCAGGAAGGCAAATAATCGCAGCCTAGGTTAGCTCTTCTGTCGAGAGAATAATTGTGCTTCTAAAGGCCCTGATATGATGAGCAGCACTGCTTTGAAATCGAAATAAATACATAAATAAATCAGAGATCTTGGACTGATTAAGGCAATTGCTTCCCTTGCTTTTGCAACCCCTTTGGGTCCTGGTTCCCAGAGCCAATTACATATTTAAAAAGTTTCTCTCTTAAAAAAAAAAAAAAAAAAAAAAAGGATTTGCAACTGTAAAATAAAGTTTCTTTGTGGTTGCCTAATGAACAGCGAGGGCCGGGGCAGTTTACAGCTTATTAATTGGTTTTAAATGGCTCCAGCTCTGTCTCGGAGCATCTTTATGAGCTGGCCACAATGTGGCTGTGCCCTCCCAGCTGCCCCGCGCGGGGTCAGGGCACGCTGGGCACCGCCGGCTTGGGCCCCTTTGTGTGGCGAGTGAGTGGCCAGCCCGCCTCCCCCGTGTTCTCCTCCTCCTCCTCACAGTCAGCCCCACAAAACGCCCCCGGGACCCGCCGAGCTCCCCGCCGCCTCGGCCAGGGTGTGGATGCAGCCGTGGGGGAGAGGAACCGGGGAGATGCTGAGGGTGCTCAGCCATTACTTTTCCAAACATATTCACAATTTTTCCAGCTCCCTTCTCCCTCCGGTACGACTATGGGGGAGATTTGCTTTGCCACCCACTCCCCACTTTGCCTTCCGCAAAAACCTCCTCGCCACCCGAACCTCAGCTTATTTTTAAGCTCCGCTTGGCCACGACACACGGGAGCTCGGCAGGCGGCACAAGCCCAGGGGCTGCCCGAGCAGCACTGGCACGTCACACCTAACAACACCATGCACCTCCAGGCACTGAGCAGGTGGAGAAAAGGCTCTGTTCCTCACCCAAAAAACACCCAGGGGGGTAATTCAGCAAACAGTTTCCTTGTTATGAGGATGGGGGGACATAAATCTTTCCCCCACCCCGGGGAGGCACAGAAACCTCACACCTAAGGGGAGGCAGGGCTCGAGGCGCAGGCCTCCTCGGATGTTTTCTGCCCATAAATGTGCGTTATTGGCAGCAGAAATTATGTCGGATTGGTTTTGGGATATAAGGAAACGCTGGTGATTATTGATATTTTCCAGAGCTGATTCCAAGCCTATTCTTGGGCTTGAACGTGTCGCATGTGTCACCTCCGACGAACAGTTTTAAAGCTCTAATTCAAAAAATAGCATTATGTTTATAATACTATATAAGGTTTTCTCCTGGCTGTACGCATGGGATTATATATGTATCCGTGTGTGGGTGCGAATGTGTGTGCAGGGATGTGATGAGACAAACAACTCAATCTGGAGCCGGCGGGGAGGCAGAGCCACACGCGCAGCCCCGAGAAGCGGCTGGTTCCCTTTGGTACCAGTTTGGCTTCTTTTTTACTGGCCGGTGGAGTTGTCTGAATAAACACGTTATCGTTTGGGCTGATCCATAGATACCCAGGCGGTGATGTTGTAGGTGCAGGTATATACATCTGGGGGTGTGTAACAAGAGGGGGGGGGGTGTATTCACCAGCCGTCGAATGCCGGAGAGGGGCCGGTGCGTGACAAGATGCCAGACACTTTTCAGTCCATCAAATATGTATCTCAGCATTTTTCACGGCGCGGGAAGGAAACAGTAATTAGGCGACAGGACTTACACCGGAGTCACGCCACATCCCTTTCGTCCCCACTCACGAGTGTGCTGGCACGCCCCGCCACGCCAAGCAGAGCCTCACCCCTTTTTAAACACAATCCTCATTTTTTTTTTTTTTTTTTTTTATGATAACAGATAAATTATTCAGCAGAAAGAGCATTTCCCCCACTCTGGGACTTTCCCATTAACACCTTACTGGTCATTCCTGTTGACCCCTGCCCGGCTCTACTGGTTTTATGAAACTCTCTGGAACAATACTGGGAATAGCAGCATGTGGGAAGGAGGAGGAAGGTTTTAACTGCATGGGGTCTTCCATCTCCAGCTCTGTTTCTATGGATATCTGAATGGAGTTTATATTTATCCCTCCCGTTTGAGCCATGTGTGCAACTTTGGAGGAGGAGGAGAAGGTGGCCGCGGGCAGAGCCGCTCTGTCGGAGCTGCCGGCTCTGCTGAGCCCTGACCCCTTTGGGTCAGCAGTGAGAGCATCACCCCGATGGGCAACATCAGCCTCGGCCTTTCTCCCAAGCCAAAATGTCACTGCGAGGGGGATAAACAGCAGAAATACTTGGGCTAGAGCTTAACGCAGCAGCGAGTGCCGTGTCCTGCCAGGGAAGTGGCCCTCTCCGCAGCCCCCAGCTGCTGGGCAGGGATGTCAGGGCAGGAGCATCACTCTCAGTCCCTGGTCCCCAGTCCCTCCTGCAGCTTCCCTGTAAACGGCCAAATTTCCTGGGAGCAAGGGATTTTCCATCCGTCACGTTGTCCTTTGCTGTCAGGAGAGGAGTCGGCACGGCCCCGGCGCCGGGGGGGAGCGTGCCGGGGCTCCGGAGCAGGTAGGAGTGGGGAAAGCGAACGCGTGACTCGGCCTGGCCTCGGCGCACCGGCTCCCGGAGCATTACCATGATGGCTCCATCATTAATTGATCAATCACGGGATGACAGTTAATTAAGTAGAAAATAAAGCTACTCTGCCCAGCCTGGCATTAGTAGGCAGCGGCATTAAGATTTCTGGAGAACGAGGGGGGAAATTAAAAAACAAAGGCACAGCTGGAGGAATAACCCCGTTGCCGGTGGCTGGGGGTGGCAGCCGGGCACGATGCTCCCTGGGCCGTGTCTCCGAGCCCGGGATGTGCAGGCAGACCCTGCGTGGTGCTGACAGCCGGTTCTTGGCTTCTTCTCTCCTTCCCGAGAAGCCGGATCCCACCCGCTGCCCTCCAGGAATAACCCCCCTTTTCCATGTGGCCCCTTCCCTGCCAGCTCCTGCCCGGGCACCGGACCCTCGCCAGCCTCCGGACCCGCAAAGGGGCTTTTCCTTTCAATCCCATTTTCCCATCTCCCGGCCCTGCCCCGTGGGCTAACCCGCAAGAGAGAAAAGAAAGAGAGAAAGCCAGAAAGAAAGCATCCTTCTCCCCACCACCCCCCAACCTCGTGTGCCAGGGATTGTCTTGATATGAAAAATTATGGTTTTTGTTAAAAACTATTACTAATGAGGCGTCTTTCCTGCCCTTAATTGTTGCCAAGGCGATGACCCCAGCCAGCCATCTTTAATTAACTTAGACTAGATCTCCTGAAATGAGTTCCTCGGGTAAATTGCTCACCACGGCTTTCAGGCACGGAGCCGTGTTTGCCAAGCCCACCCGCTCCGGCGCGCTGCCACAGCCACCGGCAGAGGTGATGGCACGGGCCGGCGTCCCCCCCTCCGCCTGCCCCCCCGCCACCGCCAGGCCGGGTAACCCCCGAGCCAACGGGTAGGAACCCAGAGCAAAGATGGGGGTGAAGGACCGACTGAGGCCCGACCATAGGGAAGGGGATGAACGCGGATTTCTCCGTAAAATGGGAATTCGCCCCGGCTGCCGGCTCCTCCCGGGACCGGAGCATCACGGGGGCCGTGGGTCCGTCCGCGCGGCGGCTGGCGCCTCTCCAAGCGAAAATCACATTTCCTGCCTGACAGATAACGCCGGTCAAGAGAATGCCAGGACGATTCCTGAAAATGCCATAATTGTTTTAATCTGATGGCGGATAAAAGATAATGATGCTAACAATATTTAAACGTAATTATAGTTTCCTGCGGCTGTTGGGCTCTTTGAATCCTCTCCACTCAAGTGGCTTTGTTTACGAGCGGCTTCAATAAGGCAGGGCCCGTTTTCCTCTTCTATCGCCTTCACACCTGCACCTCCATCCAGGCGGGAGGGTGGATGCTTGCCAAGGGGCTGGCTCTTCTTCAGGGACTGGTGCTGGCCAGCTCTGCGCCCCCCACCACCCCCCCCCCCAGGCTCTCCTGCCCTTGGCCCACCATCACCCAGCCTCTGCCTCCTGGGATGTGATGCCCACCATGGGGGTGGGATGGTGGCGCTCGGACCTCAGCAACACCCGAGGGGCAGGGATCTGTCTGGGGGAGCTTTAGGGACAGGTGGTAGGAATAAATCCACCCCCGTCCCCCCCTCATGGGGATGTCGTCGGCATATGGTGGCTGGTTTATACTGGTCACCTGTGTCAAGAGCTGTGACCACCTCCTATAGCCCCCACATCCCACCCACAGCTCCCCACCAGGTTGAACTCCCCAACATCGATATAAAACAACAAAGAAGGACAAAGGGATTTTTCAGGAATGATTTGCTGACAGCAAACGAATAAAAAGCACCGGAGGTGGATGTCCAGGGGCTCAGCGTCCGCGGGAGAAGAAGATGGAGGAAGAAGAAAATGGGATGAATCCCCTACATTGGAGATTGTTAACACGATCTTAAAGAAAAACCCCAAAAAGCAGCTTTCTTTCCGGGGGGCTGGCTGGGCTGACAGCCCAGGTAGTGCTAAGAGAGGCTGCAAAACAGCTCGGTTGAGCGCGCAGAAACAAGTAGTGAGAAAAGAGGGGAATTAGGCAAGGCTTTTAGAAGAACTTAAATATGAAATGGCTATTTCAGTCGCTGGAGTTTAGCCTTCTGTGTGAATCGGTCTTTGTAAATAGGAATGGAGGATAGCCAACTTCCCCAAAAGGGCTCTACGGGGGGTCCGGAAAATCACAACGTCCTGAGTTTAATGGGGAAAAACAGATAGAAATGGCAACAAAGAATGGGGAGAAACAGCAATAAACCTGATTGTTTGGTAAATAAGGCTGAGCCTGTTGCCTTGAGAAGGGAAGTTTGAAAAGCAGCTGGGAAATGAATAACCGGTGAAAAGTTAGGAGAGAAAGTGGCATAACAAACCCAGAGGGTTCCCAGCGCCGAGGGGTCAGTGCCGGAGCCCCCGCGGCGGGCAGGAGCGTGGGCCTTCGGAAGCGCCGGGGAGGAGGGAGGAAGCAGCGACGGGACAGTATCCTCTGCTGCTCCAACGTGATAAAACCTGGCACGGCATAGAGGAACACGGAGGGGTCTCGCTGCGCTGATGAACTTGGCCTTAAAATGAGGGAGGAATTCAGCGTTGAGCGCAGAGAAAACAAGTCCACTGCCTACACGGCAGTGAAGCAGGGAGGAAGAGCGCTCTGAGCCGTGGATATGACTTTGGAAAGAGCGGCCCGGTCGCTGGCAGGGGGAAAGAGGTGCACGGCGAGTCAGAAATGACTCATGAGGGACCAGAGGAGAAGGCAGGGATGGGTGAGAGGGCAGGGATCGGGCTCACCCTGTGCCACACGGGTCCCTGCCTCGCCGAGGGGCTCTCGCAGGGCTGAGGAGGCAGCGGGGAAGGATGAGGAGCCAGGGTGGAGACGTGCAATAGCTGCCATCTGAGGAGGGATTTAAATAAACTAGGATTCCGGCCTGCAAAAAAAGAGGGGACTGAGGAGGAGGAGAGAGAGCGGAGTGTGAGAGCATGAATGGCAGGGAGAAGGTGAACGGGCGCTGGCTACTCACTGCTGGTCTCAGCAGAAGAGGCAGAGGGCATCGGATGCGCCGGCTGAATGTCCGGCACAGGGAGATGCTTTGGTACCCACCTGGGGGGGCTGCAGGGGCCAAAAGTTTGGAGGGGTGGGAAAAGTAATTGGGAAATAAAGAGCAGAGAGGTGTCTGGCTGCTGGAAGGGCTGGGAGCTCTGCAGGACGCTGGGCGAGAGAAGGCAAGGGAGTGTACCCCTCCCTGCCACCATCCTGTGCCCTGTCCTGGGCTGGGGCACTCTGAGGAGGGGGTGGCTCATCCCCGGAGCTGCCGCGGGTTTGGGAGCAGGCCGGGGTCCTCTGCTCGTCCCCGGGGGCATCTCTGACTCCCCGAGATGGGAATGCACCTCGGGAAGGGACCTCTTTCCTAAAGCAGGGCTTTCTCCCTCCCAAAAATGCACCTCCACGTTTCCCGACGGCTCACCCCCACCCCGCCGGGAGGGGTCTCACCAATTGCCCCGTGTCTACGGGGAAATCCACGCGAGAGACGCGCGGGGACAGCTCTTTTACGCGACACACGTCCCTCCCCACGGAGCTCGCCCACCCCTGCTCCCCCACGCAGGACCCGGTCCCGGATGGAGAGGGGGAGCTTGACCGGGGAAGCCCGGGCCTCTGCCCTCCCCGGCCCCGCAGCCCACGGCCCCAGCGAGCCGCTCCGCTGCCGCGGACACGCGTGGCCGGCGCGGCGCCGGCTCCGCGGGCTGGGCGCAGCCCCGACGGGGCGCGTTGACATCTGTAACCAACACGCCGGCTCCGGCAAAGGCAGGGCTGCCCGGCCAGGCGGAAAATTAACACTGACATTGAGTTTAATTAAACAAAACAACCAGGCTGTGAGCTGGAGCGGGGACGTGGCGGCAGCTGGAGGAGCCGGGCTGGGCGCGGTTTGGGAGCGACACCCGCCGCCGTCCCGTCGGGACGAGCCCCAGACGCGGTCGCGGCCACGCCGGGCCCGGGAGACCGGTCCCGGCTGGGGGTCGCGGCTTTCCCGCCGACCCTGCCGTCCAGGGCCGGGCAACACCTTTTCCCTTCCTCTTTTTGCTCGTCTGTTGGCAAAAAAACCCCAAACCAAACAACCGAAAACGCGCGGGGAGCAGCACGGTGGGGGAGGCCCACGCGTGTCTCTGCACCGGCATGAAGTGGGGGGGCTGCCCGGCGCGGAGCGGGGCCGGGAGGAGGCGGGGGGCGCTCCCGGGGCCGAATTTCGTTGAAGGGGGTTTGGGGAGACGCTGCTCCGGCGAGTCTGGGCACCGGGAAAGACCGACTCTCCTCCCCCCCCCAACCCCGCTACCGGCTCCGGCCTCGCTCCCGGCCCCCCCGGCCCCAAATAAAAGAGGTGGGAAGGGCCTGATGCGGGCAGAGAACCCCCGGTAGAGCGTCTCCCGCTCGGCTGCTCCCCGTCGGCCACCAGTAGCACCAGTAGCGCACCAGTGGCGCTTGCACTTGAAGCGGAGGGGAAGCCCTGCCCGCCGGGGCTGCGGTTTTATGCCGCGCCGCTCGGGAACCGCTCGGCTCCGAGATCCTGCGGGGGCAGGCAAAGAGACACCCCCGCCGCCCCCCGCCCCCTTCCCTTCGCACCGCAATTCTTCCGCGGAAGAGCTGAAAATACCGCGCAACAGCGCGGGGGAGCAGCCTCCTCCAGCCGCAGCGCTGGTGGCCGGCGTTTGGGGCCGGGCGGTTGTCGCTGTTTCTGGCTAACCCCCCCACTCTGCCCCCCCCCCCTCGCCCCCCGACAGCTTCCTTCAGCATCAAGGACCCCCCCCTTCTTCCATCCAGCCCGCTGCGCCCGGGTCCCGGAGGCGAGGGGCGATCCCTCTGCGCCGCACTCATCCTCCTCCTCCCAGTCCGTAGCTTTGGGGCTTTTAGGCTGGTCATTTTATTTTATTTTTATTTTATTTCTTTTTTTTTTTTTTTTTTTTGGGGGGGGGGGCGTGAAGGCGTGAAATGTCGGCTTTGAAGGATATTTGTAATAACATAACCAGCAAAATGAATGTCATATTTTTGCTCCAATGAATTGGATTTCCTGAAATATTGTCTCCGTAATGATGCCTTTAGGCTCCTCTGGATTAGATAACTCTCCAACCACATCAAGAAGGCTAATTATCCCAAAGCCACTTTCCCCGCATTTCCACATCTATTTTATATATCTATGTATATCTATGTATATAGACACCATATTCTCCCGAAATCTCGGGGGCTGCCGCTCCGCAGGGACACGCACCGGCAGGGGGAAGGGAGGGCTGCGCCCATCACCGTGGTGTGTGTCGTCCCCCCACTCCCCCCGCCCTGTCAGGCAGAGCACGCCCGGTGGGGGGAGGACCAGAGGTGGG
>JAOXNO010000070.1:33909416-33941184 GCA_028565335.1 Limnodromus scolopaceus
ACTGAAAATGGAAAATTATGCAAAGCAGGAGGAGAGGCGCTGGGGGAAAGGGGGGAGGGAGGCAGCGAGGTGTGGGGGATGGGGAGAGGGGAGGCTGGGAACGGAGCCCTGACTTGGGGGACACCAGTGAGCTGGCACAGGGGCAGCAGGAGGGACAGAAGTTTCCCGTGACTGAATGCAGGACAGCCCCTGGCACCTTTGGGGGCTGTCCCCTGTGGGCAGCTCTCCAGCCTGGCTTTTCCCAAGGGGTCTGGGCTGTGCTGGGGTGATGCCCAGCTGGAACACGGTGGGTACACCCTGTATCCGAAGCTGTGCCACGCCAGGAGATGCAGCAAAACGGGGCCCATGGTGACCTACTTCAGAGGTGTCCTCAGGACCTCCGTTACTATGGCAATGAGGTTGCGAGCAAACATTATGGCTTTTTTGGTCAAGGTTTTTGCTTTTAATCAATCACAAAAACCGGACTCACGTACCGAGGTGCTGGGGGTCTTGTAAGAAATGGCCCTGAACAACAACAACAGCAAGGGCCTGAATCCCCTGTGGGTCTCAGCCACCCACGCGGTGATGGTGGACACTCAGGTGAGTTAAGGAGCATCCAAATGCAGCTGCCAGAGCTCCTCCCTTCCTCTTGGTCCTCAGAGGGACCTCTTGGTCCCCAAAAAGTCCTACTGCTGCAGGGTGGGCCAGAGCCCCAAATGAGGCTTAGGGATGCTGTGCAGGCACAGGAGGGGGAATGAACTTTCCCTGCATGTGTTATTGCCCAGCTTGTGCTCAAACTCCAGCATCTGGCCTAACGTAGCGTTTGGAGAAATGACTCGGCTCTTCCCAACCCAGCTGTAGAGCTCCTCTCTCTCCTGGAAACCTTCCTTGGTCACATCTCAGCTTCTGGGATCAGTTCACCTTTGGGAAACCTCCCTCCCTGGCACCATGACAGCTTCTCCGTCCCAAAGCCACCCTGTGCCTCTCACTTGTGGGGCTCTGTGCAGGCTCCCTGTCTGTGGGCCAGGACCACCTTGCACATCCTCACTGGGTGCCAGCTCCCTTCTCCATCCCATCTTTCACCTGGCACGGAGAGCCACCCACTTGGTCGCCCCAAAATCCCCAAGCTTGGTGCTCATTGCTCTGCTGCCCCTGCTTAGTCCCCTCCATCCTGTTCCCATCTTCTTCTGTCTCTCCTCTTGATGGCTTTTGTTCAGAGCAGCCGGTGCTTTTCCTTCACCCTCCTTGGCATCACCCAACACCCAGGAACACAAACTGATCCTGGCTGCCACCTTCCCTCCCTCTCAGCCCTAGCACAGCCTTTGGTCTCATGCCCATCTCTACCTGGCTGCTCCCTTTTTTAGCTCCTTCTCCCATGTGTTGCATCAGGAAACCTTCCCTTTGCATCCCAAAAGGATTTCTCCATTAATCCCTTCTACCGTGCCTCCCTCCATGTACCACCACTAAATTTACCATCAGCCCTGGTGCTCACCCTACACCCCCAAACCCACGTTTCAGACAGGTATGGGGCGGATTCACGTGGGGTGAGTGCATGGCGATGGGCTGGAACACGGGCAGGCGTGGGACCGTGCCTGCAGAGATGGGCACGCTTGCCCCAGCATACACGTGTTCCTGCCTGCACATGCCAACACCTACATGTTCCTGCCCACGTTCCCGCTGCCAGATCCGAGGCTGTGGGATTTCAAGGGGAGCTCTTGTTCTCCCCTGGGGCATGGGCATTATCTGTGCAACACGGCTGCAGGCTGGGATTGGGGTGTTTGGTCTTACAGTCACTAGACGAAAAAGATGCTGTGTCCATCTTCTAGTTTCTTCAAGAGCCATGCCCTGGAGTAAGGCTACATATGTTGGCCAGATCCTCAGTAAAGCCCTGGAATAAGCTGTAGGCACTGAAGAGGATTCATCTAAGCAGCACACAAAGAAAAATAGCAAAAAATAAAGTTCACGGGGGCACAAGGAAAACAGAGCTTCCACCCACAGAGCAGCTGTGTGGGGCTCTGGGGACAGGCAGGCAACGTGGGAGATGTTTCAGAGCTTGCTCTCAAGATGATGCATTTGCAACCACTTCCCTTCTGCAACCAGTGGAGGTAAATTGAGTTACCTGCCCTGCAGATGCACCTTTCAATCCATGTACCCTTGGGTACGGGTACGTGTCCTGGGCTGCTCTAAGGGTGGCAAACCACCATGGCAGAATGATGCAAAAAAATAGATCTGCCTTCATAGGAGAGGAAGAAGAGGGATCTCTTCTAGCCCTCGATACCCTCGACAGGCAAGCAACTGCCCCTCTACAACCAAACCCAGGAGAAGGGACTGCTTGGTGTTCCCACCTGCTAAAAATGGGTGGGGTGGGGATGTGGAGGACCACAAGGGATTCAGGGTGTCCTTTGGATCAGTATGGCCTCAGCTGCCGTGCTGGAAGCTGAACTGTTTCCAAGGAGGATATGGCAAGAACAGCGAGTCCTGCCCAAGTGACGGTCCAAAGCGTTGGCACTTTGTCCTGATTCAACCTCGCCCCAGATTCCCGCCCCGGCGTGCATCCAGGTTTCTTTCTCCTTGACCCATCTCTATCAAAAGAAGCGCTGTTATGAGTCTCCGCTCTGAGTCTCTAATCTACAAATAGAAGCAAAGCAGCCCCTGCTACAGAGCTGAATATTTCCACTAAACCCTATTTCGATGCCTGTCCTGGCGAAAGAAGCCTTCAGGGACCGTGCCCCTTGTATGAGAAGTTAAATATTTCAGCCTCCAGCAATACAAGACACGGATACGATATTAAACTATACAATTGCTATATGTCCCTGCATTCCCATCCCAGAGCTGCACTGCGAAGGAGTAGCTCCAGTAAACCTTCCTCTGGATGGGGCCAGGGAGCCATCTGCCTCAAGCGCTGGGGCATGGATGTGCTTATCGGGCACCAGAGCTGGCTCTGCCACCCCACACGGAGAAGCTGTGCCACGGGAGCTGCTAAAAGAGCATTTCATTTCCCAACAAGGCCCCGGAGACCTCTTGTGTGAGGGCCTCGATGGTGTGATCCAGGGGAGCGCAGAAGAAGGAGACGCGACCCCAGGCTATAAACAAGCCTGACTCCAGGCTTGTTGGACCTTATTGCTCTACACCGGGGCTCAGGCTGGCCTGTCCCCTTGAGTCAGTGCATCTCTCCAATGCCACCACCGCTGGGGAAACGGCGAATTGGGATTTCTTCACCTCCCTCTTCCCCCCATTTCCCTCCCCTAACTCCTTTTCCGCATCATAAGCAAAGTCCTAATAAAGCTCCCATCCCCACTGCCAGCCCTGCACCATGCTCCCAGCAGAAAAGAGATGCAAAGCCACGCTTGGAATCTGATTCCCCGGCTTTAAACGCTGCTCTGCCAGCAAAGTGCGACTTGAAAGCTCCCCTGTCACAGTTACAAAGCTCCGAACAGCCCTTCCTCGGATAATCACGCTTATCTCCAGATTAAGAAAGAGAGACCTGCAGCTGAGGCTGGTCACATGGGCTGGGATGTGGGCAAATCTCTTTTAAACAATCCCCATATAGCTGTGACCTCCACCGCAGCCCAAATACACCGTCCCTCGGTCCCACTCGAAACCCAGCTCTGGAGACATGACGGAGCATGCGAGAGGGGACCACGCCGGAGAGAGCGGGGGCAGGAGAGAAACCAGGGGGAGGAGTGAGAAAGCGACGGAGAAGAGGAGGATGAGAAAGAGGGAAAAAGAAATAAGTAAAGGGAGGATGTGGGAGAGGAATAGGATGGCGTGGAGAGGGAGGAAGAATGCATGGATGGAGGGGGAGGATGATGAAGGACAGGGAGGTCTCTGCTACTCTTCCTGCTGGGGATTAGTTGTCCCTGCACTGTCCTCAGTTTAACTCTTCCTGCTCTGTCCCCGGCTGGCAGCCCAGCCCGATTACGTGACTCCAGCTGTGCCAAGCAGCCTTGGCAGGGCGAGCGTGTTACCTACTTTGCTGCCACGGATTCATTAAGAGGCTTTTGCTTGTGTGGGAATAGTCATCCCAATGGGGAAAGGAAAAAAAAAAACCACCAACCCTTCTGCAGATCAACCTGGTGAGGAGCTCTGACAAAGCGGTTTCCATGGCCCTGCCTGGGGCTCGGGAACAGAATTCAGGAGAGGCAGGGATGTGCAAACGGGAGAGGCAGGTGGAATGGGGGGAGATCAGTGGGAAGGAGTCCCCAGCCAGGTCCCTGCTCCAGGACAAGGCACTGGCCAGGGAGGGAATTGCCAGCCCTTCGCAGGATGCTGGCCCCTGGTTCTACTTTGTGATTAAAGGCCACCTTGCATCTGGGTCAGGGATGGACAATGCATTTACCCTGTGAGCAATGAAAGGTCCGAGCAACCGCAGAGTGGCTTTTTCCAACAGCAGGTTCCCCTCTCACATCCGTGTGGGATTAACACAATTACTTTGCAACAGAGGAGCCCAAACGGCTCCGAAATGGGCACAGATGCAGAGCACTGGGGCTGGACCTCTCTGAGGACACTCACGATCTGCTGGCACCGACTTGGCTTTCCAGACGGGGGCTTGGCCACCGGCTGCAGCTCGCCAGGAGGGACTGCAGTGCTCCCTCCCTGGCTGCTCATTATTCACCCTGTGCAATTAGCACCGCTGATAAGTCACATGAAATTGCCTTTGTTCTCCAACTGGATGACCTGTGTTTCACGGGAGTCCCTTTTTCCTGCACGTTACTCACAAGTTGCCCACCATACCTACTGCTGGAACAGCAGCGAGGATTTTGGGGCACTCTTCGGGCTGGCCACCAGTGCTCCCTTGTAGATGCCCCATCCAGGTTAATGGGGAGGTGCAGCCTGGCCCTGCCCATTCTTTAGGCTTCTCTGGGCACAAAGGAGAGCTTCTCCTCCCGCATCTCACTGGGGACATGTCAGCTCTCCTCCAGGCAGGTGGCTTTGCTGCTCTCTGGCTACTCTACCATCTCTTTGTGTCACTCCCAGCTCCCCTCCCAGCAGCAGAGAAAAGCCCAGTGCAGCTGCAGAGCCAGTGGGAAAAGAGGCATAAGCCCTTGCCCAACCCAAACCCCACTGATGCCAATGGCCACCTCACTTAATCATGACCTGTCCTTTCCTTCCTTGCCCACCAGAAGGTGTCAACCTCGTACTCTGCTGCTCAGACCAAGCCATCTTCCACCCAAGCTCCTTGCAGGACCATCCCCACACCATGGTGTCTGCTCCTGCTCTCCATCCCTTCACCGCCAGCGCCAGGATCTCACGGAAGGGAAGACAAAGCGGACGGGAGCCAGCATGAAGCTGGTGCCACCAAATTCCACAGCAGACAAACTGTCTTGCCACAAAACTTCCTGAAATGACCCTCGCATCAGAGCAGCCTTGCCCCGTGTAATTCCCTGCTCTTTCAGCACCCGGCAGCTCCTCGGAAGCAGATGGGAACATGGGGAGAAAAGACATCTTGGCCCATTCTATAGCTTCTTCTCAGTCTGCTCAAGAAATGTATGTGGGGTCTTAAGTCTTGTTGATTTAAGGGAAAGGATGCAAAATTAATTTAGATGAGAAATTAATTAGATGTGAACTGGTGTTTACATCCCTACTCGTACAATGAATTCTTGTGTGAACCTACAGAATGCAGATGGATGGACGGATGGATGGATGAATGGATGGATGGATGATAACAGCACTCTGGGAATGACATTATGTGCTGGTCCATACGCTGGGGATGTAAAAAGACTTTTCTCTGCATTGGTAATTAATAACTCTATCCTGAGCAAATGTTGATAAATCCTTTATAGCGCACGTTATCTCTGTCTCTCCAACTCCTGCTCTGCATTTCCATTTGCCTGTTTCCACTGCTCCACCCCAGCACCCACACGCTTCACTTCCCTCCCGTATTTTGTAACTGGTAGTGGATTTGACTCCCTTTCTGGAGAAGCAGGTGGAGGTTTTGTTGCTGGGGCTTTGTGTGAGTGATCGCATGTGTATGTGTGTATACAAAGACGGCTACAAATCCATTGGAAATAAACACCTTTTAAGGGACTTGAGAGAGAGACACAGGGCAGAGGAGAAGAAAGAGCCTACAGACCCTCAGCCAGACAATCAGCGAAAATGAAGAGAAAGACCCAGTGAACCAAAAAATGCCTCAGTTCTCTTTTAAACGCTCCATGATTTGCAAGGAAAGCAGCAGATCCCATCGCTGGGAAGCCCAGCTCCGCCGGAGCACCAGGAGTCACAGCAACCCTCACCCCTTCTTCTCCCAGCTCCGCACAGCTCAATTACCCCAGGCTGCCAGGCTGCACTGCACACACCCCCGCCGCCCCGCATCTCCCCCGCCGCCCAGACAGCTTTCGCCAATGGAAGGAGTACAAATATATTCATTGGCACCTTATCAGACATGCATGCAAAACTAATTAACATGGGGAGACATGCAAGCTGCCACCCAGCCACAAATACACACCCACGAGCATGCACACACACACGCACGCATGCACAAGGCAACCCTTGTCTAGGGGGGACATTCAAAAGGCTTTGTCACTAATTTAGGCATCTGTCTCAGTCTGGTCTGGTCCTCCTGGCTAGGCTGGAGTTGTGGTTTTTTTCCCACTCTGTTTGACAATGCTGGGAACATGCCCGGAGACCCCTCATTCAAATCACCCCTTGACAATGGTCTCATTGTGTGAGCATATAGAAAAGGGAAAGGATGGGGGAGAAGATGTGGAAGGGGGGTAAGGAATTAAAATGTGAACCCGAGGAAGTGTTTACTAACACAAGCCCCGCAGCTGCCCCGTCTCTCCTCCACCCCCTTTCTTCCACCCCCGACCGCTCCAATGGCCCAGCTTGTCCCCAGCGCGAGGTGGGCAGCAGGACAGCAGGACAGGGGGACAGCAGAGCGGGAGCAGGAGCAGGAGCATGGCGGATCGGAGGGGTGAAGCCTCAGAGCATTCGAATCTTCAGCAGCAGAGGGGCAGGTACAGGTTTGGGAAGAAAAGATGGAGCCAGAGATGCCTTGGAGAGGATTAGTGACTTAAAATGTCCTGGGAAGGACATCCTCATGGAGGAGCAAAGGATTTATTGGTATAACCACTCCAAGGCTTTCCAGGCAGGGACAAATAGTGTTTAAAGCTGGCCTCGTGGATTAGAGCAAGCGAGGAGGCTCGCCGCGCGGTTTGGACTGCTCTCTTTGGTGCTGCTGCCAGACACGCTACAGTGCGAGAAGAAAGGGAGGGAGCAGCAGGGTGTCGGGGCCAGGGGCTCAGGGAACAGACCAGACTCCCTCCAGGACCCGACTGTCTGCCTACTGCTAGTTATTAAATATCAGGAGGAAAAAAAAACAGGAAAAAAAATGCCCCCAGTGCCCTGAACCACCCCCCAGCCACGCCTGGGGAAGGAAATAGCAAAGGTGGAGATGGGGGGGTGTTAGCCCCCAGCCCCACCACGCTTGGCTGGCCTCGGCAGACACCGTTCAGCTGGAAATGCCCATGAGTCGGCAGAGCAAAGGGAAGAGGAGCTGGGGAGGGGGAGAAGATGATGACAACGTTTTCCATATATGCAAATGCATCCGCTCAAGATACCCAGAGGGAGACAAAACAAAGAGACCTCAAAGAGGCTGGCTCCAAGACCCGCACAAAGCCAGATACCTCCGTACACGTGAAGACCTGCGCAACATGAAATGCGATGCCGCCCAGAGGTTCCCCCCATCTGAGCAGATACGAGCCCAAAATAAGCCTGATCGAGAAGCCCAGTGAAAGCTGCAAACACAAATGCCACAATCCCACGTCCTCCTACACAGACAGATGCACCATAGGAGTATGAAACTATTCCTGTCCGTCAGCTTAGTCAGAGAAGAGAAAAGCTGTGATGCAAACCCAAAAGAGCTCTGCCTCGGTGGGGCAGAGGTAGCCCAGCTCCCCTGACATCGCCCCTGCAGCCAGAGCCACCACCTGGACCTTTGTTTGGTTTCCATAAGAGGAAAGCTAAGAGGTTTCTGGAGATCGCCGTGAACAAGGCAGAGCAAAACGTCACACAGAAACCCAAGAACATGCATGACAGCAAAACATTTCCTTCCCACAACCACTGCGACAAAACGAAAGTCACTTGTGCAAACATTTCTGCTTAAAAAAGGGAAGCTACAGCCAAGCAAGCAAATCTGTGCTTTTTATCCAAACAAGTGGTTGTGAGCAGTTTTATTGCCACATTCCTCTGCCCCCATACATGGGGATAAGCACTCAACATACAGTGGCACGGAGGGACTCGGGGGCAGAGCTGTGGTTTTAATAGGGCAATGCAGATGCTGAATGAAATAAAACCCTACAGAGATCTGCTTGCCAGGACTCAAGGCTGAGAAAAGCTATTTGACAGTAAAGAGAAACAAGGACACTCGCGATTCTGCTCTCATTTCCATGCTGTAAATTTGGGCAGCTTTTACTGAAGGCAATTAAATCTTCACTTAGGATTTAACCCAATGAAGCTGAGGGCAGACCTCGGTACGAGACCCACCTCTGGGCTCTTCCCCACAACTTGCTCTGCAGAGGTCACCAGGAGTTGTGAAAAAGTTGGGTGAAAAAGCAGAGGGCTTCGTAGCACCCTGCCAACGTGGCCATTTCAAAGCCCCCTCCAGCTCCGTCTCGGCTGTTCTTTCCTTCGCCGGGGATTTGCCACTTTGCTCACGAAGCCTTGGCTGCAGGGGAAAGTCAGTACCAGCCTTGTAAGCACAGACACTCAAAGGCATCTCTTTCCCTCTACCTCTAATGGGAGCTGAAGACCTCAGCAATGCTTCAACACATCCATTCCCTGCCTGTGGGAGCTGATCCTTCCTTTCCGCTACCCGATAGGTCGCAGTGTGGATCCCACGCAAGACCCTTGCAAGAAACCACGCAAAACCCTCCGTTATTAACACCTATTTGACTACTCTTTAATTTTCATTTTCTTCTAAGACAGTGCATTTCAAAGGTTCTTTTGCTCACGAGCACAGTTTAATGCTCCGGGTTTCACAAGCAACAAGTGATAAAACTCCTCACCTGCTTGAACCACACGGGTAAGGTCACTTCTGGGCTGTGACCTTAAATCTATAGATGCTTTTCCCCTCAGACATTGAGAGCTGTAAATCTCAACATCTCATTAAATAGCCCTGCAGATCACTCAGAACAGATTGCCTCACAACATAACTTTTTGGCTGGTCACTACTCATGAAGGGATGATTTTACATGACATTTATTCATGCAAATTGCAGAGGCTGTAGTCTGGTTACCCAGCAAGAGCGTAAAAAATTACAGTTTAGATGCATAAATGCTGGCACCATCATAGAAGGGACGATGAGACTGGAAACGCATCCCTGGGCTTCAAATGCAGCGCAACAAAACTTAGAGCGAGTCCTCATCAGATGGGGGTTTATCAGGAACGATACCCCCCCTGAAATCACCCAGGGGAGGCAGAGAAGGGCATGTGCAAGGCTGCAGGAGCTACAGAGAAATGAACTTCTCCCACTGCATGTGCAGGAACCTGCCATGGGGAGAGCACACGCGACATTCTACGTCACTCACAAAGCCTACTCTGTCCAATAAAGTGGGGAAGTAAAACAAAGCATGAAATCCAGGCATAAATTAGCATCCCTCTAGTCTAGCTTTATTTGTGCTGCTGCTGCTGTGGATTAGCATCTAGCTGGCTGACAGGCTGATAGGCAGACAGAAACAGGGAGAAATAAAAAAAAAAAATAATAATCAGTGGGTGTCTTTTTTTCCCTATGGTTCCTGGGATGTCTGCTGTCAAAGTGCAGACAGTGTTCATCCCTTTAGGACCAGAATTTTTCCATCTTCATGGGAGAGCAATAGGCTCTGCAGGAAAGCAAATCCCCCTGAGATGTTTGTGCCTGCACCCTGCGAAGCTGACACCCGTTGTCTGACTGCAAGCCCAGTGCAAACCCATCACATCCTCAGCTGGCATCCCTCCAGCATCCTCAGCATCACTCCGGCAGGGTTTCCAGAGAGCCACAGAGCCCTGGGAGCAGTTAGGGTGAGGGGCTGGGAGACCTTGAGGGTGGCATCTCGCCACAGGCATGCGTTGGGAGGAGACACCCCAGGATTAGCTCTGGATCATATTCACCAGCGCTCGGGGCAGCTGCTTCCTTCACTGCTTGCAGCCATGGCTAGGTTTGGTACCTGATCCCAGATGACATGACTGGGATCTCACGCCAGCATCTCCTCTCAGTTTGTGTCAGAAATGTGTCACCGCCAGCTCCTCGGGCAGGGGGACCTGCAGAGAGCTTCCACTGGGCTGTCACACAGCCTCCCGCTCCTCCAGGCTGCATGGCAAAATGAGTGGTCATCACTGGAGACGTCTCTTCTCCCCGGGCTCGGTGGCCTCACACCCACCTGCCCTTTCTGAGCACAGCCACGAAGGGACAACGCTAAATTGGTGCCAGTCCTGATGGCCACCACCCCAGCCCTTCCCAAACCAGACAGCCCTGCCAAAGGACATATTGCTGCCCTAGCAGCTTCAGGCAGCAGGGAGGATCTGGGATGCTCAGGCAGGATGATACCAACGTGGCACTCATGCCCAAACTGGGGGAACAACAGCAGCAAACCTGACTGTGTTCAAAACAAACTGCAAAATCCATTTCCACCCTCGCTGAGCCACTCACAGCTTGGTTGGGATCTCAGGTCACAGGACATCTCTACTCTAGGGCACTAGGGATAGAGTGGGAGTCAAACAGAGAGCTCAGTTTTTAGGCTATGGAAGGCAAATTTTCGGCTGTCTTCAGAGGTGGCCTAGAAAACACAGACTAATTCTGCACAGCCATAAAGCGAGTCCCTCAGGAGCACAGCACACAGTTCGAGCACCCCAGTGTCCCTCTGCCTGCCAGCGTGACACTTACTGAGTGGGTCTGATCAGAGAACGCAGGTGTGAAAATTCCCCAGGATGTGGTGAATCCCCCATCTGCAGAGCCCACACAGCTCCTGGCCCTGCAGCCAAGTGCACTGGCCCCACTGAGCACTAGTGCCAGCAATCCCAGCTCTGCCTTTGCAGCAAGGAGAAGGCAAAGCCTTGCAGGCATCAGGTAGCCATGGCAGGCTCTGCTTGCCCCATGCCCAAATGGGTCAACATAGGCTGCTCTTCCCCAAAGGAGACGCAAGGACACTCTGCAGGGCTTTGAGACAGCCGCAGCTGGGACTAGCCCAAGCAAAGGGGATGTAGCCCTGTTCCTCCAGCCATACCTCCCCTACCCCATGGCTGGAATAAGGCATCGTCACCATCTTCATTCCACCGTATATAGCAAGATAGTCCCCTCCACACCCACAGAGTCATCCCGTGGTATCTGCAGGGCAGCTTCTTCTAGGGTCTGGGAAGGGAAGAAGAATGAAGACAGCACAGAAACCTGAGGCTTTGTTTCTCAGCACTCAGCCATGTTGCACGCTGCAGATTAGCTACCGGGGACCAGCCACTTCCTACCACATCCTCAAGCTCTTGCAGCAATAGCAGGCACTCCTTTAACCTCTGCTATTTGGGGAGGGAATGAGGCAGAAGTCAGTCAGAGCCTACAGAAATGCAGTGAGCTGCAAGAAAGATCTTCCCTTTGCAAGGAAACAGTCCCCTAATGGGCTCCCCAGCCAGCACTTATCTACGTGAACCATTTGTTTCCTCCCCAAGCTCTCCGCTTGCTCTGCCGCATCACCCATCCACCTGATGGCAAGCAAAACGAGTCTGGTGGGTGCCCCTAGCACCCACTCATGAGCCCTCTGTATTTCTGCTCTGCTCCTCAGTGCCACACCATCAGGAAGCCCAGCCTGGGGATAGCGCGGGAGTGCAACTGCTTTAAATGCTTGTACAAGTCCAGGCTCATGCCTGCTGTTTGCCCTTCATTTTGGGGAGCTCCAGTACACTTCTGCAATAAGATATATTAAAATGTACACTGGTTACAGCACATTCAGGCAAGCGGCCACTGGGGCTGGGGTGATGTCTATGAAACATATCACAAATGGACCGAAGGAGCACATTCCCCTGAGACACTGGTCCGAGTGGCAACTTGGGACATGTCTGCAGCAGCCTGGGGAGCTCCTGCATGGTCCCATGAGGACACCACAGAGACAGCATCTCCTCTTCTGGCTCTTAAGCAGTCTCCCACAGCACTACATGACCTCTCCGTTAAAGCAAGGACCAAATAAATTTTAAAAGGCATTTTTTTTTCCCCTAGTTCCAGCAGTGGGGAAGTCAAATGCTGTTTTGCAAGCTGTCCCTAGAGCAAGACAGACTTGTACATGTCCACAGGCACAGCCAGCCTGTGTCCATGCAGACTTGTCCCCACCACGTCCATAAGGACATACACAGATGTGCATCCCTCACTTGGTCTCTTACAGAATAGAGCACCGGGGACCAACATCACCAATCATTACCTTCCAGAGGCTGAAGCACACACACCACAGACATTTGCTTCCAAGTCTCCCTGTGCCGAGGGCCATATGATGGTGGCTACGACCACTCCTGAGGGTCATCAGTATGTCTAGTGGCTTAAATGGGACCCAAGCCAGCCACCATCCAACCCAATGTAATCCATGATACTTTGAGTTGTCAGGCTTTCTTTCACCCCCTGTTCAGCGTTACGCAGCACCCATGATCATTAGCCTTGAGCTTTGAATACCAGAGAATCCGGATCCCCAAAACTGCTAAGCCTGACTCCAAAAAAAACAAGTATCTGGAGGGATTCGTTTCAGATCCGTAATGCCTAGGCCTTTGACTTATTTCCAGAGTTTTCCCTGCAGTGATGATGTCCCTAAATACATTCCTTGTTAGCATCATTTCATTACTTTTAAGTGAGAACTGAGATTTTTCAAATAGCTCTTGATTACACTTGCTGGGAGTTTGCAACAGACAACCCAAATCCCAAACCTTGCACTAAAATCCCTGTGAATCATTCTGGTCCAGCCTTGTCAGCTGCTCTTCTACCCAAAAGGCATCTGCCCTTGAGAGCGGGATAGTAGGAGAAGGGAGGAAAGATGGAAAACAACCATTTCTGGGACTATGATTTATATCAGGAGGAACAGCCCCAGAAGCCTCTCCTGGCCTTGGCCACCAGCAGCAGCTACACAAGAAGCTCCCACTGAATTTGTCCGAGTGAGAGCCAGAGGAAGAGACACATTGCTCCTGCCTTGCTAGATTTTCACCCAAGCTTGTCAGCAAGGCATGTTCAGCCGTGTGGTTGCCCAGTGTATGCAAACCTGGCCTGACACCCACGCCTTTCTGGACACCTCCCTAAATCACAAAGGCGGCAGCATCACTTGCAAGGCACACACCATGCCCGGAGGCAGCAAAGGCGAGCTCCTCACAGCCTCCCGGCCCCAGGCCTTCTGCCAACACCGTCCCAACGTGGGGCACGCGGGCAAAAGAGCTGCCGGAGGAATCCACGCCAAGCGGTGCTGAGCACGACCTTTCTGCTTTACAACAGTAACCTGAATCCTAAATACTGGATTTCTAGGCACGCATTAAAGCCATGAGACAATGGAGACGGCGAGGCTGGGGCTGGCTGCAAGCCAGCTCCGCGCCGGCCCCGCCAGCACCCGATGTTTCTCATTTCCTTCATTTTTTTTCTTTTTTTTTTTTTTCCCTGGCAAATAAGCAAAGTCCCCCTAAGCCGTGAGGTAGGTGCATGCACAAGCTCACCTGTGATTTGGGGACTGTGCATGACTCACCCCCATGGAAGGTGGATGCCCAAGAAGACCTGGAGAGGCGGTTGCCTTCCTCTCTCACTCGCTCTCTCGTACGAGCATTGCTTCTCCTTTAATTGGTTTCATTCATGGCGGCCCTTCGCTAAATGTAATTATGCCAGGCTCTCTCCATCTGTCTGTGTTCAGGAAGAGCCATTGCTCTCAGTGTTTTTATTTTCAATTTTTATTTCTGCATTAATCCCCCCTCTGCAGCTCACATGCACAACAATGTCCAGGACCTCCTGAGGACGCACAGGCACCAAAAGAAGAGCAGGGCTTGTCCCTGGGTCTCTCCTGACTGGAGGACATCTTTTTTTCACAGGGAAAGCCCCATACCTCAGTGGCTCTTTGTAACCACCTCCACCTCTCCATGATACCAGCACAAGCCAGTCCTTTTGCAGACACTGGGGAGCTGTCTGGGAGCCCAGGCAAGAGGAGATAGCTTGATTCTGTCTGCACCCACAGAAGTAGAGATATCTCTGCCTTGTCTTCCCCAGCCCAGTACTTAAAGCTAGCAAGGAGATGTCTGCTCAAGTTGACACAGACTGCTTTTCACATGAAGACAGCATTCAGTCCTACACAAACCAAGGTGCTAATTTTCCTCCCTAGGAAGGCAGGCAGGGTGAACACAGCTGAGCACAGGGATTAACAAACTCATAGCTGCATGGCTGAGGCTGCAAAGTGCCCAACACACCCAGAAGCATTTCATCCCTCGGGGTACATCACTCATGGTCCTTACACCTTCCTCAGCTAAGATAGGTAGATCTTGGGGGAAAACACAATGCTGAAGGAGCTGTTGGCTTATCGAGAGACCAAACCCAGCGACACAGACCCTGGGCAACCAAGCACCATCTGGTGACCGCTGGCTCCCGACACAATAGCCCACGTTGGCATGTTTATGATAGAGACCAGAGGCAGATTCCCATTATCCCCATCAGATCCTGTGATGTGGTTGCAGGAGAAGGACCACGAGAAGCAGATGGGATGGCAGAAGAGAAGAGAACGCAGTGAGACAGACAGACAGGAGAGATTTATATGAAGCTAAAGCGCATACCCATAAACATGGAATAAGTAAATAGCATGTAAGTATGAAATTAAATGCGGGGAATCCATGGCATCCAGTAATCAGTCAAATATCTCCTTCACCTCTTTTTCAGTTTATCATCAGCATTTTAAAATGAGATATTTATGCCAATAAGTAACCCAGTTGTATATTGTAACCCTGCAAATATTGGCTGGGATCTGAGAGATTCGTCCCGACAGACAATTCATTTTTACAGTTATTTTTGGACTCCCAGCTTTCGTGGAACACCGGCTCTCTGTGTTGGATTTTATGCCCCTGAAATGTATTTACAATGCATGGCATCTGTATTGTGCATTACACACTTAAATCATTGCTTTTCATTCATCGCTTATAAAAAAAAAATATTGCAATATCCTGAAGCTCCAAATACTCAAATTCAAAATATTACTGCTGCGTTTTCAGAGTGATACTATAAAATAACGTTGTGTTTTTAGATAAAGGAGGGAAAATTGATCATGAGGAACATGGATTCCCAAGATCTGGGAAGAAGGGGAGTTTGAATTTCACACCATGATAAATGAAAAAAAAAATAATGAAACCCCCCTGAAAATCCCAGAAAGGTTTATTTTCTAAATAAGAACATAGAAACATTTTGTCACTTAAACAAAGGGAGGAGGGCGGGGAGAGGCTCCGCATCCCTGGCTTGCTCTCTGCAACGGATAAATACTATCAGAAACAAAAAGCATGGCATAGTTAGCAGAAGCGGAGCTCAGCGCTTTAGATTTAATGATATGTATTTAAGTTCCTTTTAGGGGAAGCCTTCTGCAATCGTTGGGGGGAAAAAAAAAAGAAAAAAAAAAATCATGGTTTTAAAGGCTTCTGTCATTGTTGCCTACGAGCTGAAGAGAAAGGCGCTTTCTTTGTCATCCAGGGGTTTATGAAAACACCTTAATGTGTCCTTTTCATAGGTGAAGCAAGGCTCACAAAGCAGCCGCGTGCCAACACGTCCCCCCCGCCACCCGCAAAATAAATAAATGGAGGAACGCGGGGACGGCGGCCGTCGTAATCCCCCGGCAAAGCGGCAGCAAGGATGGTCTGGCGGGGTAAATATCGCATGTCTCCTGCCAAACCCCGCGTGGGCTATTGTCCCGCCACCCCTTTTAGATGTCATTAAGGATTTTTCGCATACAACCAAACGAGCGGAGGGGACGAATGCACTCGCTCCTTCCCGACCAGTTGGAGAAGCCATGATGAGGCGGCTGGGAGCCGGCGCGGGGAAAACACAGGGCAAATTAGGAAGTATGTTAATTCAATTAATATCACAGAGGGGCTGGCGGGCTGGGGGGGGGGGAGGTGTGCGTGCAGATTTTCCGCCCGAGGAGGGAGGTGGCAGAGAAAGAACTGGGGCATGCCAGCTCCCGTTATTGTTCTGCCTTCATTGGTAATTAGCAAGATAAGGAGGGGACGGCGTGAGGGAGGCAGCATGGCGAGGGCGAGGCAGCGCTGCACCCCACCTCATGCCCATGCGGCCATCTTACAGGCAGCACTTGCCTCCCGCAAAATGGCCGCCAGGGCCCACGCTGCCTTAGGCCCGCAGCCAGCTTGGCCCCAGCGGGCTCCCCTCCGCCTGGCCTGAAGTCGCTGGCACCCAGTGGCTGGGAGCAGTGGCAGCCATCCCACAGAGCCATGGCGAAAGGGGGGCCCTGGAAGCGAGGGAGTCACCATGGTGGGCCGGAATGTGTCCCGAGGCCTGGCGAGCGGCCATCTTAGCCCAGGCCCAGCTGATGGTGCCAAGGCACTGGACATGCAGCACTTCCACAGCTTTCACCCCGGCCCTCCTGACTGGAAAAATCAAAATACACTACTCCTCTCCAAGGCAGTGCACATTGCCCAGTGCCTGCTCATAGCCATGGAGGCGGCTGTGCCCTTGTCATGGCTTCCCCCTCAGACACGGATGGTGCAGGAGCAAAGGCAGGCTTAGCCCCATGCAGGCAGCCACTTTTGGGGCACAACTGCCTGCATGAATGTGCCCCGATGAGTCCTGTAAGCTACCTGGCGCTGGGCTGACATCCTGGCTGGGGTCCGACCCTGGAAGACGTGGCCTGAACAGATAGAGCAATACAGGTTGGCAACCCAAGAGCTACGAGGGAAAATATCGCCTGCCCAGCCACCAGAGAGTGAGTTACGGGCAAATTCTGCCTTTCTCCTGATCGAAACAAAATAAATCCCAAACCAAAACTGCAGAGACACCAGATGCGAGCTTCCTAAATCTTAATTTAACACACATTTAAAACTAGACCAGTTAGAAAAGGAAAAGGCACACTTACACAGACAACATAGACAAAGCTACACCTGAATTTCCCACTCCATGGGAGCTTCATAGCGGAAACATCAGTGTTGTTCGGTTCTCCAAATGAGCGATACCAAATACCAACCAAGGAACCGTCATCCTTGGTCCCTCTTGTAGCTGTCCTCAGGACAGTTACACAATTACTGACATTAAAGCTGTATTCGGGAAGCGTTTCTCCTGTCTTTAGCCACAACGGGGCTATTTCACATGGTGCGATAGGCCACACCACGCACATTGAAAATTCGGCATCTGCTCCAGTACTCTGCGGAGAACCGGAGCATGAGGGTGATTGCAACCGCACGCAGACAGGGCCGTGTTATACATCTCGGTTAGACAGTGAAACATAAGGGATGGCAGGCTAGCTGCTCCGCTCCGGGGTTGTCTACACAGAAAACCACACCATTATAATGACAGCACTATAGGTCAACTGCTACTGCTCCTCACCACGCTGGTGCACATTTCCACCCTTACACTGGGTTTCTCCAGTTTAGCTTAAACTGCTCCCAGCGTGACATACTCAGTATATAGGAGAGTCCTGCCTTCTGCTGAAGTAAATATCCATGGAGGCTGTAAGCGTACAGCTCCTTGCTTTAAAATCCGCCCCCCAACTGTACATCTGTAGCTAGACCTGCCCTTCGGCTAACCTTTCTGTACTTCGCACACTTCTGGGCTGTTCACAGTGCCCGTGAAACACTATTACACCCTGCTTCCCTTGGGTGCTAATCCTGCTTGTCAACCCAAAGGCAGAAGCAGACGGTGGCTTGGCATTTTGATTACGTTGTGATCTGTTTGAACCTTCCAGACTCTTTTGATGTCTGTGCAAATTTGAAAGGGGGAGCCTTCATCCTCCACAACGAAACCCCACTATCGCACAGTGAAACATCTCGGGACTCCTACGTCCGTAGCCATCGCTAGGTTTGAAGCAGGGAGGGGAGTTATGGCTCCTCCAGGAAGAGTGAAATTTCAGACTAACCAGTTCTGGCCCTGAGCGGAGAACACCACGGGGACAGCGCGTTGCTCTTCAAACAAATGCATGCGTAGGGGAGTATGCGCATGCACAGAGACACCATATTTATACAAATAGATGCATTCATAGGAAAATGCAAATAGCATCCTCTTCCGTCCCAGGCTCCCTTCGAGCTCCTGACATCCCAAGGTTTCAGAGGAGTACAACCGAGCTTCAGATCAAACATTAGCCCTGCGGGGGTTCCCTCAGGGAAGCAGCCGTGCACTGGGGTCTTTTCCCCGCTTCCATGCGAGGTTTGCCGACCCGGCCTTCCTTGGGTGCTCTGTTCTGACACGCGTTCGACACACGCGCGCGCATGCAGAGCCTTGCTAAAAGGCGCTCTGGGAATTGAGCTCCGCTTCCTCCTTCTTCTAAATCAATTGTCATAAACCAGCTTTTGTTTTATTTTTAACAAAGCGACAGAAATAATCTCCATGCACAGCCCTCGCTGCTCTCACAGCCCCGTCCTCTGGCACAACAAGCTGCCCAGGGCCCCCCGAGGACACAGGCATGGAAAGACAGAGGGGTAAGAAAGACTGGGAGAGGCTGCTTTCAGGTGCACAGAAATCCACTTCTCCTCTCTTGAGCCTGTTACTCAGCAGGCAGCGGGATAGGAAGGGGCTCTGGATGGCGAGTAAAGCATTCCCAACCTCCCCAAATGAATTTCCAGCTGGGCCCTTCCGGTATCCCCAGCCCACTGAGCTGCCCGCTTTCGACCTGCATTTTACCTTGCACTCTGCAAAGCACAGTTCCTCTCGCTCTTTGGTACCAGCAAGGGATGACCCCCGCAGCACCACTGCAGCGATCGCCTGGCTGACATGAAACTTGTGACAGCCCAAGCTCTGCCTGCCTGCCCGAGGTGCACCCCTCTCTCCAGCATGGCCAAAGACCCATCCCTCCTCCTCCTCCCATCCCACTCGCCCAGGTCCAGGACTCAGACATATGGAGACATTTCTCGATGAAACCTATCAGTGGGTGAGTGGCAGCTGAGCAGGTACTGAGCAAGACGTGGGGCCAGACAGCAGCCAGGGGGAAAGGCAGCGGGTGGAGGGAACGTGCCTCGGGAGGAATACTCACAAAGGGCTGCTTTCATTAATAAAACATTCCCCCCTCGGTCGCCTTTTGATTTGGGTGTAAGAATTAACCCCATCTGCCCAACAGCACGCTACCTACCAAGTCATCTCTGCCGAGGAAGGGCGTCTGACGTGTCCGCTCAATTGCTACGCTTCCCCCTGCCCGCGCTCCTCGGCTCTCCAGACCCCCTCCAAACAGCTCACCAGCCTCACTGGGTCCACCCTATTGAATAGATCCTCTTCCCACAACATAGATTAGACCCAGTGAAAATAGGCTTAGTGAAAATACCATTTCACTATTAATGCTCCCCCCCCCGCTTTCACACTCTCTCACACCCAGAACGATTATAACAAATCCATGTCACCTTTTGCCCTTGCTAACTACTGCTCCAGTCTTCGCACTGCTCGCCTTCTGCAACTAGAGAGCTGGGCACAGGGTAGTACTTATATATATATACACACATATATATCTAGTCAGCACTGGAGATGTTCAGCTGCAGACACAGATCTCCCTGCACAGCATCTCACCCTGTCACGACACCCTAACCAGTCCCTCTCCGCTGTAATTGCAGTGCCTGGTCCTTGGCCATCAGCAGAAAGTTGCAGCAAATCCTGCGCTGGTTTAAGCACGATCTGTCCATACAAAATTGGTGGGGGGTTGCTTTTACATCACTGAGACGTTTCTATTCTCTTTCTGTTTCAAGTAAAACCGAGATGCAGAGATGCCTTCGAACAGACAGCCCCTTCATTTTTCCAGAGGTGTGTTTTAATGAGTGACTCGCCTTCCAAAAAGGGGCCGGCAGAGGGGAAGGACGGCAGATTCTCCACACAAATTCAATAGCTGGTAGGTTGCCATGGGCTAAAGCATTTCTTTGCACACATGAAGGGAAGGGACTCCAGAGCACTAAGGGTTTTGCCTCCCATGAGTTATAGCTCTACCCTTCAAGAGCGGAATAAATGCTTTATCCCATTGCAGCCTGCGATGTATTCTACATAGATGGATTGATTTCCCCTATTGTTCTTAATAAATCCTGGCGCATGAAGAAACTCGCTGCACAGCCATTTTTCCTGCCTTGTTCTACCTTGCAGAAGTAATAAGGGTCAGATGTGACTGCGGTGGGAAGCAAAGGCCGTACGCGAGGCGGTACTTTGCTGGATGCAGTGGGTGTGTTCGCAGGGGCTCCGTGGGTGCAGACGAGCAACACCCTTTTCTCTGCTTATTCCCCCTTCTAGTCTAAGCTGAGGAAGAGGAGCACGGCTACTCACGGCTGGGTAGCGCAGCATTGGCATGGCTCTGAAGGGAGCAGCCGTTCTACAAGCTGAGCCTGCACAAGCTCCCCCAGCTCCACACAGGGAAAGGTAAGGCTCTGGCCCTCTCTGACCAGAGCTCGCACAATGTCTGATAAATACAGGGCTGAGTCCTGCACCACTGTAGAGCCTTCCCAGCACACCCTCCTCCCTGCCGTACCCTGTCCATCAGACCTGCCCCTGCCCCACATCCCAGCTGAGGCGAGCCCAAACCACCAGCCCAGGGGCTCCTCTGGTTTTTAAAAACAAAAACAAAAAAACCCCACCAAAACGCCAAACCAAACCCCCTCTCAATAACTCCCATCTGCACAATTCAGACCTCCAGGTTGTTGAAAGGCTCTCTCCCTCCCTACCCCCTTTTCTACTCGCAAGGTTGACACCCGTCCTCTTTCCCTGCTCCAGGAGGGTGTTTGGTGGCCACAGCTTGGTTGATGCCCAGCAAGGAGGCTCTGCTGGGCTATGGGAAGCAGGTGTTTTTGCACAGACCTGCCTTGGCCACCTGCCTCCAACTCCGTCCAGGCTCCTTGGGTTATCACTGCTGGCCTTCTCTAGCCACAGCTAACAACAGCCCCGTGACAAAAGCCTGGCTGGGAAATTTGGGAGGGAGGAATCAGGTAAAAGAGCTGGTCTCTCACACACAAGTTGAACTCGATCCTTTCAGCAAGACTCCCAGGGACTCACCTCTCCTTGCTCAGGTGGAGACGTCCCAGCCCTTCCCAAGGCATCCCACTTCTGCGAACTCACAGTCATGTCTGATTAAGGAAAAGAGAATTTGTCTCAATTAGAAAGAGGCTCCCGTATGCATGGACGGATGTCAAGTAATTACTGAATGTCACTCACGGCTGGAAAAGAGACCTTAAATTTGGGACCGTGCAAACTCGCACACACAATTGCGAGTGAGTTACGGACCTTGGCATGCTTCAGAGCGTACCTTGTGCGGATGCTTTCCAGCCTGTCCCCTCGGCTGAAATACACCCAGCCACGTAAAATACAGCCAGACACGACCCCGTTCTCTAATAAGGAAATAAAGCCGAGCGGACCTATGTTGCCAGAGCCCAGAGAGCAACACTGTCTCTTTAATTTTCTCCCTGGCTATCTCATCCTTTGCACAAACTCTTTCCTCCCCGTGGCTTCTTCCAGCCTGGTGGGCAAAGTGGGAAAACATCATTAGGGAGGAAAAATAATTTAGTTTGTTAATCAGTATCCAGTGGTGGGAAACAAGAAAGACAGAGAGCAGGGCTGGCGGTTAGGGCTTAGGAAGGGCCAGCACAAAGCCCACCATTCATGACATCTGGGGCTGGGATTCTCATTGAATTAAACAGACACAAAGAGCAGAGGCATTTCATGCTCTCTTCACAAGAATTATCATATCTCCCTGGCACTAGGAAACCTTCAGCATGGGAGAGGGGGAGAGAGAGGGAGAGGGGAAAGCGGGCAGGCTGGGTAGAAATATGGGGCAGGGTAGAGGAGGCTTTGTTCCAGGGTTGGATTTATGGATGGGATGCGGCGCGTTGCTTTGCGGGGAGAGACAGGGCCCTGGCGCGCTGGGTCTAATAAGAATCAGCAAATGTGAAACAGGGGGCCCCTGTGTACCATGAAGCAGGGAAACCCGCGTTTGACAAGCCAACAGAATAACCGCTCGCGTCTCAAGGCTGTGGAAGGATGCTGACGTTCGTGCGAGATGTGTCGTCTTGTGTGTGTGTCAGCGAGGAGGGGGGAGAAGGGGAGCGGCGAGGAGTATAAACAAGAGACCAGGCAGCATCGTTCAGTCATGAAAATTAATTAGCTAATGTGCAAACCATGGCTGCCTCTTCCCACTGCCCTGCAAGCATTCCCCATAAAGCTACGGTGTGCACGGAGCCTGTGACTGGGAATGATAGGGGCAGATTAGGCAGCTCCTTGGGATACAAGCCTGGCAGCAAGAAACCCACAGCCCATGCAAAAAAAGTGAGGAGGGGACAATTAGGGTCCTTGGGGAAGGGGCAGAGCCCAGGGGCCAGGAGAAAGAGAAGCGGGAGAGTCCAGGCACTGAGCTGAGACCAGGCATCGTGTTGCTGCAGCAGCATAAATTGGGGTGGACCCAAAAAACAAGCCATTAGCGGGGTTTCATGGAGAGCAAAAGCATTTAGGGTTTAAACCACAAGCTCTCTGGGGCAGGACCTGTCATCTCCTCCAGGCTCACACCACAGAGGCCCATCCTACTACCAGTGGATCTGCTTTAAATACTAATTGTTCCATGACCAAGACCTGTGAGCTTCTGGGAGCCTTCCTACAGCATTACCTGCGGGAAGAGGGGACAGATCTCTGACCTCACGTCCCCAGGGAAATTTGACCCCGTGCACTGGTGTCACAAGCGAATATTGCTACCCAGTGATGAAGACGAGAAACTCCTGACCGACTTCGTGTGCCCCATCCCCGAGCTTTCAGATCCCACTACAATATCCTGCTTATTCTTGGCTGGGAGCAACCACAAGAGAATGAGGGTGCAGGTGGCAATTACCCAGGGGAAAAGGGCACAAAAAGGGAATGAGAAGATGCATAAAGCAATTGGTAGGGAGAAAAAAAAAAATAGAGAAGCTTCTTCAACATGGGATGTGCAGAGAGAACAAGGAACGTGCTGGAAACAAAGGGATGCAAGGAGAGAGGAGAGGCTGGGATGGGCATCTCAGCAGACATGTAGGTAAAAGTTGAAAAGGAAGCACTAATTAGCACCCAGACCATCACTTTCCATTAATAGCTTGTCACCGTTTCCTTGATGTTGCTGAGAGCAGGAAAGTTGGTATGTGTGATGCTTACCTGTCTCTATCTCATTAACAGAAGTCAGGGTGAGAACAGACGTTTATTGCCTGCACCCAGATAGACAGGCCCTTTGCTGAACTGAGATGCAGGAGAGAGGGGGAAAGTTACGAAAAAGATGCTCGGGAAACACAAGCCCATATCGACATGATGGAAACCCAAACCTAGGACACTCGGATACCTGTGCCGACGTGGGAACAGCCCCAAGGAGGTTGCGGGATCCAGGAGTCCACAAGGCAAAACCACAACATCATATATTATAATCCAGAGTAGATACACTGCCGGCCAGGGGAAATTGCTCTGGTATCAGCACAAGGTACGTGCAAGGGGCCATGACTACATTATACCCAGGAAAGTGAAACAAAAGACTGCTTGCTTCCCCAAATTTGCTCAACCAGACTCCACTCTGCTAGAAACCAGAGACAGCCAAATGTCTTATTGCAAGCCAGAATGGAGAAACCCCCCGGTAAACAAAGAAAAAAGGAAAAAAAGCACCATTTCAAGCAAAGATAAATCTGCATTGCATATAACCACCTCTGAAGTAATTCTTCCAGCAGTTAAAAAAAGATACTAGATCTCCTGTGTGATACACAAAGGCCTCTCCATTCCCTCCAACACGTGCAACGGCTCCCGTTAGGGACCCTGGAAAGAGGGAATGTGCAAGGCAAGGACACCAAGCAGCGAGTATCTGCAAGCTGGTAGCACACGTCTGCTGGTGCGGTGACGGGAGCGTGCGTGCACGTGCACACTCCTCGGGACACCCCCGCTTTCACAAGCACACAAATTCACTACGCAAGCCAAAGGTTCCTCAAGAGCAAGAGCGGGAGCCCAAAACTCCCTAGGAGCGAAGGAGGCAAAACCAAAGGCAAAGAAAACATCACGGCTGGGGCTGGAGGAACAAAGGCTTCCCCCTCTCAGCTTGGAGACATCTTCTTGGCCATTTAGCTCAGATCAAGTGTAGGCTCTGTTGACTCCCCCATCTATTCAAACGGGCGCTTTCAATAGTCTGATAGGTCTTTTCTGCTCTACAGCTTCTCTACCCCTGTATTTGCCGTCCCCGACCAATGCAGTTAATGCCACATGCAGAAATGCTGCCCTGAAGAGCCCTCGTTTAGATTGCGTGGTCAAGCACTTCAAAGTTAGGAAGTGTCCAATTTATGGCTGTCCCTGCAACCTTAATTCCACCTCACTGTGCAGCCACCCTGGTCAGGGAAAGAGGGAGCAAGCTAAAAATAGGCTGTGACCGTGTCATTACAGCCTCGTAAGGGCAGGGCCAGGAGGAGGCTGAATTAACGTCTCATGGTCAAACCGAAATCGGGTACCCCCCTGACTTGCCAGCGCTTGCTTTGGTGCCTTCAACCGTGTACATTTTTAATATACAGAAATCACGTGCATTCTAAACATACAGAAAAATGCATTATTTATAGCTAATAAATAATAGATTGTTTATATAAGCAAAAAGAAAAACAATTGTAGGCAAGTGTAACAAATTCCCCCCCCCCTCCATCCTGCACCCAACCCATCCCATCCCTCCCTGCCTTGGTCCTGAGCGGGCAGAGCGGTTTCAAGCCCCGAGCCTCGGCACAGATTTCTGCCACTGTGAAATACAGGACTAATGTTATCTGGCAGCGGCAGAAGGCTGCTCTCCCGGGGCCAGCGGGGAAAGGGGACCGCTGGGGCTGGCAGTGCCCAGGCCAATGCACCCACACCCTCCCTACGTTTTTTCCTCCCGGCGCCAGGACCCGGAGGAGTTTGTTTCCAGGAGATGGAGCCGTGCTGGAAGAATATGAGCTAGAGGTGGAAGGGGGTGGTGGAGTTGGCCGTGACTGTCCTCCTACCAACCCAGGCTGGCCCAGAGCTCTGCAGCACAGTGGTGGGAGCCCAGGGCTTCACCCTGCTCATGGTCTATTATTATTCCAGGGAAACAATAAATTTTAATATTTCCCCCCCCACCCCGAAGAGGCATCCAAAGGGAAATCACGATTCCGAACAATTCATAATTCAGCTAAACCTGAAAGGAATTTAAGGGACAAAGAACAGGCATTTCTCCAGCCGAAGAGCTTCCCCCGGCCGAATTTCAAGGGCCCGCAGCGAACAATGGGAGTGTCAGAGGTGCTCAAAAAGAAAAAAAAGTTCAAGAATCTTTACAATAAAAAGTGTTAGGCAACACAGAGGTCAGAGCCAGCTCCTCCTATAATAAATAGCATGACTATCCTACATTAACTATAGGAGACATTTTAATGCAGTGCCTCGGCTTCGTGCTAATTATACTTTTTCACCATATTTTGAACCTAAGAAAAAATGTCATCAGTTAATTATAACAGATGAGGGAGTGTGAAGACTTCCTCAATAAATAATGCCTTGATATCTCATATCCAACAAGCTGCGCGCACTGCTCTGAAGGTGCCCAGAAATATGTGCTCTCAGGAAATATATCAAAAAGTGATGGTTCCATAAGCTGGCTTTGTTTCCAAGCCTTGATTTTCGGTCCAATAATTAAGTGATTTTTATGGATCGGGGAGAGTAAAGGTCGTGGGACTGCTGGAACCATGCCAGACAGAGTCAGTGTTTAAAAATAAATAAATTCCCAGATCAAAATGAGATACAAGAGACCTCGGCAAACTCCCCCCACAGCCACACACACGAACGCATGGAAGCGATTTGGTTTCTGGACCCGGGTCCCCTCTTTCCTTTGCTCTCGGCATCTCCACGGGAGTCTGGTGTGCCCAGAAAAAGTCTGGTTTCAATGAAACCAGGCCATCGCTGCCAGCATGCCACTGGGAGCCAGCCACCGCTGTCCACCTGTCCCGAGGAGGAGGGACACCCCGGGCACAGCTCCCTGCTGCACCCATCCCTGCCAAGGCCGGTGGGCATCCAGGCTGTTACGAGGGTTCCTCAACTAAACCATCTTTCTTTCAGCTCCCTTCCCCACCCGGCACCCCTCACTTCCCCCTCTGAAGAGCCGGGATTTGGCGTGGGAAAGATGTCTTTGGGCTTTTCACAAATCCAGTATCCCCTTGAACCAAAACCAATTAGCCTGGCCCAAGGTCCTGCCATTGAGGGACTGTCCCTTCTTTTCAAACCCCCGCGGGCTCAATTGCTCTAAGGAGCCTGGATGTGAATGAGCAAAGCCCACTTAAAGTGGTACTTAAGGCCAGACCAGGGTGAAGGAAAAGAGAAAGCCTCTATAGGAACAGCAAGCCGAGTTTCCAAGAGACAGCTAACTGCCGGAGATTGTGTTCTTTTGCTCCCCCCCCCCCATTTTCTTTTTTGTACCCCCACTCCTGAGCTTTCCAGGCAAACGCTCCTAACCAAACCTGAGCCCCTGAATAAATATTAGACGGCACCTGAAAATGTGAAAGCCAGAGCCCCGTCCTGACTCTTTGTGGATGCCGGGAGCCCGGCCGGGGGCAGCGTGATGGCTCAGCCTCGTACCAGCACAAGCTCTGGTCCCGAACACGTGCAGCCGGAGGGATGGAAGGAGGGAGGATGAGCAGCCCCAGACGATGCTTTTGCAGCTGGGCTCTTGGCAAATGCCTCCTCCAGGTGACCGGACTCGTCGGCATGAAATGCCAAAATCCCCGACCTGGAAAAGGTGACTCCCAGCACGGGCAGCCACACAGCCATCTTACGCTCGTGGCCCCTGAGGACTTCTGGAGGCTCGAGGCTGGTGGGGTGACATGCGGTACCCACACCAAGAGCAGCTAGGAGAAACCCGTGTCACCTGCACAGATGCCACATTAGCACCTTCTCTCCACCGAGACATGAGAAAGCGCGTTTCCAGCCCACAGCCACACGTCCGTCCCGCAGCCATGGGCGGGATGGACCCTCCAAGCCCCCTGAGCTCTGCCCCTTCTCTGGCGGCATGGACAAAGCCAGGGCAAAGCATCAGGTAATGGGAGGCACCGTCCGCCTGCATCAAGGATGTGGGAAGGGGGTGGGAGCCAAGGGAGACAAAAGAAATGGCCGAGCTCGGTGGAACCCGCCATTGCCAGACGATTCCTCAAAAATGCCCATTGATGGGATTTCATCCATAACCGGGCGGGAGAGCTCGCATGGCCCAGCTCCTGAGGTGGCTCCTTCGAACGGCAGGGACCAAACAGCCCCTTCTCCATCTACCCCCTAAGCCTGGGCAGGTTTGGCTTCCCTGGGTATCTGCTACAAAGCCCCTTCGCCTTGTGCCTCAAGCCAAACCCGCTGCACGGCGGCCAAGTTTTAGGAAAAGATGGGAAATAATGAGTTGGAGCATGCAATGTCCCAGGGCATCATTTCCCTGGGGTGAAACCCACAAACGATATTTTCCATTTATCCCCCAACGGCACACGCCGATTCTTCCGTTTCTGGCTCCCTCTGCCCATCCCCAGCTCTGCCTGAAGAACAAAGACATCACGGCCCAGCTCCAGAAACCTCACCCACGTCTGGCCTACGCTGCATCCTATCGCTACGCCGGCAGAGTCCCACCGAGAAGAGAAACCCACCGGCAAGGACCATGAATGCCAGGACTTGGGCTCTTCTCCTGGCACAGCCAAGAAAAAGACACCTTCCCTTTCGGGGTTGGGCTGCGCCGGGGAAGAGATCCATCTGAAGCCAACAGCTACGCAAACAGGGCGAAGGGCTAAGCCACAAAGGGACCCGTGTGCCACCCAAATCCATCCCTGGCCCAAAGATGGACCTTTGGGGACCCTCCTTCCACCACGGCACTTAAAACCAAAAAAAAGCCAAACAAAAAAAAAAAGCCGGAAAGCAGAGACCTGACGGCGAGTTGCCAGGGACTCTCTAAATGCAGCGGGTATTTCACAAGCAGGGATTTACCGGGGGGGCTTTATCCGCCTCCTCGCCCCCCACCCACGCGCGCACGAGCTGGGGATGCTCGTACCACCGTCCCCCATCACTCACTGCCACCTCCCTCGTTAATGGGGGGGGCGCCACCTCCACGCCTCCCCCAAACACCCGCGGGTTCGCCCTGACAATGGGGGCAAAAAGGCAGGATTTAAGCGCCAGTAAAAATTCAACTGCAGTTTCTCTCTCCTGGAAACTAAAGGCCAAATTCCTCAGTCTCTGTCTCAATCCCTTTTGGGGGGAACTGCTCTGGGATAAGCAAACCAAGCCCACGGCCTGAAAAATTACCTGAAAAATCAGCTCAGAACAGGTGATTTTGGGGAGAAAAAAAAATTTAGGAGACAAGGATGGTTTCTGACCAGCTGATCCAACAGCAAGGTAAAAAAGCTTCCATCGATCCTTTGTAAGAGTTCACATGTAGACACGGATTCCCACACTTCCATTTTATTTCATAAAATTATATATATATGGATGTATTTATATACACACAAAGACATTTATTATAGGCGTGTGTATATATATAATTTTTTTTTCCTTATTTTTTTTTTCTTTTCTATTTTCACCTTTTGCAATTACAAAAGGCAGGGACAGAAATACCTCCTGGGTTCTGCCAGTGCAGGAACACTCCCACCAAACAGATTTTTCTCTAACACGCTGGTAGAATGATTCCTCCTGAATTATATTCATTAGGAATTTGAATGTTTCTTTCCTCCATCCCCCATCAAATCATTACTCCGGAATAAATGCATTCATCAACCACCTTGCTCAGTTCCCTCCTGCTTTGTTCAGTCTAGTTTTAAAGCATCTCCGCTGAAACCGTTTGCACCTGACTCGATGCTAGCGTACGGGAGGGGAAAAAAATAAAATAAAATATAAATATGAGAAGAATTGAGTGCCGCTCACAAATATTGTGGAAATAATTGGAAAATTATTTCTTAAAAATAACCGACATAATAAAGGAGGGAAAGGACTACATTCCCTCCTCCCCACCTCCGATCTCTTCCACAATTTCTGGGATTGCATCGAGCATACATATTCCAGATGGGCTGGAGAGAAGGAGGTTGGTTCTTAATGACACGTCTTTCGCTGCCTTTGGAATGAATGATTCATTCGGATCTCGCCGAGACTCGGTGCCACAGTTGAGTTACATTTCTAGAAAATCCGTATCTTTAATTCTGGCGCTGCGTGTGGGACCCAGCAAATCATGGAATTACTGCTGTAACTTCGGATTAGTAACGCTTTCTAAATGATAGTCTAATTCCAGGCCTTCATGCTTTTCAGCGTTCACACTCACACAGCCTTTTCCCTGGGAGGCTTCCTGCGGAATTAGTGCTGGCGTCTTCGTCTTTCTCTGCCCTTTTTAATTTCTCCAATGACTTCTCATTAGAATATATAATAACAACAGCTCCTCAGAACTTTTCCTTCTCCCGGCATAGCCAAATTCAGGCTGAGATCCTTTTTCCTTACTGTGGTTATGGCGGTGCTTTGCTGGCCCTGGAAGGGTGCACAGGCGTATTTAGCTTTGCGGGCCTACGTGGCGTCTGACGCCATTACCCCCGTGCAAGGGAAGGTGGAAACCTGCCTCCGAGGTGCGGGGGGCTCCCACCTCTCCCCGTCCCCCTCCCACGCCGGTGGGCGCGGGCGGCTCGAGCCCTGCGGTGCTACCCTCTCCCCTCTCGGCGAGGGATGCCCAGCCGCAAAGGATGGAGCGAGGGTACCCGCCCCGCACCTCTCCGAGCGCTGGGAGAGCAGCAGCATCTTCCCATCCCTCCCCATCTCCTGCAGCATCTCCCGGGGTGCGGGGGGGGGGGGCACAGAGCCGGCAAAAAGCCCACTCGCAACCCAAACCACGGGAAGCTCTTTCCCTGCAGCCTCCCCGGAGCTGTCACGGGGTTGGTGGCAGCGCGGGGATCATTCCTGCGGGATGCGAAGGGCCCAGCGCCGGGCCAGGGGGCTGCCGGCCGTGCCCCCCACACCCTGCCTCGGGGTGCCGGGAGGGATCCGGGGGGGGCCCGGCCCGGCCCGGGGCGCTCGCCCCACGCCAGCTGGGAAAACGTGCCGGGGAGGCTCGGCGGAGAGCGCGGTGCTTTGTGTCGCCATGGGAACGGAATGCAGATTTGCCAATTGCTTTTTTTTTTTCTTTTCTTTCTTTCTTTGCCTCTTTCTTTTTTTTTTTTTTTTTTTTTATTATTTGCCAGACATTGTAATACATATTATGTTTCAACTTCTGGGGCTTGCAGCAGAGGTGAGGGAGGCTTTGTGCTTGCCGACCCCGTGGCTCCCAAAGAAGCCCCCAGGGCCGGCGGCTGCACGCCGGAGGGGTGCACCCAGCAGCAGGACCCCCTTCCCTGGGCACCCCCCTCCCCGGAGACACCCGTCCCCTCCCCTCCAGCTACGGACAAAAGCAACGGCCACCGCACAAGAAAAGTGATCACATTATCACCAACTTGACCTTCCAAAGGGAGGCCGGGATCAAACCCAAAGCCGAAAAAATAGAGAGGAAGGGAGAGAGGAGAAAAGGGAGCACATCCAAAAGCCGGGGGGGGGTTTCGAGGCTGGGATGGGGTGAGGGGGGGACACGGGGATTTATTCGGGGAGGGCGCTCACTCTCTCCATCCTCCCCGAGCCGCGACACCCCGCAGCCAAGGAGTGAATTCCCAGCTGCGCTTTAACCGAGTGTCAAACGCCGGATTCCTTTGGCGATGAAAGCATTCGCGGGGGGTGCGCCCGCCTTTCCCCAGCCCCCCCACCCCCCGCCCGTTACCGCGGAGCCCCGGGCGGCCCGACGGGGAGGGTGCGGAGCCGCAGCCCTTACCTGGAGCCCCGAGAGCGGCGGGTCGCGTCCGGGTCGGGTCGGGTGAGCTCCGCACCGCCCGGTGCTGCTTGCGGCCGCGTCCCCCTGGGCGAGCAGGTCTGGAAGTCATTTCTACTTTCGGTTATCTAGCTTTATGATGGCTCCACAACACTCATACAGCTAGATAACCAAAGACAGAAACATCCCTCCGTCGGGGATGCCGGCCATCCGTCCGGCTGTCCGTCCGTCCCTCCGCTTCAGGCTTGCGGGCACGGCCGGGGCAGGGCGGCCGGGAGCTGCCACCGGGAACCACACACACACATATATATAAAAACAAAAAGAACAAAAAACAAATAAAAAAATAAAAAACAAACCAAAACAACAACAACAAAAAAGAAATAGAGAAAAAGATAAATAGGAGGCGGAGAGGGGGAGCCGCGGACGTACCGCCGGTTGCGGGGCTGCCGCGGGGGGTTCGGGGCGGGCTGGGGAGAGCCGAACCGAGCCGTACCGAGCCGAGCAGGGTAAGGCAGGGCTGTGCGGGGCCGGGCAGGGCTGTGCGGGGCCGGGCCGAGTCGCGCCGTGCCGTGCCGTTCCGTGCCCAGCCGCCGCGGTACCGGCCCGGGCGAGCGGCACCCGCGCTCCCGCCCCGCTGCCCAACTTCTACTCCCCTCGCATGGTAATCGCCCCCTTTGGGAAGTGACGTCACGCCACGGACAGCCAATCCCCGACCCCGCATTTAAATCAGCGCCTCCTTTCCCGCGCTTTCCCAACCCCGGCCCCAGCGGCGGGGTCGCGGCTGGACGGGGCGGACCGACACCGGGCGGGACCCAACAGGGCACAGACCGGCACCGGGCGTGGCCTCTCCCCCCCCCCCGCCACCCAAAAACCTTGAAAAACCCCCCATTTGGGGGTTT
>JAOXNO010000070.1:33962318-33988053 GCA_028565335.1 Limnodromus scolopaceus
GGCAGGTTTGGAATGTCTCCAGAGAAGGAGACTCCACCACCTCTCTGGGCAGCCTGTTCCAGTGCTCTGCCACCCTCGGAGTAAAGAAGTTCCTCCTCATGTTTAGATGGAACTTCTTATGTTCAAGTTTGTGCCCATTTCCTCTTGTCCTGCCACTGGGCACCACTGAAAAAGAGTGGCCCCATCCTCTTGACACTCTCCCAGCACATCTCTGTTGAGAGGCCTTGGCATGGCTCTCTGCTTCCCCAGCAATCCCAAGGTCTGCAGCCGTCCCTGTCCGCACTCACTATAACCCTCTAACTGCTGCCAACAAACATTTTTAACTCTTGTCCAGGAGCTGCTTTAAACAGCTCCTCCTCCTTGTGCGGTGGCGTTTTCTCAGATAAGGAGAAGACCCTGCCCTGAGATTTGTTCTTAGTCACTGAACACGTCAGGTTCTCCACCCTTAGGAAACCTTTATTAGGAATCTTACAGGAAAAGGTGCTTTTTAGTAATGGGATTTGTGTTCTGGGGGCAAAAAATGGCACTTCATGTCTCACCAAAAACAAGGCAAATTAACCAAGTGCATCGTGTCAGGGCCAGCAAAAAGGTAACAGCACAGCCAGCCTCACTGAGGAAGCTGTCACCCCTCTGCACCCAGCAGCAAGCATCAGCTCTGAGGCAGAACAACTCTTTCCAGCTTCCTACTGGTGCTGGTTCCCGCCTTCACACCACCCCACAAAACAGAAGTCTGAATAAATTTAGGGCTTTTTGTGCTACACGCTCTGAATTGAAGCAAATCACGACCGTCACTCTCTCGTGTTACACGGTCTCTGAGTGTACTGCAGAATGAAGGGAACTGATTGTCCTGTTGTCTTCCAGGAGAAGCACTGGATATATATCAGCTAATTGAAATAACCAAAGGCTCGCTGGAGAAGAAGTGATGACGTTGGAGTGCCAGAATGACAGTCGTCCAGAAAGCATGCCAGGGCCTGGCTGCCCTTTCAGGAGATCGTTTGGCAAAGACTGATCCTGGACACTCTGTTTCCTTTTTTTTCTGTAAGAAGGGATGTTCCTGGGGAAGACTTTGATAGCAGCACATCTGAATAGCAGAGGTGCTTCTGAGGGCAGCAGTCAGCTGTAAAACCTGAGACGGTGGCCCAAGTGGCTGCTTGTACGCCCATGAGCACAAAGGAAGAAGTCCTAAGTATTTGGCAAGAGAAACAAGAAACCATCGTCTCCACACACGCAGTTCTCCAAGACCAAGGCACTGTGGGAGGAGGCAGCAGCAGCAACCCCAGCTTTATTTTTTCCGCCGTCTCTTCTTTTTGGGTTCCTGGTTCTCGTCTGTCTGCTCCGCGGTGCTGCTCTGGAAGGGGAATGAGAGAGCAGCAGTACAGCAGGTGATTGGGTTGGTGTGATTAGTCTAAGAATGTCTACTTAAAGCAAGAAACCAGATGTGAAGAACAGGATTTAACTCTTTTTCCTCCCAGACAAAATGACCTGAACACTGAGACTTTCCCCATGGACCCCCCCAGCTTGTGCTGGAACTTAGGCCGCGGGTTATGAATGGCACAGGACAGGGACTGTTTGTGCTGGGTTTGGGTTGTGGAAACACTCAGGAAATTATGAACAGAAGCACCAATAAAAAACCTGGACAATCAGCAAAGTAAACTGTTTATCTTTTTATCCAGCACAGGTTACTCTGCCTTCACCAGCAGTATCTAGTAGAGGAGATGGGTGTGAGGAGAACGATGCCGGGCAGAGCTTGCCCTGCCAGGTCTTTGTCTGCAAAAGTTAACTTGGATGGAAGGGTCTGATCCTGGCCAGCCAGTAGGCCCTCAGAGGTAACGCTGCTAGACCTCGCCACTTGCTGGCGCAAACAAGGAGGTCTTCAGAGCAGTTTTACTTCCCTAAGACCAGAGATACAGCCAACTGGTGCACAGAGGTGAACGTCACTCAAGGCAGAGGGCAGGAGAGTAGGGGACATCACTCAGATTCACTGTTCCCTCTGCATCAGCTTAGTATTAAAGTGAAAACCAACCCGGGGAAGTCAAACTGTCCTGATTTCACATGTACATGACCAGGTCACAAATGCAGCTGGCTTCAAGGGCGGGGGAACCCATCAGTAACAGCAGATAAATGAGTTCTGACCTGGTCGTTGTCTGGCTCATTTTCAGCATCCTCGGCGTTGTGCTCCTGCAAGGCGCTGTCAAGCATGGACACGTTGATGCGGAAGTCCCGGGAGGTGCTGAGCTTCATATACTGCATCAAGTTCACCTGCAGCGAAACCAGGGGGAGAGGACATTATGCCATTAGCATTATAGTTTAGTTTTCTACCCTGCCCAGTCCTTTGCACAGCACTGAGACAGAGTCCATCACGGTAATAATGCAGGATTGAAGCAAGAGGGACATGTTTTTGTAAGAGCCAAGTGGGTACCAGTTATTCTCACTCTCACACAGTATTTCATCGTGGTTCTCCTCTCTCCTGGTTACGAAACAGGCTGGGGGGAGTGGGGTGAGGAAAGCTGGCGTTAGGTGTGTAAGTATCTGCTCCACCAGAAACCCCCCCAGTGTTGGGTCAGGGGCAGTGTCATTGACACCTGCTGGTACCAGTAATTCAGTAGTGCTGGGCCAGGAGCTCGGGCAAAGGCTGAAAGCAGGGTAAGGTCCTTACCACCTTCCTAATTGGAGTAGCAGTGGAGGTTTTAAAAGGTGGAAGTGCAGTAGCCCTCCCACCATGTCACGATACTGCTGTTCCACTGAATTCAGGTCACAGACGAGCTCTGCTTTGCGTTACCTTTGATTTCTTGGAGAGATGGATAAGGAACTTCTCATATTGCTCTATTGCAAAAATCAGATTTGGGATGGGCTTGGTCTCCCGAAGCACCTTTGCCTGAAATGCAGAAAGGAGGGTGGAAGGTCAGATCTGAAAGTGAATGGCCTGAAGATACCCTGGTACTGTCACAGTGAACAGGCGCACCTGTGGCAGCACTAACAGGACACCCGTATTTGTATCAGCAGCTTAGACTCCCCCAAAGGACAACGATGCTGTAGCGTGACATGAAGACCACAACTACTGCAGTTTAGAAAAGTGTCTTCACTTGCTTCCTACCAGTCCTGTCCCAGCAAGCCTTGCCAGTTTGTTACTGGTTTTAAATTGACTCCCACAATGGTTCAGTTGCTCCCAACCAAATCATCCAGTCATTCTCAACCGCCTTGCTTTAGTGGAATACATTACTTTATCTTTAAATGTACTGATAAAATTAAGAAACACTTTAACAGAATGCAGTATTGCTTCCAATAAATTAGCCTGTTCCTGTAATTTCATAGCTTACCCTAAATGAATCAGGCAAGACAGACTATCCAGACTTTACCTTTGTCTCGTGTCTGTGAGCTTTTAGGCTGCATTTAGTGAAGGAGATTTTTTGGATTTTGTTTTTTAAACTTTTCTCTGAAGTCAAGGTAGAAGAACTTAGGTTTTTACTTAAAGGCCCAAATGTCAATTTATCACTGGTAAAGCCCACAGGTAACACAAGCCCTGAGGTACGATCCCAAGTTCAAATGCAGCCCACGTCCCATGTTCTGATAGAGAATAGGTCAGTCTTACCATGACTGTGGAGATTGCAGCAGCTTCATCTTCTTTCTTTTTCTTTTTCTTCTCTTCTGCAAAGCTTAAGCTCTCGCTGTGGATGTTCTGAAGGAGGATGCCAAGAGATGTGGCATTAGCAGGTAATTAGAGAAAGGCCAGCCACGCAAGGCCAGAGAAGTATTTGCCCTGCCCAGCTAAAAGCATTACCAGCTAGATGACAGAAAGGTAGTGATACAAGAAGGATGGAATGGGGGGTAATCTCAAAAAAAGAAGGCAAGAAAACCTAATTTCATCACTTATACATAGAGGAATATGTATGTATGTGAAGTCCCCAGGAGTGGTTGCTCTGTACACCACCACCCTTCCCCACTATGTTAAGTCTGCTCTGCAGTGCCTCACTCAAGCACCCAATTCCTCTCCAAACAGCTAAATCCCATCTTTGGCACCGCAGTCTTTGGCGCCCACGTTACTTTAAACTGTGATGACTGCAGTGTTGTTGACCTTTATTTGCCATTGTGGTTAACAGCAGTATTAATCTCATCCAAAAAAAAAAAAAAAATAATGACATGAACAGAGGAGAGAAAATAAAAGCTAAGATACAGCTCCCCAAACGCTCTTCCTTCCCTGCTCAAGCAGAAATCAACATGTTCGGTCCCAATAGTGCTGAAATGTCTTATAATATTATTTGACATAGTAAAGCTTGAAATATAAGAAACTCAAATCATGTCAAGAAGATTAATAATCCCTATAGGTGCCCATGTATTGCAGCTGATACACCACTCAGCATGGGAGTGCTTTTACACCTGTGCTTTTGCCACAGTTAATTTAGGCCTTACCTGTACATAAGTAATGAATGAATAACACTGTGGGGTCAAATGGGAACCCGAGAGTTTCACCTGCAAAGAAGCAGAGAGGTTGGTGTTACCCCCAGCACGAGGCAATGAGCCATTTCCTCCTCCCGCAATTCGCTCACACTCACCAGCTTTTCTAGCCTTGCTGGAATCGCGTTCGAGTTACTGCGGCAAGCCTGGATATACTGCAAGGAAAACACAAAAGAGTTTCTTCTAGGTATGCTGTTTCCAGGCAGGGCTCAAAGCACAGTGAGGAGGGCAGGATTTGCAAGATCTGTCCTCCCTCAGTGGCTTGCTGTATCCCAAATGCCATATCTGCATGCCAGAGCTGTGAGAGAGCTAAGGGAATTCACCATCTTTTCTCAAACTAGCTCCACCGGCCTGTTTTCATGGTTCCCTAAGGTCTGATGCTTCAAGCCTTAGGTGGGAATGCATAACAAGAGCAGGATTGCTGAGGACTCTGAGAACATCTCTAGTGTCGTTCATGGTGGCACACAGCTGCGTACAGAGGAACCTACATGATACACTGGAAAGAGACACTCCGAGCCACACAAATTCAGCTGGAGGGAAGCTTTCCTTTATCTCCACTGGTACAACTGCCGCTGCTGCAGAAAGGTCATGAAATTGAGAGTGTGAAAGCCAACAGAATAAGGACTCAGCCCCTGCAAGAGATCAACAGCCCAGTCCTGAGTGTGGCTGCTGCCAGGGGTCACTGTGAGCTCGCTGCAGCAGATGGGGGAGAAAGTTTTTAGATCCCAGGCAGCCCACCGGCAGCAGAGCAGCACTCACATGTTTGACAAGGGAGGTGAGAATTGCGTATGTCTTGCTGAGGCTTCTCAGCAGCGTGTCCACACAGCTCCCCGCAGGGAGTGCTGTCTGTACCAGCTCATGATAAACTGTCAGCAGAGTTCCCAGCTGCAGAATTACACCTTTCTCCAGAGCCTGGGTTTGGTTTGATGCCTGAGAAGAGTCTTCTAGAAGAAAGAGATGAGTACTTGGTAAACCTGTGTCTAACGAATCCAGTTATGCAGGGGGGAGGCACAAAAGATGATCTTTGCGCCTGGTGCACAAAGCGCCAGTGTGGCACAGGGAAAACAATCGCTGGAGGGATGTTGTGACAACACTTTCAACCTTACATTGTTCATGTCGAAACAGCTCAAGGGAGAGTTTAACCTGCTCTCAGACGATGCTACCTCAAAACCCCCAAATATCTTTTTGCTCTCTGTCTTCATCCGTTTTTGCCAAAGGTGTAACAGTAAAAAGTGGATCACTTTTATTACCTGATGTGTCTGGTCCCAGACTGGTGAGTTTTTTGATGAGCCAATCCACCTCTTCAAGGACCTTATCCGCCTGTCCCAGGACCAGCAGCTGAGACAGAAACACCAATAACAAAACAGGTTCTTGGAGGAGTTTGGCACAACAGGAATCTATGAGCCACTTGCAGCAGAGTAGCCCTGGACACTACAGGTCGTTCCATGCACACGATTTTGACTCACACAGACAGTAGGGGCTGCAGTCCTGGCATTCACTATGGCGAAATGGGACCGACTCTCCACTTCTACGTCCTGGTCAGAGGAGAGAAAACAAATTCTGGTGAGTAAAACATAGTTTGTGCCAGAGATGCCCTCGGTTCTGCTCTGACAGCACTAAGTGATGAAGAGTTAGGCTAATTCCACATCATACCTGATCTATGTCTCCCAGGCACGCGTGGATGTCCTGTGCCAGTTCCCGCAGCAGACCGACAGGACTCTTGTACAGAACGTGGAGACTGAAGAGCAGAGAGAGCAAACCCTTGCAGCAAGTGATATCCTCTGCGGGGAAGGGAAAAGAAAACAACACGTTTCCAGGTGCAGAGGTCCCCTGGCTATTTAGGGCTATCAGATACCCAGTGAGGGAACGCCTCAGATTCAGTATGGATTTAACAGTCTGCATTCCCAGAAACGACACACAGAAGGTGAAAAACCTATCAAAATACTGCAGTTACAAAAGCAGAGTTTTACAACATTGGGTATCATGTATACTACTGCAAGGAGAAGTACAGCACACTGGAGCCCTCGGCTCATAGAAAAATGATGACCAGAAGCACTGAGGAAGCGCAATACAAACCCTGGTGAGAGTAATATCTTTCCGGAGTATAAATCCGGATTTGAGCAACAGCTGTGCTGAATAACAACAGAGAAAAATCTAGTAAGTGGCTTCTCTTTCTTCAGCAATGCTAATATTTATAGAGATGGAGTTTCTTCCCTAATACTTGTGCTAATAACCACAACATCATGGCAATCTGCCACAGAATGGGACGTGATTTTATCTGTAAGAGAGGTAAAAACAGGACAGGCAACAGCAGAACATCTAAGGGTCTAATATCCGACCTGACATATCACATCTAAACATGCTCCCCAAAGCTTACTTACCTAGAGCATTTTCTTTGCAAATTTTGACTGTCCAAGTCAGGAATTGAAGGAACTACATAAGGGGAGAAAAGATATTATGGCTTTGAAACAGAATTCAAAGCACAAAACTCAAAAAAAAAAAAAAAGGAAAGAGAACCCCAAAATAACCAGCAAAGAGAGACCAGCAGAGTCCCCTTCTGGCAGAAGGCACCCAGCCATGCTCCGTGAAGGGACATGTAACCTACTAAAGTGAAAAGCTGAGCTCCAGGACAGGGGAATGGCTATACATTCCCTTGACAGAGTAACAGCTCCATTTAATTTAAGGTAAACAATGACTCCAGATTTCTGGCACACTTTTATTGCAGTCCCTACCTTGTAAAATTGGGGCACTTTAGAAAATGCCTCCTTGCACAGAAGGAATTAGACACTCAGCCACTTTGGACTGGTCACAGGTCTGCTGGCCTTTTTTGGGTCTATTCCCACATGGAAGCCACGCCACAACCAGGCTCTGTTGGGAGTCCCTGCTCAGGCAAACAAGTCAGTCAGACTCCAGAGGCCCAAAGGCAGCCTCAGAATGTGCAGGACTGGGGTGGGAAGACAACTTGTTCTTAACCATCCTTGCAGATGTGAGACAGGAAAATGCTTGACAGTGTAAAAAACTGTCACTTTGACATGGTGTGGTTTGCAGGAGATGGCAGAACACGCACACGTGTCAGAACCCTCAGATGTCAACCCTGATAATCATCTTCCCACACCTATGGCTACGACACCCATCTCTGCCACCCCAGGAAAGTTGTGAAGTACCTGCTGAGAGGCTGGATCCAAGAGTTTGGACAAAGTGGAGAGAGCTGTGATGAGGGACTGTGTTTCCTTGGAGTTGAAGTCATCTTCAGCACTGCTGAACTGGTTTACCAGGGACCTCTGCTCATGGGAAGGAAAGACAGAGTCCCTGAGTGTGGATGCTTGTTGCAGAGCCACATTAAGAAGCAAATAACCAGAAGTTGCAGCAGATAAAGGAATCAGCAACAAGGAGAATGACAAAGAATATAAAAAGAGGACTCTTCTAAAGAGTGAGTGCTGTTTTTTTGTTATGAGTGCTTACATAGAGGCCTGCATATGATTCAGTGTGACTTTTACACTACTCAGGTAAGTTTATGCTGCACTGAAGGACACTATAGCTCTGTAAATACACATGCACTTCAATTCAGCTCTGCACAGCACCCTGAAGCAGCTTTCCTTAGGAATCAGAAACTTTTCTGAACTGCCGGTAAATCAGTATCACCATTGCTATCACATACTCAATCCTGTGGTCAAGCAACAGGGAGCAAGCGGCGTTTTCTGCCAGAATTACCAGTGCTTTGGAACACTTGCAGCACACAGTGGTACTTACCTGAAACTGTCGGATCTGGAAGGCAGCTTTCTCCGTGACATTAATATCCGTTTCTTCTGCGTCACCATCAGTAATATCTGGCAGAGACAGAGAGGTGCAGAAAAAAACTAAATGCCAAGAGCAGAATAGAGGATTTATTTCCAAAAGTGGGAAAGACTGCAACTGCTCACAGCTAGAGGAGGAATACAGGCTGCAATACCGTGGTGAGCACAAAAATATGTTAAAGGCAAACTTCAACCAGATGAATGCTTTATCATACCCCAACTATCCTCTGCTGACAGACTGAGAGCTCTATAAAAGCAGGTAAAGACATCTCTGGGACTTGCCTCTGGCATGAAAATCAATGCTACTTAGCCCACCTTGTTACCAAGACAAGGACCAAACCCCTCTTCTCTACTTATGGATAAAGGGCACTGGGTCCCCAACTGCCCACACTGGGCCACAAAGGCTGGAAACCAGAGCAGAATTGTACCATGTGCCTACCCAGGGCTTGTAGAAATTGGGGTATCCTAGCCGGGTACAGCTGCTGCACCGTGTTGAAGATCCGCAGCAAACCTTCCAAGCACAGAAGTGAAATGCTTTTGCCCTTCTTCTTCCCCGACTCTTCCACAACAGTGGGAATTGAAGTGTACCTCCAAAGCAAAACCCTAGGGGATAGGAGACAAGTTAACATCACGTGCTGCAGTGAAACTGGCTGGACAGCACAAGAACGAGAACAGGGCTAATCAGAGATTCTGCTCTTAGGATCATATTTTTAATATAACTAAATTGGACAGTGGAGGGAGAAGAGGTCCATTTTTAAGAAGATTTTGTTTCAATGTCAGCAAAACAGCTACTGCATTCTTCCTGCACAGCTGAATAATTTAATTCTTTCCAGGTGCCAAGGGGCCTTCCAATCCCATTTCAAGTCCATCTTTATACACTCATTTCTTGCACCTGGCTTTCCTTCTGCTACCCAAACACTGACCACTGGTGTCAAATTTGTCAGTGACAAAAAGAGCTTTTCTCTTGACAGTTTGAATCTGTGAAATGTCGGGTATCTCTATATAAATAAAATCTGAAAGGTAAAGGCAGGCGAAGCAAAGTGAAAAGCTTTGAAAAAAGCAAAATTGTTTGGCCCAAAGGAGACTTTTTTATTTGTAGGCAAACATCTTTTTCCTGCTCCCCTAAGCCCACTTCTTCCCTTTTTTGTTCCCTCTACTTTCTTCTCATTAGTTCTGTCGCCTGCACAGATGATCTTATTCTATTTCAATGTCCAATCACGCAAAACATGTAGCTCATATGTAGTCCTAATGACTGCAGCAAAAATAGCCTCCATTATTTGGGGCCAGACACAAAACGGGCATTATTCATGGCAGAGGTAATTTGCATTTTGTGCTCTCTGCTGACTGGGATCTGAAAAGACCCCATGCAGATATGACCTAGATCCCAAAAGACATTCAGATGCTTAACATTCTTGGATTTTCAAAGGATTAGATGCATGAATGTCTTCAAGCATCTTGCAAAAGTCCTGAACAAATGTTTTCTAAAGCTTGTGTCCCTCTTACATCTGTTTTATACTGTAGCAAGGAGTAAATTTAAACTTTCTTGCATCCCAGAAGCCTCAAGACTCCAGCCTGTAACCATCCTACCTCCTCTGTGACAATGAGAGATGAACCAAAAGTCAGAAAGAGGCTGAAAATGAGAGTTTGATGGCATTTGGTTCTTCCAGGCCGAGTACCGTTATTAGAGCTGTATCACTCACTCCGGCACAGAAGCTGTAGTGCCTCCACTTGATCTCTCAGGAGCAAAGAAAGGCAATTATCTCAACCCAGTAATAATAACTGTTCGAAACAGTTATAGACTGCATTATTCTTTTAAAAACCTACTTGAGAATGAAAAATCCCCAAAATGCACTGCTGCTTTTTGGGGCTGATGTCTTCATGTGTCACAGTGACTCACCGTGTGATTTTGCAGAGGTTCTGAAACATTTTCTCAGGATTTTGTCCATCTGGCCCATCAGTTTGTCCTGTCTCCTCCAGCTGCTGCACCTTCTGCAGAGCTACACTGACAGCATAGCGCAGGAACTCTGTGCTGGAGCGCAGGACTGCCAGGCTCTCCTCATGGCTTTGGGCATTGTCCCTGAAGAACCAAGAGTGCTGTCAGAGAACTGAGGATTGCACTGAAAAAGCAAAGCAATGGCCTAAGAGATTCAAAATCTAAATATGCATTTACGAATAAGACCACTAGCTGAATTCAGGGTGGAAAAGACCCTTTGTTTTGGTAGCTTGTAGTGAACACTCAGAGGATAGAGTTCCACCAACCTTTCCAAATAACAGAACACGGTTTGGATCAATGTCTGGCTCTGTTCCATAGAGGACTGGAGTTTGTTGTCTGGGGGATGGCCCAGGACTGGAGGAGCAAAGACTCTCCGAGGTCTTACAAGTCATAAGCAAGGTCCAGGGAAGCTGGTTGGTCAGCACCAGGAGCTGCACAGCTGTGGTTCCTGCCTGGACTATGATGCCCTCCAGACAACAAGTGCTGTAACCACACATACTTTGTACAGAAATAAGTACGCCTGTAGTGTGTGCGCAGTGCACAAGATAGCCAGCATGCAGACAGCACAAAAGCAGCTTGTGAACAGGCCTTTAAACTACTCCAGGTGTGACAGCTTCTCACCTGAACAGAGCTGTGAGCAGAGTAGACACAAAACTCATGGACAGGAAGCTTCGTGCAGTTTTGTTGCCCAAGGTAGATTTGTTCTTTCCAGCTTTCTCCTTCAGGATTTCAGAGAGTTTGTTGTAACACTTAAACAGGCCCAGGACATCCTCAAACTTGCTCTTACTGCAGTAAAGTAGTAGAAGGCATTAGTGAAGAAAATCTAGTCTTACAGTTTCCAACTGGAACCTTCAGTTGCCAAATGACACAATGGCACTTTCTAAATGATAAAACCATGACATCCGACATCTCCCCGCCTCCCTAACAGCATATACCTCACCCATTCCTCCTTGGCCTGCTCTTCTATGAGATTTCACATCCCATCTCCCACAAAACACAATGTTCAAAAGGAAGACACTCCCCGAGGTTCTGTGCTTGCAATGAGGCTGTACTCCAAAGAGCCAGGCACAGTACAGCACAGCTAGCGCTGCAGGGTAAGATTTGATGTTTTACCTGAAATTCCCTATGTTGAAGTTGTACTCAATCAGCACCTCACAAATTCCCATCACCTGAATGGCATAGATGTTATTCTTTACACCAACACCAGAAGACAGAGAAAAATCTGCTGATTTATCCTAAGAGGTAAAGGAAACAAGTGAAAAACCTCTTCAAAACCTGATGAGAACTCAGTGTCTTCTTCCACTGACTCAAACTGAAAATCTGATTTACCAGTTCAAAGTCTTCCAACTCGCTCTTGATCATTCGTCGTGTGACAGATTCTAGCATCTCTTCAAAGCTTTGCTCAAAACCCACATCCTCCTCCTCCTCATCATCATCTTCAGCTCCTTGGCATAGACGCACAGTGCTCTTATACCAGGCGAGACAGTGTTGGATACAGCAGAGCAGATGGGCCTGAAGGAAGCAGCCACACAGTCACACTCCGCTTTCTCGCTGGAGGTCACTGGCAGAAGTGGACGCAGGCCAGATCTCATCTCCAACAATATCAAAGGAGCAGAACCAAAGGGAAGGTTTCTCCCCCTGCTACACACACACACTGAACGACTATTTTATGCAGAATTAAGTTGGAGGAAAAAACCCAGTGAGCTCAATAGAGGATAACAGAGCCACACTGTTCCGAGAGCATTTTTCACACGAGTTTGCTAACAGAGCTCTAATAGACAGCCTGAGGCAGGGGTGAGATGCCCAGCTCTATTGTCATTAAAAGGAGTGCTCCAGGCTAGAGGAGGCTGAAGAAACACAAGGTATTCAGCTCATGTAGCAGCACAACTAAAATGCTGTGGAACAGAAGAGCTTGCAGCTGTGGCCAGCCAGTATAGCTCTTACCAGTGGTTCTTGCAGAAAGATTTGATCTCCTTGAGCCATAATACATCCCTCAAGTTTCAGTGGAGGCAGGAGGTCAGGCTGGGGCAAGTAATACTGCTTTATCTGTCACAGAAAACAAGAAATAAAAATAACCAGTTACTTGGTAACTGAGCCTCTTAGGTTGTTTGAAAACAGAATACAATAATCTTTGTACTCCATTCTACAGAGTGAAAATGGGCACCGTAATAACGGGATTGTACATGAGCCACGTCATCTGTTCTATTAGTAATTAAAATCCCCTCTTGAGTTGCTTATGTACCTCTCAGCCAGGACACACGTTGCTGCCCTAGAAAAAGTTCATCTGACCACTTGCTGTTGTGTTGCCCCAACACACAATGTCACTTGCACTATATATATGCACTTGCATATATATATATATATATAATGATGCTATAAAATTTTATACATTTACACTAAGTTCCCATTAAGTGCCCTCTGCTACCCATGTTCCTTTCTCATGGAAAAGGGATGGGAGAAGTCATGGGAAAGCTGGAATTAGTCAGCATGAACTCCACGGATGATTAAAGGGAAGAAAATTACTTGTCTCAAAGAAAGCACAGCCTGTCCAATGGATTGAGGAAAAGTGATTGTCTTGTTGCCATGAGCAACACTGTTGGGGGATGAGTTAATCCTCCCAGATCCTACATGGACTTGGGTATTCTCCTGATGGGAGGACAGCAATAATAATTACTGTGTCAGCACACATCCTTGGGGAAGTACAGGAGGGTAACTGTTGTGCACTGCTAAGGAACAGGGAGTGCACAAAGCATTTCCCTGGGCTCACACTTCTCTCAGCACCTCAGAACTGAAGGGTTGGAAAGGGCTCCAAGAGATCCCTTCTATTCCAGCCTGTGACAGGATATGAACCAGTCTCCGGACATTTACCCAGTCTGCTCTCTCAACATCACAGGGATTTGAACACCTCCTCAGAGAAGTGCTACAGCACTTAAACACGTTTCCAGTGTAAGGGAGAACTATTTTCCCAATATTTAACCTGAATTGCTTGCTATACTGGTTGCAGCACAGAATTCTTAGAGTCTCTGCAACCACGCCACAGAGCAGAACTTTACCTGGGACAAGAGTGTTTCCATTATCGAGCTGGCCAGCTGGGAGTTCCTGCGAAGGACATCATAAAAACCCTGAAGACAGGAAGGAAGGACAGACAAGTTGGCTTACACAGCAAAGAAAATGAACCAGGTGCATAACAAGTTGGTGTCATACGACAGCAATGACCCTTTTGGCACCGCAAGGAACCATGAGGAAGTAACAATGTGCTCAGTGTAAAACCCCATACCTGGCAAAGCAAAGGCACCACAGAAATAAGGTATGAATCAGAAGGAGTATGAATTTCCTCACAGGGGCCCTCTCACAAGCTGTATCTCCCTAGCAGCAGTGGCATCGAGCCCAGAGTGACTTTCACTGCTATTTAACACTAGCACTAGATCCAACTTCAAACTGTGAAATCCTGCTTCAAAGGCAAAACAAGCCAGTGTGGAAACTGTAGGAGGCAAAAAATCCTTCAGACCGAGAAAAACTCAGTGGATGGATGAAGCAAACACAAGTCTTATAGCAACAGTGATGAACACATCCAAAACTTGCAGCTCACCAAAGGTCAGTCCAACCAAGTCAGGAAGGAAACAAAATCTCTCTAACCTGAACAGTTTTTTTTCTCAAGGTGGTACCCAACAGTTACCTCAGGAGCTAAGATACGCACCCAAAAATGGCTCTTTGTATTAGGCCATTTGTCACAAGAAATCTAAGGGACAGACAAGCCTTTATTGAAATTTGCAAAAGGAAGAGGAGAAAAGACAGATCCCTGATGCAGTCTCTAAGGAAGTTTCCCCACACTCTCCAGTCAGGGTTTTCTTTGGAGCCCATCGTTAACTCACAGCAACTCTGCCTCTATCCAATGCCTGTTATAACACTCCTCCTCACCAGGCATCAAACATGTTTCCCCTTTCCTAGGCCACATCACAAGAAGATAGACTGACACATTTTTGCTCTTCAGCAATGCAAGAGTTGAGGAAGATAAATTGTTGTGTCTTTAGGCTTATAGTGATCCAAAATCAGAAGTAGCAGAAGGATTGGAAAAAAAAAAAAGTAGTACTTGGTACACTTGTGCCACGAAGAACATAATCGAGATGATAGGCTGTTTTCCACAGGCTGTGATCATTATTTACCTGGGCCCACAGTAGAATCAGACTACAGAAAAGCTAGTGATTGTTTAAAACAAGATTGAAGAAATCATGTTTACCTCATATAACATGAGTCGAACATCCGCTTGCTGGCTCAAGCATCGCCTCAGGCTGCCCAGGATTTCAAGGCAGAAGGCCTCATTAGCTGCAGAGTTATAGCAGGCATGAACATCTGCCTGGACCTGAGAGGGAATATTAGTCACGTTATGCTGGTTACAGTTCCCAAATATCTCAACACAGAAGCAAGATGATAGGGGGCCTGGCCCCTAAACAATCACTGAAACAGTCCTCAGTGTGCTGCCAGGCTCTTTATCATCATCATGGAGCGACAGAATGCTCCCCAGAATACTGGGGCTGTAAGAGAGAATGACTGAGAAGCAACATCTCTAGGCCAGCTTCTCTTTGCACATTGCACTTCCCAAAGCTTTCCTTCCAGGACTAATCCTTACCGAAGTCTTATTTCCATTTTGGGGAAATGCTCTGCTCTTGAGTTGTTTCAAATAGTGCATATTAGACATGAGACTGTCTCATACATCCACATCCAGGACTGCAGAACAGCACTTACCTGAGTGGCACCGATGGCCTGGCTGCACTGGGAAGAGGACAAGCTGCCCAGAACCTTAAAATTTCTTAGCAGAAGCAAAAAGCCAGCAACCGCAGCTTTACGAGCATCGAGCTGTCTGTGAGTCAGGGGGAGAAAATAGCAGCATAAGGAAAAATGTAATACAAGATCAACTCATCAATGAAAAAGGTTCAAAAATCCAGAGCGACTGGGCCCAGTGGAATTGTACTTCCCAAGAAATCAGTACAGTCCCAAGTGGTGAAGAGCTTGGCAGTTTTCTGGGAACTCTTTTGCTCTACACCCTCAAAACATTCAATTTTCTTTCTGTCCTCGCAATGTCCCTCACACTGAGAGAGAGCCCCAGGCCAAAACCCAAGCATTAAATGTCCCCTGAAAACCAGAATGGGAGTCTCTCAGAGCTTTTCTCAGACTTGGAAAATTCCCCACAAAAAGCTAGTATTTTGCTTTGCTCACTGGAACCCCACGTCCTACTCAAGATCAAGTCCCTTACCTTGAATAATAATCCTAAATCATGAATTCTGTACTCATAACCAGGCAGCCATTGCCCAATAAAATCCAATCTACAATCACAGTATTATGAAGACAGTGGGATGGTTTGCTCAAAGCATTACCAAGACAACAAGCCTGCTTCTCTGCCACCTTGCAAGGGATCAGAGGAAAGGTGGCAGCTCAGCATTCTGATCAGTGGTTCCTTCCAGACTCTCCCTAGCATCTGGATGTACTCAGCTGTGTAGACATGTTGGAATTGATTTTAATTTTGTCTGCTTATTTGGAGTTCCCAACAGCTTTCCTAATTTCCAAAACCCATTAATCTGGGGATTGGGATTTGCATCTCAGCGGGTAGAGCTGTGCCAGTATTACAGTCCTAGTCTAAAGGGGTAGGAGGTGTCACCACCTAGTTATGGGAAGAACACAGTAAGAATACTCGTAGCCAAAACCAACAAAAACTACTTCTGCTCCAAAACCATAAATGAGTTGTAGAAATCTTTTAAAAAGATCCCCTTCTGAGCTTACCTGGAAAAGATAGCTTTTTGGAGAACAAGTATCAGGGAGTCCCTCACTGACATGCTGACTTTGAGCAGAGGCTGGAAAGGAACATACACTTTGGAGAGAAAAGCACTAGGGCATGCCAAGCCCTTGGGGCATATGAGCTCATCTTCCTCGGGCCCATCTGGCCCTGCATTTCCAATACTGTCATCAGTACAGCAGGAGAACCAAAACATTTTAAACCAATATAAATTTAAACCCAGAGAGCTGTAGCAGTGAGACACCTTAGCAGGTTAGTGAGGACACAGTGCAAAGGTTTGGGAAAAGAACTGTTATCCCCAGATTGGATGAAGCAGGTAAAAGTTTAACGCCAGGGCCAGGTAAAGAGAAATACTGTCATGGAACTTGGAAGGAGAAAAATCAACCTGACAGCTACAGCTGTTCAGCTAAACACTGTATACTTAGTTTTCTACACTGTGCAGCATCTGGGCATCTTCCAGATGAAAGGTCAGCGCAGAGCAGTTTTGGTACTATGCCAGATCACACCATATGCTTTTTGCTAGAGGGGACATGCAAATCCATGCTTGAAGAGCAGTTCCATGCTACACTGAACAACCCACAGCAGAGTATGAAGGCTTATTTCACAAGGAGGGTTATTAGATCATGCATATAATTGTGCCCTAAAGCTGTCACTGGAACTAAAGTAGCAAGGATACTCATGGTGAAATGCAAAGCTTTACCTGTACTGCCCGGAGCAGCCCTTGCACAGTGTCAATGGGCAGAAAGGACAAATTGTCAAAGGTCTCTGTGACTTTGGAGGATGAAGTCTGAAGCACAAGAGGAGCAGACACAACAATATTGGACAGCAAGTCTGAAAAAAAAAAACAAAACCAAAAAGACCAGCTGCTGCCAAAGGGCCAGGAAAGTCCGAGCAAAAGATGTCTATAGAGCTAACAATTACAGAGTAATCAAAGCCCTTCCATAACACGGAGAGGTCATGATAGGATGAGCATTGAAAACCTGAGCTCTGCTGCAGGCACAACGTGTAAAACGCTGATAACTTGGTTGGAGGGTGTCACCCCACCAGAGGGCACTGAGGTACAAGAGAAGAGGCAACAGCAAAGGCATCTCAGCAGCCCCAGCGACTCCCAAGCACCTGCCCAAGGACTAGTTACTGACTGATACCAACTTTCTGTGCGTCAGCTGTTCTATGGCAACTGCCTGCAAACACATTTTTCACCTGGGATGAACACAAGATAATCTGGTGCAGCTGACACCTCAGTACGAGGAGAAGGAACAACTGATTTTCTTGGCTTCAGGTCACTTCAGCAGGAACTTCCAAAAGGCAACATCATCCTGGGCCGCATCAAAAGCAGCTTGGCCAGCAGGTCAAGGGAGGTGATTCTGCCCCTCTGCTCCACTCTGGTGAGACCCCACCTGGACTCTGTGTCCAGCTCTGGAGCTCCCAGCACAGGAAAGACATGGATCTGTTACAGCAGGTCCAAAGGAGGGCCAAAAAAATGATCACAAAGATGTAGCCCCTCTTCTGTGAGGACAGGCTTAGAGAGTTGGGGTTGTTCATCGCAGGAAACATTCAAGGTCAGGTTGGATGAGGCTCTGAGCTACCTGATCTAGTTAAAGATGTCCCTTCTCATTGCAGAGGGGTGGACTAGATAACCTTTAAAGGTCCATTCTAACCCAAACTGTTCTATGATTCTATAACTTGTTCCAAGAAGCTGTTCTGAGTATCCACAGAGCAGGACACATTTCTCTCTCTTTCCTGTTACCTATGAAATGGCTGACAGGAGATGCTGCTTTTGTGAGGACTCGGTTTAGGACCTGCTCAAGAATATCACTTCTGATGGGCTCATGAACCTGAAACGTGAAAGAACAATAAATGAAGTCAATACCTACATTGATTTAAGATATTCCTGTACCTCACAGCACAGGCATTTTGCGGTGCAAAGCAAATCCAGATCTGACAGGTAAGCTAGGGCTGGTTACCAGAAGTCCCCTTTCAGCTAAATTCACACAGATCGATTCAGATTTCATCCCAGGCCAAAGAGAACTAGCACATCAGAGAGGCAAACACAGCACTCTCAAACTTAATGGGTCAAATCGTCTGTGGGATGCAAATTTACCACTTCAGTAAAGATGTTGGTTTCAGTCCCACCTCTGACAGGTTTTCTTTGTACCTTTGAATTTCTCTACCTTCTCTGCAGTTTCTTGGAAACTGTAATAGGGATTACACAAGTATGATGGTAGCTTGAACAGATTAGGCCTTTATGAGGCCTCTTCTGGCTGAACAGGGGCAAAGAGGAGACTAAATCTAGTATTGTTTGTAAAACACTCATGATGGATACAGCAGACAAGGCTTTGACATTATTTACCAAGAGAGATTAAGAACAGAGTTCTCCCCCCATAAAAACCCTCTCCAAAACATGCAACTACCTTAAATGTTTCCAGCAGGATACTTGCTCCCAGTCTGCAAGCCTGCTGGGCTGGCATTTTGGAAAGACCATAACTGGTATCAGCAGCTTTTCCTCCAAAGGGCTTTCTGGGTTCATATGATTCCATCAGGCTGAAGCCAAGATCCACCAGGCCCTGAGTAACATGGTCCCAGCCAAACGCACTGAGGAAAACATTAAACAGACCAGGGAAGAAACAACTTAGTCACATGAAAAGTTTAGATTAGAGCCATCTAAAGCAAAATCTTCTGCAGTCATTCCAGGGTCCAAAACCGCAGTGAGAGATGTTTGATCATTCCAGAGAAGATGACATCCCTCACAGCCCCATGACGGTCTTTATGCTGAGGTGCTCAGCAAACACGTCTCGCAGTCCTGATTCTCCAACCATCAGATTCCTTTCCAGCCCGAACGTTTTCTCACTATGGAGAACGATGTGCACTCAGATCCGATCTAAATGTGACAGTAGGCTACAGTCAGGATGCACAAATATCCTACAGACCCTGACATCTTCAAGTCAGAGAGGAAGACAAGAAGAGGAATCTCTCACATCAATCTAAAGGACAATCGGCGACAGATCACAGAGCTATCCCACAGCATGTTTAAAGGACTAACCGTGTGGAGGAAGAAAAGAGCGAACCTATCACTCACCCCTTGATCAGAACACAAACTACAGCCAGCAGCATGACTCATACCATCAGATGCTTTACCAGTAAGAAACAGACAGGGTCCTGATCAGTTTAGTCCTTCGTACCACCAAATGCTGAGATTTGAGGTAGAGGGGACAAATTTGTACAGCTGCATTTGTGCGCTTTTTAAATTCACCAATATAAAATTGGGACAAAAATTCTGGATTTTGACACCATTCCCTGCCAGCACCTGGTCAACAGCATTTCGCACCCCAGAGCATTCTAGCGAGGCTGAAACTCTCCCCCTCCCAAAGCCCACTGAGTGTTCTGCAGCACATGGCAAGAACTCACCTATTTTTCACCACTTCCAGAATTACAGCAGTTACATCATATTGTTGAGGAAACAAATCCTGCAAAAACTTGGAGGCCTGAAGGAACTGCAGGTCCTTGCAGCTTCTTGTGATTGATGTTTTCAAGAAATCAAATATCTGGAACATAAAATCATTGAGTGTGAGGAAATGATCTTTGAAATGGGACCTCTGTAGTCTTGGGTTTGTTCCAGTAAGAGCACCAGCCAGAGCACAAGTTCCAGTACAGCCTGCCAAAAATCTTAACTCACTTCTTTCTCAGGACAAATACACCAACCTCATTAAGTGCCTCAAGGAGGGTAACTTGCTGCCAGATGCTCTTCAGGTGGCCACCACAGAGCCAAAACATTAGAAAAAGAAGACATTGCTTTTCTTCTCATGCTACAGTACCAACCCACAGGAATCGCAACTCTGGAAAATTCTGATATTGCTCTGGGGTCTTTTATAGTGTTCAGTAAACTACAGCGTACCAATGATCTAACTGCCTCCCCATGAGCATCCCGAAACCATTTTAAGCCTAATTCTGATGGGACTACGACCTAACTACGTTTCTTTTCCTTTACAAAGAGTACAGTGTACATCGCCATGGAAGTTCTCTGCAAGCTTATCACACACGTACCTGCTCTTGAAGTCTGTGTTTTACTGCAACCGACAGCAAAAGAGCCACACTGAAGGGACACAGGGCTCTAGCAGGATCCTTCTGTTGCTCAGTCTAGAAAATAGCAAGCAACAGTCAGAAAGCTTGTTATCTTCAACTGCAGCATCCCACAAGTTCAGGGAAGCCATCAAGCACGTCTCTTCAAACATACCACCGCCCTTCTTAAAGCGAACATGACTGTGATCATAAAAATTATTAAATCCCTTCTACAGGTAACCAATTAAGTTTTTAAAACCCTGCTTCAACATCTTCAAGAGCAGTGCCTGCTCTATCTTTGTTGTACCTTTAGATGTCTGATTAGTTCCTCGCCAAGGTCCTGATCCAGGTTGATAACAGAAACAATATGGAGAATAACAGTGCCTTCCACATGGCGGAGTTGGTCTAGGGGCATTGTGGCTACCTCAAGGTCCACTGATCTGTAAGTTTTATCAGAAAAAAACAAGCCATCCAAAGCCATAAATCATTTCTCATGGATCAAGGAGGATGTGCTTGCAGAAGGTTTAACAATTCAAATTCAAGGAGCCCTGGGCAGGACCAGGGTGACAGCAAATACTCAGGTAGTAAATAAAGGGGATGACAGAGAAAGAACTTACTGTGGAACCTTCTGTTCTTCCTTTTGTCTCTTATCCAACTGATTGAAAAAACTGATGATTCCTTCTAAAACAGTCTTCTTACTGCCCTGCAAGGCAGGACATCACATTAAGCCACTGCAGGGCCTGCAGTATCCCAGAGAACTATACTCTATTACAAATGTCACGGCATCCTTCATTTCCCTTCATTAAATCACTGAGGTGGGGGAGGGCTCCTGTGCGGCTCATTTCCAGATGAAGCAACTCAGGTTTAGTTTGCATATTTCTTTTATTTGCATTTATGGAAAAGCTGGAAGAAGCTGAAGCTCTCAGATGTTCTGTTGTTGCTTTTTTTTTTTTCTTTAATTAGAAAGGATCCTTTCTGTTACAATCAATTGGGAAGGCTTTCAAACTCCTAACCTTAATTCTAACAATATATTTTGGCCAGTGGACCCAAGTGACCTCCTATGACACATATATAATTTGTCTTTGACTGGATCATTTTGGCATTGACTCAAGTCACAAATGAAGCAAGCAAAAGAGCCAGATTCCCCTGTGAAAGGGCAGAGATGTCACTGGCAAGCTTCTTGCAGCCTTGCAGGAAGAGCACAAGAGATGAGACATTTCCAGTACAAGTCAGACTACAAACCAGAAGACAGTCATACTGCATGAGCTATTATTATAGTGTGCAGACCACGGAGAGTGAGCAAAACCACACTTAAGAACACCGAAAAAAATCATTCCTCTCTGCTGTCCGCTAGGTCTGGGCTCATCCCTTATTTCCCAAAGGTTTCCTTCTCTCCCCACAAAGATATAATCTTGATCTTCCTTCTCAGAGCAGTCAGCTTCTCCAGGCTACAGGAAGTTAGACGAAAAAAAAACCATACTGATGTCCTGCAGTGTCCTGCTCCCTACAGCACAGTCTGGGAACAACCAGAATCCCTGCCAAAATCCAGCCTGAAGCTCAGCCTGTACATCTTTTTCTCACAGTGTATACTTAGGGGGAGGCCAGCTCCCGTGAGCTTTTACCTTTGCAGAAAGCAGCAGCAGCTGATAAACCAGAGGGGGAATTTCCTGCAGGTCTAATTTGGAGAACATTCTAAGAACCTTTTCCACCACAAACTGCAGCTCCTCTCCCGACAGCGGAATATCCCTGTTGAATCAAAGATGCAGCCTAATCATTTTCACTGATTTCCTTCAGATTCAGCCCATAACTAGATAAAAGGTCCTAATGTACAGGCAGGCAGTGAGTGCTCCCAAAGTCCTCACCAGAAGCAGTTGCCACAGATCCCTCAATATCTTTCCATTGTCCCAATATACTCTTCAGCCTCCACTGCTTAGATCTCCTCCACTTTATGCTTGTTCATTAATGTATTGTTAATTTGCCAAGGCTCACTCACACATTGAATAAAAACCACGATGCCATGCCAAAGTCTTTGGGACACGCCTGCCCAGCTCTGTTTTTATCCAAATGGATCCAATGTGGATGTTCACCGACTCAGCTGTCCTTGGGGCTGTGCCTGGTACGCTCAGACCTTCTATTCATAATTGCCCCAGACTACATGTGAAATAGGATGTGAATGTGACCACAGCACAAGAAAAATGTTGATTTTGAAGGGAAAAAGAATTACCTGAACATGTTGGCAAGATGTATCACACTCCGAGGATCCCACCTGGTAAAACAAAAATATGTTGGAAAATTGAGAGCAAGCAGAATTATTGCTTATCCCTTCCCTCCTGGTACAGTTATTCAATGTCACCATTTCCCTCTTACATTCTGATACTAAGATTAGAAGACAGATTTCCACCCAGAATTTATCACCACCACTCTGATCACCCAGACTTATGATGGTTCTGAACTGCCCCAGTCCCCACAATAACAAATACCAAGAAAGGAATAAAAAAAAAGCACTTCCCGAGACCAGTTCATGCAACACTATTACAAGATCTGGGAACAAGGTGTTCCCTTGCCTTCCCAGCCAGAGAAGACACTGCCACAGAGGGCACAGATTCAAAGATGGTAGAACAGGACACAGACGGTGACATCCAGCTCATCATGATGTCTTTCTTCAAGGCACAACATGAAACACACTGTTTTGCCATGTAACTAAGAGCTGGTGGAGATGTACGTACTTGCTGGAGCAGAGGGTATTTATCAGCTGTTTCTTAAATTCTTCCCCACTCAGTTCACCTGAAAAAGAAAGAGTCTTTTAGGAGCTGACTCCCGAGGAAGGGAGAACAGTCTGGAGTGAAGGAACTGAGGGGTTACCTTTCCCATAAGCCAGGCTCTCCTTCGAACCAGCCAATGCAGTGAGAACAGTGGAAAACAACTCCAAGGATTTCCCGTTAGACAGGCTGCCGCCTTTAATAACATCAACAAACAGGGTGGCAAGCTCAGCCAACGCATGGCCTGGCAGCTGGCGAGCCTGGGAGGAGATACAACATGAAAGAACCTGAGGCAGTGCACAGGAGAGCTCCACACATACATCCAAACTGTCACCAAAACACAGCAAAGGACAACATTTCTTACAGTGAAATGTTCCCCTAATAGGGGAATTCAGCCCCAAGATCTATATTTTGTACTGTCCTTCATCGAACAGAGCAGTAAATCTCTAAAGCAAGCTTGGAGTTTCAAGTCTAGGTCTAAATATGTAAAGATAATAATATTTACACACACAGCAAATTCCAACAGCAGCTCAGTCCAGGGCAGATCCATGGAAAGGACACAACTCATCTTCCTCAGTGACCAAGTGAAATATTTCAATTGACATGTGAAACGATACCCAGCAGACCCCCGGAAAACCAGCCCAAAAGAGTGCCTACCTCCAGCATCAGCAGTCCTATGATTTCAGACACCTTGCCCAAATGCAGGTCCCCTGACTCCACTAGCGGGATGCAGTGCTTGTAAACCTGAAGCCTCCTGAGAACACCACTTTGCTGAGAGCAGGGGGAGCCTTATAACGAGGAAATAAAGAAAACAAAGTGTGGAAAAGAAGTTACACAAGAAACATGTTGCTAAACAACAGCAAATTAGCACGGCTAAACTGTCACCTGACTGAAACTCTTTATTTTACCTATCTGACAAAACAGATGAAAAAAAACACAGAGCCCAGGAAATGAGAATCTCTTGGATAAAAGAGCTGAAGTACTCAACCCTGTTATCACACCCTGTGTTTCACTCAACCTGCTGCCAAAGATCAGGAAGCGTCAAAATGTTGACAAGAATCAGCTTGGCAATTAAGTCAAACTGGCCAGCTCAGTTCTATTCCAAGGTACCTAACGCCTCCCCGAAGTAAAGCCCACTGACAGCAGGTTCATTAAAAACACATTAGTCCAGTTTCCTGTTTCCCCGTATCTATTTTCGGATGTCACGTTCCCTTGTGACAACCCTGACTGGCTGTTTTTTACCAAAAGTAACATTTTCTTGTGCTGCCGGCCACGCAGCTGGCCTGTAACCTACCGCCCCATCGGCAACTGCTGGGGCTGGGGCCATGGCCCCCTCTCCCCACCGCCCCCCCAGAGCGCAGCCCGCTGACCACCCACCTTTGAAGATCCCCCTCAGCAAGGCCGCCGTCTCCCTCCCCTTCAGGGCCTGCCTTGTCACCATATCGCCCAGCTGCAAAGAGAAGGGGAGGCTGTGAGCTGCACTGCACCTCTGGAGAAGCCGCCTACACCCCGCCTGACAGGGCCCGGCGGCGCTTCCCCCCGCACCCAGAGCCCAGCCCGCCGGACCCCCGCGCACCTCGCTCTCTCCCAGGCTCTGCAGGGCCTCCCGGAGCCGCTCGGGACCCTCCTCGGCCGCCAGCGCCAAGATACGCTGAGCCATGGGGCCGGAATAACGTCCGGCCGGGCCGGGCCTCCGCTCCGCCGACCCGAAATTCCCGCCCGGAAGTGGCCGCCCGTCACCCGGGCAACAGCTTCCGCCCCCCCTCCCCACTTCGCCCTCGCTTCCCTTCCCCGCCACCGGCTGCTGCCGCCTGCACCGCCCGTCCGGGAAGCCGCGGGTTCGAGTCCCGCGAGGTGCAGGGCAGTGTGGGGTGCACACACATGGGGTGCAGGGCAATGTGGGATGCACACACGTGGGGTGCAGGATAGTGTGGCGTGCACGCACATGGGATGCACACACATGGAGTACAAGGGCAGTGTGGCTTGCATGCACGTGGGATGCACACACATGGGGGGGGCAGGGCAGTGTGGGGTACATACATGTGGGGTGCAGGGTGCTGTGGGGTGCACACACACGTGTGGTGCAGAATATTGTAGTGCGCACGCGTTTTGTGTGCAGCGTGGGGTGCAGGACGGTGTTGGAGTACAGGCAGGGCAGTGTGGAGTACAGGCACCGTGGGGTGCCAGCACGTGGGGTGCAGGACAGCGTGGGGTGCAGGGTGATGTAGAGTACAGGCAGCATGGGGTGCAGGCACGTGGGGCAGGCAGCCGGGGGAGGGGGGGGCTGGGGCACAAAGTGGCCCATTCAGGGCCACCCCACAGCAGCAGCGCCCAGCCCCTGTGAGTGCCCCCCACGTGGGGGTGCGGATACCTTCGAGTAAACCCCTTAATTCCCACGGGCACGAGGGGTGGCCTTGGGCGCACGAGGAGGTTTAGCCCGCCTTTAAGCAGCGGGATTTAGCCGAGGGATCCGGTGCCAGCACAGCGTGGGAGCTTTTGCAAGCCCCGTGCTCACGGGGAGTGGGGACCAGCACTGCCAAGCAAGGGGGAGCGGGTTCACACGGGGCCAGGGCCCATGAGGAGGGGACAACGGGAGCTGGACGAGAGATCCTTAAGGGCTCTAGCCACAACACCTCGGGGTGGGTCCCTCTTGGGGTGGGTCCCTTCTGGGGCGGGTACCTTCTGGGGCTACCACCCTTCCCAGGACCCCTTTTCCTGGGACAATGCACCCACTCGGTGATGCCAGGGGTTGTGCATGAGTCTCCAAAACAATTTCATCTGTCATGAACCAGGATGCCCAGCTGCCAGGGGAGCGCAGGTCACAGAATCACAGAATCACAGAATCACCTAGGTTGGAAGGGACCTTTTAAGATCATCTAGTCCAACCAACAGA
>JAOXNO010000070.1:33992075-34018680 GCA_028565335.1 Limnodromus scolopaceus
TTCTATCACTAATTACCTGGGAGAAGAGACCAGCACCAACCTCTCTACAATGTCCTTTCAAGTAGTTGTAGAGAGTGCCAGTAGTTGTAGGATGGTGCCAGGCATCCTGCAATGCCAGGACAGTCCCATTCCTTGCTGATTTACCACAAAAAATGGAAAAAAAAATGTGTTTGGTGGTGGCAGGCTGACCAGTAAACCCAGCTGGTTTGGGCTGCATCCCCTCCAGACCTCTGTGCCCTATATGTACCCTATTCATACCCCTATGTGCCCCGGTAAGGAGCCAGTACTGCACCCACCCTGATGCTTCTGTGCATGGTGCCTGGTGGCCTCAGCACCCCTGTGACACCTAGAGGGCTAGAAGCAGGTTGGGGGGCTTGTGGCACCCCCCTCCCCACATTGGGCGTGACCTGTAGGGATGGAAGGAGAGCGTGAGGGCAGCCCGGGGGGGGTGGCTGCCGGCAGGGACCTGCCTGGCTCTGGCTCCACTCTTCTTTGTGTCAGCTTGGGGGATAATGAGTTGCAATTATCAGCGCTGGCTCCCGGACAGCTGTTTTGTTTGCCCGCATTTTCCCAGGACGAGATTCCTTATTTCGTGCCCGCAGGGTGCCAAGGGAGGGGAGCTGGGGGATGTCACCCAAACGGGGAGGAAGAGGGGGAAGGGAAACGAGCAGGAAAATGACTTTATCTGCTCACTGAGGTGTTGGAGAGAAGGCAGGCGTGGGGAGCCCCTGGCATGGGGAGAATAACACCGAGCGTGCCTCTCTCCAGGCTACGTGAACTTCCGCCAGCAGTACCCCGAGCTCTTCGACAACCTGACCCCCGAGGCTGTGCGCAGCACCATTGAAGCTGGCTACCCCGGCATCCTGGCCAGCAGAGACAAGTATGGCCGGGTGGTGATGCTCTTCAACATCGAGAACTGGGATTATGAGGAGATCACCTTCGATGAGGTCAGCCCAGCCCAGCCCAGCCCAGCTGCGTCCCCTGGAGCAGAGTGGTCCCACTCCTGGGCTTGTCCCGCTCAGCACGTCTGAGAGCAGCATCCCTTACACACATCCTGGCTAACTCTCCATGGGGTCCTTCCTGGGAACCTTCTGGGGTCTATGGGATGCAAGACCTAATACCAGACCTGTTGTCTCTCCTCTCCATCAGATCCTTCGTGCCTACTGCGTTATCTTGGAGAAGCTGCTGGAAAACGAAGAGACCCAGATCAACGGGTTCTGCATCATTGAGAACTTCAAGGGCTTCACCATGCAGCAGGCATCAGGGATCAAACCCTCTGAGCTCAAGAAGATGGTGGACATGCTGCAGGTGAGGTGGAAAAATCTGTGTCCAGCAGAGGCAGAGTGGGTCGTGGGAGATCAGATTGATCAGGGAAGGGTGAAGGCAGGGCTAACAGGGTTTGGGATTGCCACTACAGTGGCACCACAAGAAAGCATCATGGAGAGGCTGTTCCCCACCACACCACACACTTCTTCCCTTGCCAGCTAATTGGCCAAATCCTGCAAGATGGATCCTATTTTTCCAGCCCTAGATCCCTGCCCTCTCAAAAGGCCAACCAGAAGCAGTATCTACCACTCCTTGCAGCATCCCACAGCATGGCCTGAAGGCCTCTCCTCACCACTCTCAGCCCAGTCTGGTCAAGGCTGGATGGAGACTCACAGGCACGCCAGGATTTCTGCCCTTGGACCAGAGGCCAAAGACACTTGGCTCTCTCCAGGGAAGGAGGACAGCAGAGATGTGGTCCTTCTCATGGAATGGGAGCAATGAACCACCCGGGAGGCTCTTCAGCTTCCCTTGCACTCCCAGGGCTGGAATGGCTGATCCTCTGGGTTAGAATAAAAAAGGGTCATCAAAGAGAGAAAGGGAGATTGGGTGGGGAGCCGTGGCAGTGCTGGGGTGTCCATTGCTGCCTGCCCAGCTCCGTGTGTAACCATCTGTGTCTGGGTTTGGGATCCTAGGACTCCTTCCCAGCGCGATTCAAGGCTGTCCACTTCATCCATCAGCCTTGGTACTTCACCACCACCTACAACGTGGTCAAACCGTTCCTGAAAAGCAAACTGCTGGAGAGGGTGAGTGTGGGAAAGGGACTGGAGGCAGAGGCACAGCCCTGGGTGAAACAGAGCAGCCAGGAGGAGTTGCCCAGGTCCTCTGCTGAGGGTCTCTCCTGTCTCCCTCCAGGTCTTTGTGCACGGGGAGGAGCTAGAGTCCTTCTACCAGGAGATCGACGCTGACATCTTGCCAGCAGACTTTGGTGGCAACCTGCCCAAGTATGACGGGAAAGCAACTGCAGAGAAGCTTTTTGGGCCCCGCATTGAGGCTGAAGACACGGCTCTCTAAATGGGGGTCCGCTCCCCCTCTGCTGTAAAATAGGATCAGAGGTGGCCCCCTAACCCCAACCACCTCCTTACCGTAGCATTGGTTGAATGACTGCTCATGATGAGGCGCTCTGGGCGCATTGCTCTACGCCTGTCCCTTCCCTCCCCAAACCTGGCAGCGGGCTGCCTGGCAGCCCTGTCCCTCCTGGGCAGAGCATCCTTCCCTTGGGAGCCAGCAGAGAAAGCAGGTCACCAGCCCTCTCCTGCAGCATGCCCTGGAGCTGCGGAGGGAGGACGAGGGGAGCATCTGCTCCGGGAAGGGAGGGCTACAGCGAGGGAGAAATAAAGTGTTCAACAGCAGAGCTCTGGGGTCCCTTGTGGCGTGTGGCAAGGAACAGGGATGCAGCTTTTGGGGCACAGGGGTTGGGTGTGCTGCTGGTTCTAAGGAGACCAGGAGTGTCAGCAATGTCCCCCCCATCATTGACTGTCCTTTGACACAGGGGCTAAGGAACTGGCCACCTCCCATCCTCCCTGCATCCCAGAATGAGTTTTTCCTGGCCAGGCAAGGAGCCTCAATTCTCAGTCATCTGCTTTAACCAGGAAAGATAAAACAGGCCAAAAGAGGCAAAAGAGAACCCAACCAGAGGCCAAGGTGGGGCTGGCTCTGCCTAATTCCTGCTCAGCCAGGCAAGCAGGGAGGAGGAACAGAGGCTGCAGCAGCAACTGAGCCTAGGAGATGGGTTTTAACCACAGCACAGTGAAAGACAAGCAGAACATACCCTCCTAAATCCTTCAAAAGCCTTGGCGCAGCTGTTTCTCCTAGCACTGCACCGAGAGAGGGAGCTCAGTCAGGGAAGCCCCACCAAAAGCCACCACAGCAGAGCTGTGCCTGATGCCAATACCAATTAGCCCTTGCTAACGTGGAGTCAACAGGACTGGGGTGGGGAGGTGGGGGGCAGAAGTCGCTTTGTCCCAGGCAAGGCACTCTCTTCTGGTTCATGAACCAGCCATCTCCTCCAAGGAGCTGATCGGATACTCATTTCTAGACTATCTTCTCCTCTCCTGGCCAGCGGTAGGGCTTGGAGAGGAGCAAGTTGCTGGTTTCTGCCCAGGTTACCACCTTCTCTGTCAACCCGGTCCCGTGGCGTGTTCTGTCCCCCCCCCTCACTCCGTCTCAGCTCTGCAGCTACACACAGGTGCCTTTCATCAGCCAGAAGACCAGACCCCCACCTGAAGCCAGCCGAGGTGGAGGGTGCTGACAAGAGCCACATTCATCAGGGCACTGGCTCAGGCTCAAACCAAACAGGACGCTGGCTCTGAAGCCACAGGGAGGACGGGGCCTGTCTGGGCAGGGGCGACTGGGGTTAAATCGGTTTTCTCCAGGCTCAGCAGCACTGGCTGGTCCACGCATGGCGAGTCCCGGCCTGAAGCTGTGCCAGCCTTGTGCCAGAGGGAAAGCGAAAGGCACCTACCTTTGCTGCTGCAGTTGGCTCCTTACTGTGCAGTGCCCTCCACGGGGCTGGGACACATCTGGAGCCGTCCCAAGGAAACCACGTGTGACAACCCTACAACCATCAGGCCAGTGCAAACACAACAGCCCAGCTTGCTTGGGAGGCAGATCAATTGCAGCTCACTTGTAAAAACAGAAGAAGACAGAAACCCCCCCACATGCACCACGGGAGCACCACAGGACACTCCCAGATGGGAGCGCCACATCGCTGCCTCTAGGATTGGGACAGGGACAGTCACAGCTCTCAGGAGGTCCCTGTGGCCGCTCACCACTGCCGGGACAAATTGTCAGCCGGTAGCTTGCTTGGATGGGGAGACAGAGAGCAGCACAAAGAGCAGGCAGTGTAATCCACACTGCCCCCAGCTTCCCCCCAGAGTGACTCTGACCAACCCAGGAAGGAGTTTTGTAGTAGACCTAACAGCTCAATCGCAATGGCCAATAAACTAGAGATGGAGCCCAAAATGCCACCTCCCACAGAGCAATTCTCATTACAGGGGCAGAGCAGCGATGGTCCTGGCCCAGCCCAGTTGCCCCAATGGATCACCAGTCCCAGTTACCCTCCACATCTCTCTCAGTCTGTAGGTAAAAACAACACACACCAGCGAGCTCTTAGTGTCAGTTGAGTAGTACTTTTGGCAGGGGTTTTCTATGCCCTGGGCTCAAAGATGTCAGTGTCCTGGCCAGAGATGCTGTTATGCGCTTCTTCTGCCAGCAGCTGAAAGATTGGGAAATCCACTCGCTCTCAAGTAGGGAAAAAATAACAGAAGAGGATTTCTGCAGAAATGCATGAGCCAAAAGCTTTGCCATGCGCTCCAGGGAAGCTGTCATCCCCGAGGAGAGTCCTTTTGGGTGTTGCAGGACGGGCCACAGCTAAGCCATGCACCCTGCTTCCGCTCTTGGTCCTGGCACAGCTGGGGGTCTGGCTCTGGAGGATTCCTCAGGGTAGCAACCTAGTGATCCTAGGAGAACCCAGGGGCTGACACAGGACTATCACAATGTGCCCACACTACTGGCAAAGATACCTCTCTTTCAGTATTTTCAGGGTAGACATTCAGCTTTTTAAGGGGATGTCAACTCCATTCTCCACCAGAGTGACATCAAGGACCTCTCTTGGCTAGAAGACATAAACAAACTAGGAAAGGCTTGAGCACCACTAGTGCTTGTGTCACGTGCTGCAAAGGACACAGGGGGAGAAGATAAAATCACCCCCAAGCTAGTTCCCCAAGTCAGGCCTCAGGGAAGGCTGAGCTGCCAGCTTCTGTCAACTGCCAAAAAAGCCACATGCTCCTTTACTCAAGAGCCTGTTAGCCACCCCACGCTTAGCCACCAAGCCCAGCCCCAGTAGCCACGACAGCCAGGGCAATTGTTGGATGCTCACATATATATAGAGAGAGCAGGAATCGTTAAGAGTCTTAACTTCTCCTTCAAGGTTTTCTGTAGCAGCTCTGTCCTTGTTCTGCTCTTTGGAACACAGAGGCAGAAGGCAGCTCCAGTTGGAGATGACAATGGTGGCAGGGGCTGGCACACTATCTGTGTGTTGTTACATATAGCCCCTGGGCAGTTTTTCCTGGACACTCACTTCAGCTTTCAGTGGGCAGCAGAGCCAGGTCTTTAAGAGATGGGCTGCAACACATGAAAGGTGGAGAAGACATCCCCAACACTTCCACCCCTTTTGTCCTCTCCACCCCAGAAATATGGAAGGAGTGCAAGCTTGAGGTTTCTCCCCCAAAGGAGGGGTTCATTCACAGTTCCTAGAACAATTACAGCCCTTGCATTTACTGTGAGAATAGCCAATGAGTGGATCAAAACATAGAGGCAACCCCATAGCTCATGAAAGAGGAGTTACTGACAGAAGTTGTCCAGCCTGGAAGTGAGGGAGCAGAAAGCCAACTCCTGCCTTGGTGTGAAAATACCAGAGGGATGTAAGGACAGCCCTTCCCCAAGACAGTCTTGTTTTAGACAGCAGTAGTGCTTTCTAAAATAAGACACTGAGGTGCTGGAGTGGGTCCAGAGAAGGGCAACAAAGCTGGTGACGGGTCTGGAGAGTAAGTCTTATGAGGAGAGGCTGAGGGAGCTGGGGCTGTTTTTTAACTAATCAGAGTTAGGTTGATGATTGGACTAGATCTTAAAGGTCCCTTCCAACCTAGACAATTCTATGATTCTAGTGAACAGAAAAAACATCTAATACCAATTCACATGTAAGGGTTGGGGCTAAAAGGATTCATCCTGTTCTTCCTTTAGCTAATCCAAATCTCATAACTAAGGGAACATGCTCAGATACACAGCTGCATTTTAATCAATATTACCTTATTCCCACATCAGATGATCCCCTCCTCACCACAGAGGAAGCAAGTAAGACATGGTTGCTTTGTCTGTCAAGAGTGACAGCTGGACTTCACCACCCAATAACGTTGCACACAGTCACTACATGTAACACTGACTTCAATAAGTCCTTTATTTTTAAATAAAGAAATCCCACTGAATCAAAGATAACAAAATTACATTTTGTTTTGCAATGACCTCCATTTTACACCACACAGAAGAACAAAAATTAAAGAAAAAATCAAAGACACTGTTTTATATATATTTATATATCATTTTAAAGGTAAACATCAGCAGATATAGAAAAATTGCATTGCTAGTTGCAAATCATCTCCCCTGCAGCTGTCAGCTCCAGAGAATCTGACTCAGAACACGGCAGCAAGGAGGATGTCTCAGTATACAAGCTTTTTCAGGGCAGCATTTAGAGATGGTTCAAGATTATAATTTTGCCAATTTGAAAATATTTTCATAACAAACTGCTCACCAAGAACATTACAAGTCACCCAGCCTGTTCTAACACAGCTGCATGGGCAAAACAAGAAGGGCACAGGTCTATTCTTCCTGAGATCTCCACACACCTCTTCAGCTTGGGATTTTCAGAGAAAGAGGTTATGCTTCCTCAAGAAGAATGTCCAGTGATCTGTCACTAGGAATTATGGTTAAGCTATCAAGTAACACAATGTGAAAACATGCTCCTTTGGGAAGCAGCTGATTTGGGCTTGGTTTTATCAAATACAAGAGGGTTTTGTTTGGCTTCCCCCACCCCCCGCCAAGCCTTCCCCATTGGCAGAAGCCATGAGAAGGGTCAACATCCCAGCAGAGATATAGTGGAGACCCTAGAAAAAAAGTTCTGTATCTAATCGAAGCTCTTGCATGACCAGAGATAGACAATGCAAGCTTGTCATTCAGACAGAAGCAAAAAAGCTTTGTGTAGAGCCACCTTGTGGGATCTGGCACCTTACTGGCATTAAAACTAACTTGGTTAGGCAAGGCCATTGGGTGAGAAGGAAAGAAAAATCTTTAACCACAAGTGATGCAGGGTTGGAGCTTTTGGAGAGCGTTATCAGATAGACTTCAAAAAGGCTGTTCAATACTAGCTTAGCCAACCTGATAAATGCTGCCCCAGACTGCAGTGTTTGTGTCCACTGATTAAACAGCAAAACCAAGAATACAGATGTTCAGAATAACCCTAGAAACCCTTCCACCGCAGCATGGAAAGCTGGCAACTGCTTTGACTCCCCCTAACAGCTGAGAAAGTCCATGTCAGCATAACATAGACACACCCAGCGATAAAGGGGTACAGTGACAAGGTACCCCTTCACTGGGCTGCTGTTGCTCTGAGGCATTCTAACCTTGGAGACTCAAAGTCTTCACACCAAGAAGGGCTGTTTGCTTTTCACCTGGAAGCCATGAAGGAGACACTGCTTTGAGTCACTGTGGCTCCGGGACCTACCCAACCAATAGATCCACCTAAAGGAGTAAGGACACACGGAGCATGACTCAAGCCAGAAACCAGGTGCTCTTCACAATGAGGGACTTACACATGCAGCACAAGGCAAGGGCCTTTTCCGGTCTCCTGGAAAAAGGCCATGAAGAATTTCAGTAAGCTCCAGATAGGCATAGTATTTCTAGAAGAAATGTGGAAGCAATCCCGGTGCCTAAACTGTTTGGCAATTAAATCCTGAAGTTGCTACTCTCTGCTCGCTCCTTTGAGATGTAGTCACTTAGGCAATCTACCTCCAGCTATGCTGCTGGAGAGCTAATAGACACAAGAACTTTGGGACTGTAAGGTAACAAGTCACATACTAAGCAAAGCAAAACCTCCTGTGACTCAATCCCTACTGCTAGAGGAGCAGAGAGCTGAAAATCATCCACTGCTTATATACATTGTTATTTTAAGCCTTGAAAAAGACTAGCTAGTTGTAGGCTGCCCACAGAGGTCCTTTAAGTCAGCACACGCTTGTACAGTGTACATTGCCAGAGCTGTCTCACTACCTAGTGTCTGAAAATTCACTAAAACACAAACCCCCCCAAAGCTCGACAGAGCTGTTACTGAAGTCTCTAGATATGCTGATGTCAAAGGAAGAGGAGAAAAAGGGCAAGGCACCATGTGTCAAAGGGCTGTGGTCTAGGAACTTGTGACAGACCCAGGACAGATGACACAGCTTAAATTCAGTACTGGAGCTAATAGTTCCCCAACATCTTTGCTTAATGCCCCATCTTTGAAACTTCTATCTTCATGAACAGAAACCGCAGAAAAATGCTCAGGAGAAAGACTGCAGGGAAGCTAAAGTGTCTGTCTTTACATTGCAACTACAACACTGCCAGACCCACCTGAAAACACCTTCAATTTAGAAGCTAACCAAGGGACCATTAAAAATGCTGGCAGATCTGATGTAGTGGAAGCTGCAAGTTCCTTGTGTTCACTAAGGGCACATCCTGGCTGCTCACCTACCATCTTCAGATCTCTCCAGACACTGACAAAGGTGATGGTTGGACCAGCCTAACCATCAAGGAGTAATAGTTCTGCAACTTGCCATCTGATTGGGAGAGTCCCTGGGGTTTATGTTTAAGTGCTACTTACATCCAATGAGGAGAAAGAAGTGTGTATACTGTGAGACTACTGTGGAAGAGCTCTGCTCATGCTTTTTCTAAACCCCGTTTGAAACTAAACAGAGCACACAACAGACTCATCACGCTGTAATCTTGAACTGCACTATCAGACTATACCATAACGATCTACAAGTGCACACTTCAGCAGCCTCATGTGTCTTGACAAGCGATGAAAAAGATGACTTCACTTCTAGGACTTAGAAATTCAGATTGCATTTAAGGTTGAGTTCACTAGGCAAATTAAGACCACCTGCCCACATCACAAGACTGGTATGGCCTTATTTTGTGAGAGAAGAGATTTTCAGATTAGGATCAGACAAAGTCCCATGCATCTTGGGGTACTGGCACTAGATATCAGCAGCTTAAACTTTCTCCTCTCCCACTTTCTGAAGGTATCTTTAAGTTACTGCTGCAAGTCTGACACCATGAGTCTTGCTTTGAAAGCAGCATCAAATTGGGCAAGATGAAAAGAACAGTTCTTTCCCCCCCCCCCACTGCTTCCACCTACAACAAGCTCGATAAACTGAACCTCAGGCTCCAGAAACCTTGCAGAAACAGGCCACGACAAAAAATTCTGCCCCAAAGACACTACAATTAGTTGGTCAAGTCACAAGTAGTTTGAACAGCTGCAGATGCAAGTGCAAAAACAGGTCAAAGGAGCAAGACAGAGACCCATATTACTTCTGTAGTTGAGAGTTTCAAAAAGTCCACAGCATCAGTACTTCCGAAGTATGAAAGCTTGGGTTGTGAGGCAGGAAGGAGTATCTCTCAAAAAGACCCCCCAGCTTTAAAAAAAAAAATTTCTCCATTTGATTAGACAAAGCTACAGCTCCTGCTGCTTTGAGAATTGACCAGTTGCTCACCTCATTTTAGGAGACTTGCTTAAAACTAGGTCTTTGATTGACTGGCCATCTGCTGTAGTGAAATCAGGTTGAAACAAAGGTACATTTGACAAGAAGGTATCTTCCTCATACCTCAGAAACAGAAAAACCTATTTGAAAGCCTGGTCCATCAAGAATGATCTTCTTTACAACATGGAAGGAGGAAATCTTCTTTCAAGAAACAGCTTCCCACGACAAAGCTCTGCTTTCAGAGGGACTAGCAAGACTTGGCCAGAAAGCAGGGGCAAAACACTTACTTTGCCTCAACATTAACCTTCCCAGAGAGAACCCAGCCAGTTCTAAGCCTCCTGCCAGTTTGAGGTCCTGGGGAGGAAGGCAAAGCTTCAGCCACCTGTGGAACTGGGCAGAGCATCCCTGCTTTTGATAAGGCTCTAGAGTTGAGGAAAGCAGATATTTTGCTCTCAAAGGATGACAGACACACACTGACCTTTCTTTCATAGGTATCCACATGTTGGGTCATATGGTGGGCCCTTCAACCAATATCACTCAACAGTGGTATTGGTACCAAGGGCAACTTCTGTTCCTCTAGAGCTGTCTGAAGCTGATCCTCATCTCAGCACAGCAAAGGTGCATTGAGGAAGGACACATGAAGCACAGGAAGGGCAGTTGTGTTTCCTCAGGGCAGACAGCCATGACCTGTGTAAGCTACAGCTGCAGTATAGTATGAAAGTCAAAACACTTCTAAAGTTGTAACCCACTGGAGATAAAAACCATACCCCTCCACATCTAAATTTATACTGTATGTATTTGATGTGTACAAATGTTGTTTAGGCTCAACTTCTGTTGAGGTGAGAAGATAATTTAAGTCCTATCCAATGAATATTACATGAACAGTTACTTAAGCAAAAATCTTAAATGTCTTACGACAGATTTTAGGGATATACAGATGCAGCATGAATAAGATGATAACACAGAGACAAGATCTCCATCAGCTAAGAATATCCTTGCTAACTGATGCCCTAAAATAGTTCTTAAGGAACAGCCACAAGCATGGCCAAGTCTTGCTATAGCTTTACTTGGTCACATCTTTACCTTGAAGCAAAAAAGGAAACCTGGATTTACGAAAGAGGAGGATGTGCAGATATCCACAGTTCATTGTAACAGGCCAAGGTGTCTGGCCTAAGGCAAATGAAAGGAATTTCCTGATATGATAATGCACCCTTGCTACAATAGTTAATTATTGCTTTATTAAAACAAAAACCCACCTCTCCAACCTACTGAAGTTCAGGGACAGGGCAGTCCAGAAGGCTTGTTCCCCTATATTACCAGACTGAAGTCTTGCAGCTTGTTTCACCCTTAAGCTATAAACTAAAGTGCCTGGAACACAGACCAAGGCTGAAGCAATAAAGTGCTAACTGACATGGAAAGTATGACAGGAAAAGAACTTCACTGACACTGTGATAAAGAAGTCCTAAGGATGGATTAATGAGACTACAATATTGACAGAACAAACAGTAAAAAAAGATTTTTGACCACTAACTTTCTGTCTCCAGATTGTCATGGGACAGCTTTCCTTCCAGGGGAGAAACTAGAGTCTTTAATAACCATATTGGCACAGACCGTAACAGCCACTTGACGGAAAAGCACAAGTGAGTAGGCATCTTTCCTGCAAACGGTTTTCACACTTTTCACATTAAAACTAGAAGAGACTGGGTGTGGAAAATGAATTCAAGCAAGGAGGAGCCCAGTGTCTTACTGGGGCCGGTAAGTCTACAGAATTTACACAACATATGGAAATAGTTAGCCATGCAATGATAACCATTTTAGTTGCACAGGGCTAGAGACATCCAGGTCCCCATCAACAATAAGGCAAGTCGTGTATCTGAAAACCATCGGATGCTTTGAAAGCTCAAGGGTAGAATTTTGGTATGATTTACCCAACACAAGTCTAAATAGATACCTTCCTCTGTCCCAACAAGTTAATCCCTAATAGAGTACATAATTCGCTATTAAATATTCTTAAAAACAGATTGAGCTCACAGAAAGATCCTGCAGATTCTTAATCACTGGTTTCTGTTTGGAAACCAGAGCCAGATTTAAAGAACCCTGGGTCAAACAAAAAAATAATAATCCAGTACTAAAAAAAGATGACTACTTTTAAAAAGAGGCAAAAACAACAAGAAGGTGACTGATCTGGTCTTGGTGCAAGAACATGTTCACATTGAAACATTAACTGATATTGCCAGACTGCAGCTTTACTCTACTTGGAGTCCCAGCACAAGGACACCCCAATCCACAGACAGCTGAAGCATGGAAAAGTTAAGTATTTTTAAACTGATTCACTTGTGTAAGTGCATTCCTAGGAACTAAAAGGCTTCCCTTGAGATGGTGCAAGGCTGGAACTCCACTTCCAGTCAAGCATCTGTTTTTCCAAGCCACATTTTAGTGACTTATAAGACTGAATCACTCACTGGCTTGTGGCTTGGTACAGGATTTTTCTAGCACTGGGACAGGAGAGAATCATATTTACCCTGTCATCTACACCTAAACAAAACCTGCAGATCAAGTTTTTGACCAGCAGGTGAACAGATTTTGACATCTGAAACTTCTGCAAGCAGTCTTTAGCTCAATAACCTTATAACAAGTCACAGTCAGCAACCTAATTCTTCAAGCAGAGCAGTAAGTTACAAACCCAAGTGACTATATATGCAAAGTTGCTCCAACCAGATATTAACCTCTGCTTTAATTCCAACTTTGGAAGAAAATATTGTGATCAAAACCCAGCCATAGAATATCAAGGAGAATGGAAACCTGAAGCAGCAGGTGAGAGAACAAGATGTTCCCAAAGGGGGAGATATATTGAAATGATCCAGAGTCTTTGGGTCAATTACTCCTGGCCAGATACAGCCTGCTCTGTGTCTGAGCACTGAGACTTTGTCTTCTCCCACTGGCAGATGGCATTGGCATACTGTACCACAAGCTTATCCATCCAGGTAAGAGGTTCCGGGAATAGTACAGACCCCTCAAAAAATCCCAGGTGGCCTCCATGAAGGGGCAGCACATGCATGACATTTTCCCTCTTCTCTGTAAAACAAAAGGAGGCAGAAAATTCCAAAAGGTTAACATCTTGGAGCTGAGAATGAAACCAATTTAAGTTGTGATAATCAACTTGACCCTCAGCATAGCATCCAAACTACAAGGCTACTTTGAAGTCCAAAGCACATAACCCCAGAAGTACAAGAAGGTTGCCCAAGAAATGCTGCTGGCTGAGCTCCGACAGTAATATCTGTATTGCCATAATAATGCTCATTCTTTAATGAATGGGCATCTTTAATTCAAATACACTGGAACTAGGACTATTAGCATCATACCGAGCTGCACTAAGCTCTGACAGTACCTCAGCCACCTTGTTACATGCATAGTGAGAAAATCCCTGTGCTTGCATCTGTCTGGAAGCAGCTGTGGATAAATTCTCTGCTCACAGCTCTCAACCAGGAGAAGAATGAACCCCGCTTCCCTCCCTGTGCACCCAGTATGTGTGCGATGAAGCAGCAGCCAGCTCCCTCTTCTGAGCTTCTAAAGGTAATTTGCCTTACTTTTTTTCCTTGGATGAAGATAGCCAGCTTGCAGAACTTCTTTCCTAGTCCAGTATCAAACACAGCCACGCATGTGCCCCCCACCCTTTCCATCAGCAAAGGGGGCTCTTCATCTGTACTTGATCAGACCATCACTAGAATAGCCCACCTTTCTACTAAATCCCACTGAGGAACGAAGAGAGGAAGAAGCATTTCTCTCATTCAAGAATGAAACCCGAATGTACCCTGCTGGCTATCAACACAGGCCAAAACAGCAGAAGGTGCCTGAAAGGACTCAAGTTCTTCCTGCTCAAGGTTAACCCTTGTTAGTTCTAGCAACTGGTGATTTAAAGAGGCTTATTCCCCCTCCCACAGGGCTACAGATGTAAGGAGACAAGTCATGCTGCTTTGAAGTCACAGATCATGATGGGATAAGGAAGCTGCAGGTACACAGATATGCACAGCTGGAGGAGACTGCTTCAACATACCTGAAAGAGCTCTTGGAATTGATAGAAGACTCTCATGCACAAGAGGGTCATCAGCAGCATTAACCAGGAGAAGAGGAACATAGATCTGCATCAAGAAACATAGCAGAAAAGGTAGGAAAAAAAAATCACAATGAAAAAAAAAAAATCAGTAAAGGTTCTGTATTTGAATTTCAGTCTACCAATTGTAAAAGCATATTAGCTTAACTCAATCAAGACATCTCATTTCAGATTTGCCGTGTACCTAAAGAAGCATCAGAAAAGCAGAAAGAATCAAAAACTAAGACTGGTGACTTTTCACCAATTAAGTACTCTGCAGTACTTGATTTTTTTTTTATTTTCTTTTGACTCAATTGTTTCAAAAGGGGTAGGGGTGCATCAGAGCAAATACAGATTGAGTCACAGATCTTCCCCATTCTCAGAATTCAAACAGCTACACCCTTTCTTGCTCTGCACTGCTTTGCACATGAGGCAGCTAATGCCAGCTCTATTATGGACACCTTGGTTTAAGTCCAGGAAACTCCCTTGGAACATCTACACCCTCTTGATGAGTAGATCAAGTAGGAATTAATCTTCCAGTTCCACTTTTGCACAACTTTGGTCTGCTGAGCATCTGCCTGCCAGATAGCATCCTGAGTGTCTTCCACAGCACCTAGTAAACCTTTCTTCCCTGAAACCGCAGGGTTTACGCCACCACTTATTTTCCGCCTTATCCTCATGCACTCAGAACAGCTCAGCTGAATGTGTGGATTTATCTAGATCCCTTGGGTGCTACTACCTGTCAGAGTTACAAGCTCTTAAGAGCCCAGAGCATTGAGCCCTAGTATTACAGGTTGAAAGACCCTAAATCCCACTCTAACATACTGTGCCTGATTATTTCTGAAAATCCCAGTTAAGACAGTTGTGTCTCGGTATCAAGAACAGAAAACACGGAGCATTTTCTCTCCAGTAGGAAAATGAAGGTACAAGAGCAGTCTCTATTGCAAGAGCTTACCCTGTGCAAGTAATGCAGGCAGCTTTCTTCTTCATAGTATTCCTTCAGGGAATTATAGCCATGGAACTTCCTGAAATAGAGAAGACTGTCATTGCAATCATCTGCTTCCAGTACCAACAGGACTCTTACTTTCAAGTAAGGACATATATGGAGAGATAGGAAAGATGTCTCAATTTTCATGGACAATGCTTGTTTTTTTTGTGCCCAGTCTCTCCACAAAACTCACCTTTGGCAGCACATCCCTTTATGCTTTCTGTGCTTACTCAAACATTGTGAGCAAGTTAAACACACATGTTGAAGTTTAGCAGCCTTCAGGGCATTTCTTCTAAAATATCCTAGTTCACTTAACTAATTGTACTTATGGAAGAAAGAAAAAGTTATGATTTTGTTCATATTTACCTGAAAGTCTTTTCAGATACAAGCCCACCACAGTTTACAAACCTCAAACATACTACACAAAGCCTGCTTACAAGCCACCTAGAATTCACAGAATTCCAGTTCTTTGCCAAAACCTTAGCACTCCATCCCATACCAAGAATTCAGTGAACCTATACTCAAGTGCCTTTTTGTTTTTTTAACATGAGACAACATAGCTGTTGGCCCAAACTAGGAAGGTTTCAGGGATGATGGACAAGTAGGGAGATTTCCCTAGGAATGGCTTTTAAGCAGCAGCCAGTGATACTCCCAGTCTGCCAAAAGTGTCATAGCTGTACAGCTGACAGTTTACAGCTTCATTTTGGAAAGGTGTCAATGCCTGATACAGAACATGCCGTGACATGAACACCGCCACTGAAGAAAATGCTATGCTGTTTTCAAGAACACAGGCAGTAACAGGCTACCACTGAATAAAGCAGAGAGCTTAATTTCGGTGTTAGTATGACAAGTTTAAAAAGTTGTATTATCTCAGCCAACCCTAACATTTATTGAGAAGGCAGTAGCGTTTTTTGAGGAGAACTTTGTTTCCCTAATTCAAGATGTTCATGAATTGTTCATGCTAAGGATGTTCATGAGCAGTTCTGAGCTGTTTTCCACATTCTGCACTGTTTTTCACTAGAGCTTGCAGCTGGCCTCTTCCTACATTATTGAAGGCTGCAAGTTCAGATGTTACTGATAAATAAATGCCTCCTGGATGATTTTACAGAAGCTGTGACCGTCAATAGTAATTTTTTTTTTCTGTTGAGTTTTATTTAATAAGGTAAGGAAGAATTTGCGGTTATGGGCACTGTATTTCAGTAGATTCCTAGAACCAGAGGAAGGAGCATGCAAGAGCAACACTTGAAAGAGAGGGTACTTTCGGTTCCTCAGAGGATCAGATACCATACCTCATAACATTATCATCAATCTGCATAAGGGACGTTGCTGTATAGAGTTTGCTCAGGTCAGCATCTGACAGGTTTTGTGGCTTCTTCATGTTATCTCCAAAAAGAACTTGCCTGAAAAAGTAACATCAAGAAAAACATCCAAATAACATAAGGGCAGCAAAGCCATGACCTGTTCAAGGACAACTGAGTTTACCAAGTCTGACAAGATAAGACTAGAAGCAGGCTTTCTTGGGAATAGTTGAGCCATACTTGAAGCTTTCTTGGGAACAAGCACAGCCTATTTGTCCACCTCCCATTGCAGCAAGGCATAACAGAAACCTTAGCAGCCTCTTGATAGAAAAAAAAAAATGTTTTCCTGTTATAGTGAAAAACTGTATGAGGGGCCTCTAAAAAGAATCTTCCCAGAACAGACATCACTAACAATATTTGGACCAGAGGCTGCATCTTAGAGGGAGGGTCCTTTGGCTTCAGACCAAACCCGTGGGTGGCTTGGGCGAGCCCACTAGCAGTCTGGGGCACAGTATCTCCTTCACCATCTGGTCCTAAAGTCTCCCCAGCACAGATATTAGGTTAGCTCACACAGCAGAAATTACTTGGGGCATTACCTCTGCAGAAAGCTATTTACTATGGACACTTGTCATAATTAGTTATTGCCCTCAGGAGAGGATGTGTTTCTTTACCAGAAGAAACCACTCCCCTAACAAATGGAACAAAACCCACAAGTTGGAAAGGGTTTTTTTATTCCCTTTCAGAGGCAGCTGCAGGGCAGAGGAGGGAGGTTAGGTTTGATTTGGGGGAGTTGCCTTAGAACACAAATGATTATAGAAAAAAGGTTTACTTAACAGACTTGCCTTCAAGCCAGCCCTGGCTTTCTCTGGGTTATGAATTTAAGTACATTTTAATGGGGGTTTACCTAACTTCATATGTTAAATTTGGTCAAGGTGTCTAAATATTTGTCAATCTGGAATGAATTATGTGGATCATCCTACACATCAGCTGCCCTAATTCCTTCTACTCCTTCTACAAGAGTTTCATACTGCACAGGAGTATAAACAATGAACCAAAAGTCAGTCTGCAAGGGACACATGCTCTTAATGGAATGGGTTCTTAGATTTCCCCCCTCCCGCCCCTTTTTCCTGTTGAGTCAGGCAACTTCAAATATACACAGATGAGATACTTACACACTTATTGCCCTAGAAAGAAGTACCTAGAGAACCTTTTGATGGAGAAAAGAACACTGAGCATGTCACCTGTTCAACACACACATTCCTTTGCTATGCAAGAGCCACTGATTAGAACTGAAGCACAGGGATCCTACAAGTACACTTGCACTCTGGGAAGAGTAACACTAAGTATTTTACTGGCTACATGCTCTATTCTAGAGGAACAGCTAGAAGCCAGAGCTACAGTTTGACTATTTGATTATCCGATAAACAGCAGCCCCATACAGCAGATCTTGAAGATTAGTCCTACCTCAGGTAGGTGGCAGAACAAGAGGCTCCTTGAATAGGGAATTCTTTGGCTAGAAGTGAAACAGATGCAGAATACTCCACTTTGAAGTGTAATTGCAGTGTTTTTCTGTGCACATCTTGTTTATTCATTAAGCAAGTTTCCTTGGAAGGCAAAAAGACAAAGCCTGCTTTCTTCTAACAAGATGACCAGAGCTTATATGTATATTTTGCATAGTATGAATGAGACCGACATGGGCTCCCCTTCTCTGTTTGTTCATCTAAAGACCACCGAGAAAGGAACTGGTGCATAATCTTTCAGGACTCCTATTTTAAAGGACTGAGAAGATGCATCCAATATTGCAATTGACCCAATCAATGCTGTCAGTCTAAGTGATGTACTGCAATACCTGTGAGAAAGGATGATCTTCTTCATGTTGTCTGCCATGAGGAAGTTATAAAATCTTCTACAATGATCCCACTGCATGAAGGTTTCCTGTGCCCTAGGAAAAAAAAAAAACCAACAAAACAGTGCAGAACAATCAAAGCTGTTAATGGGGTTCTTGAAAGACCAAATTAATACACTGTAACATCTTACGGCAGTCTAGAGGGTATATTAACAAGTGTCCAGGCCTTCCATACCACAGCTTAATCTTTTCCAGGAAATGACTTCCACTTTGATGAAGTTTGGTAGTATCAGAAAACAGATCTGCCGTCTCATTTTGCACAATGCAATTAGCATTTTTAATCAGAGAATTTAAGAGCCATCAATCAGGATCTGCAACACTGACAAGAGGATTTTAGTCTCCCTTTGCTTAAGTTGAATGTAATTTATGTAATGGGACCACCAAGGAAAGGGCTAAAACCTGTTGCTGAATGAAGTGTTGTCTATTTGTGTATATAGCTCTGCAGAGGAAATAATTTGTGCAGATGTTTGCAATATGTACAGACACTATTATTGTCTTAGCTTCATTGGTAGGAACTGCAGGAATAAATACTAGTTGCAGCTGCAAGTGGCATCCGAGTTGAAGTCTTTACCTATTCTCAAAGCACAATTGCACTTCACAGCTTATCTGTTGTTAAAACAGAATTAAAGTTATCCAGACTTCTGTGAGCTCAGCCAGATACCAGCACTCCTTTGCTATGCGGGGTCATGGGCAGGTTATAGCTTTACTCTTAGCAGGGTTTGCTGTTACTGAGGAAACACACTATCATTTACTGAGCAACACAAGAATGCTGGGAGCAGTTTCAGCTACTGAAGTACTCCTACCATTTAAACATTAACATACCATGAGAACTACAGCTTATTTAGCATGACCTTCCAAGCCACAACCCGCAAACCCCCACCAGAGCAAAAGCAAGTGATGTTTTCTTGTAGTAAGCTTGGAGTATGGATTTTTTTTTTAAAAAAAAAACCACTATTTTTTTTGTCTAGCCAGACTATACCTACCACGTTTATGCCAGGGCAGGGGAATGAAGGGAGACAGAAAGATGCACATACCTGTCTTGACAAAACATTTTCCAAGCAAACCTATTAAGTTACTACAAGCTGAAGTTAAAGCTACTACGTTTTCCCGCAGTTCCTGTGCTGTACAGTAATACCCCTAATATGAAGAGCTGCAAACACCGAAAAAAGGCAGCCTCCAGTATTTTGAGGACTGCACAGGTTTCAAAGCTGAGGTGTCTCCCCACAGCCTATAGCTATGGTGAAGATGCATTCCACAAGATCAAGAAGCAGAATCAAGCCTGTGCAGGCAGAGATTAAGGAATAAGGAGCAGTGTCCCCCTTTAGCCTCAGGGAACACATTCCCCATAGTCTTTGTTAATTCATTAAACTAAGAGTCTCATATTCTTTTGGTAGATCCTAGTATTGCTGCTGCTTTATTACGCCCAGCTATGGGACTCACACTTAATGCTCTGGAAAGGCTCTCATATTTCAGATCCCTGGTTCACCTTGCTCACCACCACTTTTCCTTTACTACCTAAAGATAAAGACAAGCTAATACAAAAAGAAAGTGGATTTGTAAACTAACTGGTCATGTCTACCACAGTAATCCACTTTCATGTAGCCCAGAGGGATGAGGCCAGTTATGTTATCCTACCAGACCAAGCCCAGGAAGGCTAAGGCTTAACCGTTCCACATGGAGGTGCTCTGTACCTCCTCCCTCACGCCTCTATAACTTGGCCACAAGGCCCTCCCCATCCTGTCTTTTCTTTAGTAGATACTTACTGATGTTGCTTTCCCAAAGCTCTTCAGCTAATTAGCGTTTACAGCAGAAGTAGATATTAGGTATGGAGACACAAGATCTGAAAAGCCTTCCTGCTGATCGCCCAGTAATGCACAGCAGATGTTTTGAGACTGGAGTTTTGCTAGTAGATATTTACCCAGCAGGTGGAGTCAAGAGCTCAGTAATCCACACAACCCACTGAAGACCTGCATTAAACTCAGACAAGCAGCTGCTATTTTTCCACACAAACATCCAAGTGGAGTACTGTTAAACAGGTTGTCCTTGCCCTGCTGTTCTATCAGCACATCATGACATACTACTGCAGAAATCGGCTTAGGGAACAGCATTACTCACAACATCGTTTTGGAGACCAGAAATACAATGTTGCATAATTCCAGAAGATGAACTAAGTGGACAGCAGCCAGATGTGATCCTTGCAAACCCTTTCTGATGGCTGCAATTGAGGAGCTGGCTTCAAAAGCATGCTCTGTGCTCCATGCCAGAACCTTAAGACAACTAAGCACATTTTACTTGAAACAAAACAGAAAAACCCTTCCTGAAAGCATCTGTTCAGATTTTAAGGGTGTGAACTCATGGGGACCTTGCAGTAGATTATACACTCTTTTAGCAGTAGTCACATTTGATCTCAAAAGTGATTAGGTATTCTGAAATATTACTGACATGCATATCAAGCTTTCAGTCACATCTTATGCTTCCAGAAAAGCTCCTGTATTTCACCTGTAAGAGCTTAACTCATAAAAGGTGTCTTCAAACTACTGAATATCAAACTGGTCCATTTATAGGCAGAGCATCAGCAGCATCAAGAGTTCCAGCTACCTTGACCAGGCTGGGAGGGCAAATTCCATAGCAAGCCCTTCACAGGGCTGCCACAGCTTCACCATTTTTTATCTGCCCAAAGATCTTGACACAAATACCCTAGTCTCAACAGCCCCTTTTGCCTTTCAAAGGGTCTCGGGGCTCAAAAGTGCAGTTAAATTACTGTAAAGTCAGCTACACTTTAGTAGTTGTCCATAGGTACAGATAGTAAAAAGTAAAAGCAGTGGCTTAGCCAGTTACGCTGTTTTAATCTTCATTAGCTGTGTATACATGGGAAGTTACTGCACATTAGTCGAGCCACCGGTTTTCAATCGGCAGAGCTGTACCCAGATCCTCCATCAGTAAACGCAAGTGTTAGCACTAGGTGGAGCTGTTACAGCTCGTGTGAAGCACGACAGCCTTGGCATCCAGGTGGGCAATCACAGATCAACATTTTATGTAGACTTTAGGGCTAAGCTTTCTCACCTTCCAAACTGTACAGCGTGGTTGCAAGTGCTTGTCCATCTCCTCATCAGCCCAGTGACAGTGTGTTTCAGTGACACACACTAAGGAGGGAGCATGGACTATATGAGTGTATGAGCTGTGGCGTCTCCAGTCTCCCCAGTTAAGAGCCACCAGATGAAACTGCACACCGAAGCCAGAAAATCTATTACAAACCAAGGGATACTTCTCAGAGTGATGAGAAAGTGTAAACTATTGCTTGCAAAGCTGGCCTCATCTCAGCAGTTTGTCATGCTGCCCAGCCTGTCTGGTTAATTATACCAGGACTTCACAGGGCATGCCTCCTCTTAGGACGCTGTAGTAACGAGACAGAGTTAGGCCAGCTCACACACACACAGGCCAGAAGCTGCCAGCATGCACCTGGCCAGGTACCGAAAACTTATTTGCATTGTTGACAGAAAGCTTATTTGTGCTGCCAAATCAACAAAGCTTTGGCTGTTCCTCCAGGAAGGCGGCACACGCTGCAGTCTGTCAGACCAGTTCAATGCAAGAGAAGCAACACACTCTTCACCTTGCCCTTCCACACGCACCCTGCCAAAGATCTGTCCCCTCCCGGACCCCCCTGGAGGAGACCAGAAGCCTCTAGACCTACCTCAGTGCGCTGTACCCCTGGCACACGCTGACGCAGCACAGGACACGCTCCTGGTTGGCCTGGTTCTCTCCCAAGTATTTGCACACAATGTTTCCACCCAGGCTGAAGCCCACGACAACCAGTTGGGTCTGAGGGTAGGTCTTCTTGATGTAATTAACCATGGCACCAAATTCCCAGGTGCAACCTGAAAATAAGGACAGCGTCAAGCATCATCTTCAAACATACCTCGATTCCCACTTCGCCCTTCAGCTCTATGCTTTAAATTCAGTTTCTTACCCTTTCTGACTTTTCAATAACCTTGAGGTTTTAAGAGCTCCAATTCACACATGTGCTCATGTATCTTTTTTATGAGTCCTGTGGACCTTAGCTTGTGCCTAGTTCAGACTGAGTGCCAAAGTAAGATTAAAATTAACTTGTTTAAAAATCATAGCAACAGCTATCCTGACAATCCAAACTCTTCTTTCTAAAGCAGCTTAAAAAGAAGAGTCCAACAACTCTGGCCTTGACTTTACTACGTAAGAAAGGTGCACATCATTACCTTCCCCAGGCAGTTTGCCACTTCTGAACCTAAGCGGGGTGTCTCAAAAGCAGCTTGCTCCTTTGCTTTTAGCAAGGCTGCCACGGATCCTTATATCCATGCTGATGCAGGGCCATGACAGAAATTCAGAGGTGGCTTGTCAGGACAGAACTCAGGTTCTGGCCTGCTCAGGAGTAGACCAAGCACCAGGGTTCGCGCTTAACTTCACTGAAACAGCAGGCTTCTGGCCGAATATTTCAGCAGGGCTTGGGCACCTCCTTGTGAACATTCTTAATGAGCAATTTTCCTCAAGATGACAAATGCTGCATTGCTCTAGTTTCCTCTAGAAGCAGCCAGCAGTCAAAATACTGTGGTGTTTGACCTTCATGATTTGAGGGCAGCTGGCAACTATTTCAGAAATCCTAAACCAGAACAGCAACAGGTCAAGCTTGATGTAAAGATGGGAGGATTCAGCAAATCCCAAATTTAGGCTAGTTGCTCCTCAACAAATATGTCAGGCGTACCAGCAAAAGCTAGAAGGCCACTAGGATATTTGGGTTGGAGGCAGAGTAAAGTCTGCTTATGGTCTTGCTGGCACTTCATTTAAAAATCAACTCTGCCAAGTGATTTACTGTCTTACTCAAAGGAAGTGCTAGGCATTCCTTGCCCTTTCCAAGGCTATAAAAGTCTCAGAAAGGTATGTCTCAAGAGCTGCAAGACAGAATAACTCCCTAAGGTCTAAAGCAAAGCTACATGGACAAAAGCTCTTGATTTTTATAAATAAAGCAAATTCTTTTAGGAGGCCAAGCTCAGTTCCCAAGACATGGAAGGGTTGAAGCCATTAAAAGCCTAAGACCTTGCCACAAGTTGATGCACTTGGTATTCCTGAAGTGTTTTCCACTGATGAGTGGATTTAATAACTATAAAACAAGCAACAAAGCATCACAGCCTGTTTGCCTGCCAGACCCAGAATTTCAAAGCACATTATTTCTATATTGGCAATTCAGCTGTTAGAGATAAACATTCAAACTGTTAATCCAAACTCTGAGCAGTAAGTATCTATCTTATGTTAAAAAAGAAAGAAAAAGAAACCTAACACCAGTCTGCTAAACCCACAATTTACTCATGACATAAAAGTACCTACAGGTGTTCACAGTAGAGAGGGACATGAGGGCTCAAGAGAACTTGGGAACAAGCGGATCAGGTCACCGGCAAGAAGGCCACATTCTGCCAAGATCACATCACATTACTCGCTAGCAGGGCAGTTAAGAATAGCTAGTCACCCTTAACACAGTCCCAATTTTTTTATTCCTTTTAATTTCTAGGTTAAGAAACATTTCCTTATACTCAAGGAGAAAGCCCCAAATCATGGCAGTTAAGCGCTACCACTTCTGTAGCTGCATTGTCACATTGTAAAGTTGTTTCTGTTCCTTGACATTGCTCTTACATCCAGGGATCGATCCTTATGTGTCCCTCCTAGGATAAAAACATACTTTCTGGATAGGCTGGTACGAACTCCTCTCGTATGATATTTTACAAAGCCTCAGAAGTAGTAGTTATCCTTCAGAGCCAGTTTTGCTTCACGTTCCACTAAACTGACATTTCAGCACCTCTAAAATCATTTGAGTAGGCTTTTAGTAGCCACAAGAGCTTTTTCCAAAACTGCCTCCTTGATTAGGATACACATGTAAGAGCTGGGAGAAGAGACAAGGAAAAGTGAATGCCCCCTCTTCCTCACATGTAAGTTCTGTACTGTTTCTTAGGAACTAAACAAGTTATTATCCTCATTCAGATACAGCAGTTGTGTTATTCTGAAGGAGGCTGATCAAGCCCTAGGAATTCCACAAGCTTGAAAATAAGTCCCCCGTTGCCATTAAGTACCTACCGTATGTGAACATTCGTGGAGAAGTGAGCTCAATATTTGGTAAGGCTCCCAAGTGATTCAGGACAGCACACCTGTACCCATTTTTCTGCGCGTAGTCAACAAAAGTGCGGATATACTGCTTTTCACTGTGGTTAGCAATCCCAGGGCAGATTACCATCGTGACATCCTCTGTGCACAGAAAAGAGAGGGAAGTTAAGTAAATGTCACTTCATGCAAATTAAAGAGATTCAGAAGGTTTCCATTTCAGATCCGTGGGAAACCATCTACCAGAAGCAAGCTAAAAATCCTACTAGTGTGCCAAAAATCCAGTATGGGACAGGAGACTAGCAGCTCTAGTGCTACAGATGTGAGAGAGTAATTCATGTTACAGGAGACGGGCAGCTTTCCCTGAAGTTAGAAAACTGTTCAAACAGTTCTACAGGCACTGCCTAGAGACCAAGAGTAAATTCTTCCCTTTGAAGGATGTTTTTGACATTACACATGCTCTGCCTTCTGACAGCTTGTTGTGACCGCAAAGCGTGTGGAAGCTCTGGAGCCCACTGCTTGTTCACGCACCAACTAGACTGGCTACGCTATTTTCCCCCTCATTTCCCTTCCAGAATTGGGTGTAACACACATCTTCAAAACGAAGCTTTGCTAAGCACAGACATTCTAGCTGACTGACATTAGCCACAAAGCAGATGATGGCTAATCTAATGATATTTGATCTGCTGACACTGATCACTAGTTTAACAAGATTATAGCTTCATCAACTAAGAAAGTAATTGTTGTAATTCAAGTAAGCACCATAAATTACGTTCAGGATTAGCATATGCGTTTGGAACGAGCCATCAGACTCTCTGCACTTATGTGCAAAGCTCTGACACTTAGCAGCTCTAGCCATTGATTTTTTTGCCTCATTAGGAAAACACTGCTCAAATTCTCTTCAGTGATAAAGACAACAGTAACTGTTCTAGTGCAGTGTTATACTATGAGGATCTCAATATTGACATACTGAAGAACTCTTTCTGAAGGCCCAATGGGAATCATGGGCTTACAATGAAGTCAACTACGGCAGGGGCAAACTGTATGTCTGAAGCCAAGCCATAGTAATTCAGTTTTAAATGTTGCTGTCACTAGTAGTAACAGTGAGTTTGAAAGCTGACATTCACTCTGAATACACAACCATAATATTGTAAGGAATCACTGTGAATTTTTACTTTTTCCATGGAGTTCTTGTCATATCTGGGCTCCTTCGTATAGTGTGCACATGGAATTTGTTTTCATACAGATCTTTAAACGGTTAGTAGAGACTACCAAGAATCTGTCTCCCTAAGGCAGAGATAAGGTCTAGGTTCTTTCCCATACACACCAGGCTACAAGAACCCCATACTGCTACCCTCTGTTTTATGACCCCACAGCCTTAACAGGTAAAGGACACTCCAAACACAAGGCTTACCACCAGCTTCTCTTTGCCAGCCTCTACTTGAAGCACAGGTTATGGAACTTTTCTTCTGTTCCTTAGCCCCCCCATCCTTTGCCACAAACAATTCATTAGTCTAGTACGGTCTCTCCTTCTGAGATAAAGGTATATGGCAAGATGGCCTTGCAACCACACATTAGTTAGCACTGCTTAGCAGCTCCCTCCCTTTGCCAGAATTAACATCAAAGAGCAGTGTCCTCATCCATCCCCCAGCACACAGAATCAAGGCCAGAAGCTGTCTGACTGACCTCCGATGCAGTGCTCAGACCGTGGCTCAAAAAGATCAAAGGTTGCTGTTGCTCCATCTGGCATCGTGAGGTACTTGCGAAGTCCATACGGATGCGGTGATCTCACTCTCCCCATTTTTCCATAAAGGGCAGTCTGGATATGTCCACTCTTCCCCCAGATCAGGGGTGGAATGTACCTGAAAGAAGCAGTCATTTAATTGCTTGTCCCTGCTGTGTTAACAAGCCTCAGAGAGCAGATAAGCACTCCCATAACTAACCTCCCTCTTGCTACCAAACATAGTAACAAACACAAAATTGTCTTTGCTATGACTGAACTGGCAGTACTTGTGCAAGGCTGAAAAGATCAGAAGACAGACTGATACACTCTCAAAGCTGAGAAATCAGCACCCACAGCAGCAGCAGCAGCCAAAAATCCAGACAGTCTTCTATATTGAAACACTCACAAATGCTTCTCACCAAACATACAGAGGCCTTGTGCCTCCATGAGAGTGGGACAGCATGTTGCTAGCCAACCAAACTGACTGCCAAAACCTGTAAAATGTTGTAAATCTGTTTTAATTGAAACATTGAAGCCTGCTGGGTTGAGCCACGCGAACTGGTGTAAGCGCTTGACCATACAAGCCAGTGGCAGAAACCACAGGATTCATAAAAAGCTGCAGAAGACCGAAAGCCCAAGACTTTCTGGTCGGGATGATTTGACACAGAACTGCTTTTCTCAGTTAAGTGAAGAGCAGGGTACAAGGAGATTTTGCCTCTCAAGCAGAGTTACGTAAAGCTGGGACAGTTTTAGAAGAACCAACTCCACTAAATAGTAAATCACGGATTCACAGATTTGTCAGAGTTGGAAGGGACCTCTAGAGATCATCTAGTCCAACTCCCCTGCTAAAGCAGGATTGCCCAGAGCACATC
>JAOXNO010000070.1:34018780-34044069 GCA_028565335.1 Limnodromus scolopaceus
CCTTCAGGACTGTCTCCCAGTGGACACTCTCAACCATGTTCCTAAGCAGGCCAAAGTCTGCCTTTCAGAAGTCCAAGCTGGCAGTTCTGCTGGCTCCTTGTCTTGCTTCTGCAAGAATTGAAAACTCTATGATCTTGTGATCACTCTGCCCAAGACGACCTTCACATAAGAGGGGGGACTCTACCAATTATGTTTGTTGATTAAAAACTAGGTGACAAAGCAGATTTTCTTCTGTTTCCTGGCTTACTGGCCCTCAAAAAAAGACATAGGGGAAAAACAGCTATTAGCTGGAAGGTGTTAAAGGCTTAGTCATCGGGTTTTTTTAGTACAAGCAGAGCTGGAAGTGGTTTAACGGGAGACATACTGTTGCCCACGTGGTGGTGGTGGTGCAGTCACCCGGCCACTCTGTGAAGGACAGACTAAGCCTATGCCTTGAAAAAGATACTTACATCAGCTCTCAACAGGAAAGATAAATGATTTATCATTTAGGAGAACAGCAGCCCCAGGAGACATGATTCCATTTAAGAAGCTATGGTCTCTGCTACACAGAGCAGGGTATCGAGAAGAAGCTTGAGAGCTGTTGATACCACCTTGGATCCTGAGATATTAGTGACTCCCTCCCTGTTGTGTTTTTTAGGGCTTCCTGCAATTATTCCTTCCAGCTTCTCGAGACCACATGAAGCAGAGATTGTGTTCTTTCATGCTTTTTCCCTGTTCACAGAAAACTAGGCAGCTCGGGGCTCAGATTTACTACTTAAGCCCATAATCCACTAGAACGTGACAGAACCCTTGCCTTTGTGCTCTGACACTACCTACTTACACAGCTGGACCTTCTTCCCCATGCCAGCTCTTAGATGTCACATCCACAACTCCCTATTCCCCCTACACACTCCTCAAAACAAAAACTTTGTAAAAAAAATAACTAGGCTTGTTTATCAAGACAAGAGCAGCAGTATGCTCTTTCTCCCTGTTCTCTTCCCTTATCCATGACAGAGATTTCTTACAGTCACTGCAACACAGTAGTTCATTGTATAGTTTCACTCAGTTTTTGCAAATGCACTTCCCAGACCCGCAATAGATTTCCACAGAAGTAGACAGCACTTCAATAAAGGCTACAGAAGCTGCCAACTGGTGCTTGTAACCTTGAAAGTTAGCCCTCGGTGCACCGTGAATTCGATCACTCCATTATAAAGCTTTTCAAAGAATCTACGTGAGGCTAGTAGCGCTATCAATCTGTCATCAGCCCAGCATCTCTGCCCCAGGAGATAGGTACTGCAGGTGGCTCGTGCCATGTGCATCATGCCAGCTGCTCAGAGATTCCCAGCAGCAATGGGGACTGTATAAGCTCATCCTCTGCAGTTGCTGGTAGAGATGGAAAGTAGTTAGTGGATGTGTTCTCACGAATCAAAGTAGACACATGCATCAGAATAGTGCAGTCAATGTAAACAAAGCTGCACAAGAACTCCAGATGGTTCTGCTCAAGTCACAGCTCACTGCAGAGGGTTTTGAACAGCAACTATTATGCCAGATGGAAGAGACACTGCTCTTCCAGCATAAGAAAAAGCAGCTAGCTTCACCCCCAGCCATTTACTTTACAACCAGTTCAGGTCAGTAGCTATACCCCACACTAGATGGTGCTTGACTGGCTTTTTGTCTTCTTTCACAGAAGTCATTTGCAGATGGGTTTTGCTAGCAACTGTCAAATGTTGTCAAATGCAACCTAGAATATGAACTTGCAGCTCTTTTAGAAGAGACTCAGACATCAACATTATTGCATGGTTTCTAATCTTAGGTTAAGCACTACGCATTGGAAAGTTTTGGTGATTCTGTTTCTATACAGTGCTTTTTAAATCAAAGATTATCCCAGGTAAAACCCAAAGTCTTACCCCTCAGGCTAACAGGAAAGCAATTTCTTCAGGTACAGCAGCTAAGTTATACAGCTGTGACTCATTACTGCAACCACCTTGATAAAAAAATAATCAGGGTTCTCTGCAAGCACTAATCCTTTCCTCACATTTACCTACAGTTCAGTTTCCAGCTATAAGTTAGTCATCCAGTGAAACAGATGTAGCAGCACATAGCACGGGATGTTGTTAGGGAGGAAATTAGATGAGTCTTCAAAGCCTCACCACTACTGCTGGAGTTTAAATGAAGACAGATGGCTTGAAGCACACTGCTTAGCAAGAGTGCACCACTTCCCACAGTGCGTCTCCTCTCAGGTCACAGCTAGTTTCATTGGGGAAAAAAAAATAAAACCCAAACCTGCCTTCAAATAACCTGACTGGAAGTTACCTGAACTACTGATCTTCAGTAAGTCAAACCTTTACACTGCTTTTACCTAGGCAAACGGCACATGCAGTTTCACTGAGATGTTCTTCATTAAAGGCAAGACTAAAAGCAAGGCAGGAATCCCTGTGACTCGATCCATAATGATGGACTAATGCTACCTGTGGGTTCCACCTTTCCATCTGAAGGCTAGAACTGTGCGACATCCTATGGGCAAAGGTGCATTCGCTGCTTGCTCCCTTCAGAGCATGCAGGCTAGTGTTTCTGAGGATCCTGCAGATCAAGCAAGTAAAACACTCAGCTCGTCTTTTATGTTAACTCCAGTCAGTTCTTTAAGCATCACACTGCCTGCAGCAAAGATGTGTTAGTGTTAGTCACTCTGCATGTAACTACACTCTTCTAGATAAATATTCAAAGGTCAAGTTCCAGCATGAGTAATGTGCATAGGACAGTACTCTGATGCAGAGATTTGTTACTTCCACTTAGTCAGACTTAAGCACATTAAGTATATTTCTGCAGCTTGCACTCATAAACAAAGCAATTAAAGCTCTGAAATACTTGCAAATGTTAGAGCAGCAGCTTGTTATCTCACTTATCTTTTGTTTTACTACTGCTCATCAGCCTTTAAGCAGTAAGCTTATGGTGAGATAGATATCCTAAAATCCCTTAACTATCCAGGCTCCAGGAGACTGAACATCATAAGACTTCAACAGGGAGGGGGAAAGAAGTTGCCCAGATTGTACAGATCTTGCATAATCAGTCAAAAACTAAAACAGACTAGAATTCACCATACCAGACTGATGAAAAAGCAGGCAGTTTTTGATTTACCAAGACAAGCTGCCAATCTAACCTACTACAAAGCCGTGACAGTAACAAAGTGATGTCTCTCTATCACTGTGTTCCAGTAAACGCTGTCTTCAGCTGATGAACAAGTTTGACTTTGCAAAGCATCCTTATAACCTACAGCAGAACTGGGTACATGATACGTCTGACATTATTTCTGTTGACTCTCCATTCTGTGAATGGACAAATCTGTTTTTGAAATTCTTCATATAAGTGACTTCTATCTACATTTTTGAGACAAAGCCTACAAGAGCTTCTAAGACCAAGTACTGAGCATAACAGAGCTAAACTGTTAAGGACTGAAGGACAAGATGTCTTTTCATCCAGGGTTTGTGTGGACGTTCAGCTTGCTTTTACTGAAACCATACAAAGAGGACATAAAAAAACCTCTTCAGTCATGAAGGTGTATGATACCACACTGGTGAGACAAAAAAAACTAGCCAGGAATTATGCAAGAGCCCTCACCATCTGAAAGCACAGGACAGATAAGTTAAATTTTATTTAAACCGTATTATGTGAAAAACAATTCCAGAGACGTTTTCATACTCGATCCAGCTGAAAAACATAACTATCCAGTGCTGACAGCAATAGCTAGCATGGATTATTTTGCAACGAAGCCAACATTCCTCATGGCAAACAACTGAAAAGAGATGCTCCTCTCAAACAACCATCCCGTAGGCAGAAGAACATGTACTCAGGCTATTTTTCTTATGGTTTACCTTAGCAAAACAAGCTCAGCAGGGTGTGACACATGGAAACATGAGCTAGATATCAAGCAGACTGAGCAACTAAGTAGTATCCAGTTTAAGGAGCATTCAAGCATTGCCGGTTAGATTTTATGCTAAAACTATCACTACTGCTAAATTTAACTAAGTCTTCCAAACAAGAGCCCTTCACTCATAAAGCAGGTGGCTTCCCTCCGGCATTAAGTAGAAACAAGGAAAGTGTTTAAAGACATGGCAGACTTCAACTTCTCTAGAATACCTGCTATAAACCAAAGTGTTTTTGAAAAGCAGTGTACCGTAGAGATTATTCCAGTGCAGCAAGTTTCACTGTATGGAGATGATTCATTACGCATTTCTCGGTGTGCTCTGTTCCAGCGAAGCTGCTCACATACGTGTGAGAGCCCAGGCACAGACACCATGTCTATAAGCAGCGTTTCCAGCATTCTGCAACAGCAGTTTAGAGATGACAGGAGCTGAGCAGCCAGCTGGGTGGTGAACAGGAGTCAGGAAGACCTTTTGCCAAAGAGGTATATGTACACCCACACAAGGATGAGGACGGTGTACCACAATACCACAGACAAGCAAGTACTGATTAACATCGGAGATCCGAAGGCAAAGTTGTGTTGTGCTGGAAACAAAAATCTCCATTTCTGTGAAACAGGAATGTCTTCCCACTTTGCTCCACACCCAGAGGCTTTCAACTGACTCATTTCCCTGGTTTGATTTGGTCAGCTGCAATAGATACCAGGCACTCTGTGTAAAGACAAATATTTGAGGCAGTTAGTTATGGCTTCCAGTAGCCAGTCCTGTAACTTCCAGTAACAGGATTCTGCAACAGAAGGCAGACAGGATAACAGGTCTGCGGATGTCAGTTACTTATTATGGAAGCTGACTTATACGGCACAAGTATAGAGTTCAGTCTTAACTGGCTAAGTGAATTCACAGCCAGTTACATAAATCTGTTCACAAATGCTAACGTTTTAGCTCCAAACACTGTGTTTCAGCTGCGCAGTGCAGCTCCACATCTTGATCGGTGGCTGTCCACAACAGTGCCTGAGAGAAAGAGAATTCCTAGGTGTTTCACAAACATTCTCCTAACATTTTAATATTAAAAACAATTCCAACATGTGATTGTAGATTAAGTTTTAGTGGCTCTCAGACAGCAGATTATGATTTTAGAGCACGTACATCACCCAGTACGCAGGAATTTAGGAAAGCAGCAGCTGTATAAGCAGCTCACACAAAGCACATAAAAACTGTGCTATTTTTATTAGCAAGCATCAGCATTCAGGTCCTCAAAGATCCGAAGTGGAAGTTCAGAAACAGGCTTATTTCTGGAGCATTACTTCATTTCATTTGAGGAGATTAACACTTTAAACATTAACTCTTCCATCAGCTTTGATGTGCTGTAGTACACTGGGTACTGATGGCAAGGCGGCAGTCTACAATTTGTCCATGTCAGGGGACATGCTGAGAACTGCCACCTGCATTACAACAGGTTAGTTTTTTTCCCCCTTTACAGAGCAGTTTGTAAGTATTTAAAGGATACTTTACAAATCAAACCTTGTCTTTTATTTGATGCTGGGGGATGTAATTTGAATTCCAATCAACAAAGCTCATCTAAAAGCCTGCAGGTTTCAACCTTCTCCCCCCCAAATACGTAGAAAGCAGCTGGCTTTGCATCAGCTCAGCTAGATTGTTCGGTGTGATGAAGTCACAGCAAATACGTAAGAGCAGAATTTTAAAGCATCTTACAGAGCTTCCATGTCTCCTGAGCCTCTGAAAAAGAAACTAACTTAAGTGGAGTAGAAGCATTTGCTGCCCATAGAGGCTGTATGAAGAACAGAGTAGACTCCTTGGTTAAACCACCTCCTTCCCAACTGAGGTAGCTTTTATTTCGTAAAGTGCTCATCACACCCTCCTCAACCTTCAGTGACTACAAGAAGTATTCTAGTCAAAAGAAGACATGCATATTACAGGACATCTTCTTGCTGACGGGAGCTGGAGAACACAAGAGTGGTGCCAGTGCCACAGCAGAGCACTTACCAAGGACTCTGATACCCCTGAGGCTGCTTCTCTCCCCAAGGTCAACGCTTCAACTTATCAACAGGGACCTGCCATTCTTCTCTACCTCTTAACATGTTCACCTGCCAAAGTTCCATGAGTAACATTGTTCTTCTAGTTTGTTATTCTCCTGGAAGTGTTTCTCCCAGGGTAAAACAGTAAGGAGTTGACAGGCATCAAACACTGGTTGCTATTAGATGGAAAAAAAAGAACACTGAAAAGCTTGAAGCCAGCTTTGAAGACTACTTGTTTCTTTGCATCTGGGAGAAGAGCAATGACACTGCAAAAGAGTCTTCTGGTACCAGGCAGCTTTATCCAGCATAGGTTACTGCTCAAAGGATGAGAAGGATCTAGGTTGGATCTTTGACAGTGTTTACTAACAGGCTTGACAGTCATTTGCCTCAATCTTTGAGGAGCTTGACTTTATTAACGATAGAAGTGTGCAGACAGCAAGGATAATTATTTTCGATAAGGATGACACTTGTGCCAGGACTCTACAGGAAAAAATACACACGCACACTTGATGGCAGAAGAAATTGGGAACAGCCAAAAAATAATAAATGTCTAGCCTAGTACAGCAAGCACTGGCCAAATTTCTCTTCATGAATCAAAGAGCCAATGCTGCATTTCTCCAGGAATAAGAGAGCAGATGGCAGACTTTCCGTATGAATTTGAAAGACAGGAAAAGGAGACAGCTGTAGCCAGGAGTCTGGCCCGAGTGCTTGAGGGCACCAATAGCTGTGCTGATTTGCAAGAGCCTCCATGCAAGAAACGGGTTGGGTTTTTTTTAACAAGAAAGGGTTCGATTATGCTACTCTGCTTGGTAAACCAAAGTAGAGAGCTGGACAGGGTAGGGGAAGGGAAATAAAGAGGTTAGACAACATGAGCTCTACGGTAAGCAATAAGACTCTGTCTTCAGTGCTTGATCGATATGTAGAAAGCTTCTAGAAGTTTAGAGAATTGTAAAAAGCAGTACCAACATCTGCAAGTACAAGGTACCTGGCACACAGCCATCTCAGGCAGTTTTACTGTCCAAAGCTCTGTAATTATTCATCCACCACCACTTGGCTTACTGAATGATACTATGGGTACCACGTATTGAATAAGTCTATAGGTGAGGGTAGTGCCATGAGGGGGAAATAAAGTCCAAAAACATTTTTACCAAGTATTTTTTTAATAATGGATTAGATTAATAATCTAATTAATTGATTTAATAATAAAAAGATAAAGTAACTTCACTTATTTCTGCTTTCTCCCTGCTACCCTGTTTTTCCCAGCAATAGCCTCACCCCTTCCTCCCTTAAAAATAAGGGAGCTGAGCAAACCAGGTCTGAAAGCCAGTTCACAGCTGTACGGAAGTATTGGCCTCATAACAGACCTTACAACACCCCCAGTACTGATATAACAGAAGGGATTATTGGGCTACTTATTTTGCTTTCATGGTAGAATTTGAAAAGAGCTGCTTAATCAGCTTTCCTAACACTCTGAATAATTAGCAAGTAATCAAAGCCTTACAAGATTTTTCAGTGGAGTATGGCACAAACTGCTTTCACATAGCTTTTTGCTAATTAGTCCTACAAACTATTTCATGCAAATTGCGGGAATTTAAGTATATTTGTTCCCCTTTAGTCTCCAGGTGACTTTCATGCCTAAATACAGGATTTCTTTGATTTTTCTTTAATTTCTGTATTGAAAAGAGTCCGTGATAACATCAACAAAACAGAAAAAAAAAATCACATATACATCATCTAAAAGAGTTGTCTTTCCTGTAAGCCCTTTCAATGTCCAACAGCAATTATATTCCTGTATACCCTAATATAAGTATAGAGGTTATAAGACTGAAAAACTACCTATTGATACATTTTGTTCTAGCTTGTTTCAGCTGAGTTTGTTTCCTGGGGTCATGCAAGTCCTTCAGGCAGTGTTCTGCCCAAGAACTATGTGTTGGAAATCACTGCTATGGTTTTCAGAGAAGCTGGCAAGCCTGAGCTCTGAGCTGGTCCAGAGAAAGCAAAAATCCCACGATTGCACGCTCTTAACACAACACCGGGGCTCTGCAAGAAGCTCTTCGCTCCTGCAATTAATGCACAACAGATGTATTGCAGTTTTTAGACATGTTCTGGATTTTCACTCCTTCAGGCATGCTTTGTTCTCCGAGTGAAAGTCAAAAACATGGCTGTAATACAGTAGTGCTAGGAGCTTGTGCTATGAAAACAGAGCTGAAACAGGAGTAAAACAGACTCTGAATTGGGTTACAGTCTGTTTCCAAAGATTAGCTTCATACTAATATGCCTTCAAGGCTGGTAATCAGCACAGCTTCACACTTGCGCTTTCAGTGACTAGAGAAAACGTCAATCTGGAGTGCCAACACTGAGGTGACAAGTGTCTAAGACACACTAGGGTTCTAGTTACTTGGTATTTTTTTTAGGGAAGCAACTGCTTTGCAGTTAAGTCACTGGCCATAATCAAGAATCCAATTTCAACGCTCAGCTTCAACACAAACTTATGTTACCACCAAACTCAGAGTGCATCAGGGAACCCTCTTTGGGTTCCAATTTAAAACAGATAATGCTTTGTTTCCTCTAAGCATTTACAGATCCTGTGTCCTAAGGTCTTGCACCTTATGTTATCAAGGCACCTAAAGCCGCACTGCTAAAGGCCTCTCATCTCCCCTAGAATCTCATCTCCCACTATCATTAAGTCAGCTTGACTTTTGAGATCCAAAAGGAAGGTTCATGCAGCTGCACTGAGTGCTTACTGGATAATTGATGTATTTAGGGCTTCTAAATAGGACTTGCAAGTTTTCAAAGTGATTGCAGAAAAGAAATACTGTAATCAAAGTCCTTGTTCCTCCAAAGCCTCCTGAAATTGTAGTAAATGCTCGTATTATTGGTGAAAGTAAGGGCAGCTGCACTGATTCTGGAGGTCCTAGAATGGAAGGTCAAGGATCAGCCTGCTCAGTTGACATAAGGTGAATTCAAAAGTGGATTCAACAGAGCTCAGAGCTGGCCAGTACATCATTACTTTATTAAACTAGTTATGATGATGTGGTCTACCCAGTAATAGATTTCATTAGTCTTCAATCAGCTTAAGGCACTTCAAATAAGAGTAGGCACTTTAAAACTAATAGCCATCCCCGTGTTCATTATAAGTGCACGGACAGACCATAAGAACATTTCCCTTCCATAAGTCCTGATAAATTTCTTCCCTAATAGAACAGGGAGTACAGGAACAGGAACAAGTGCTGACTGCATCTCTCTCTCCCATTTCCCCAGACAGTGGGCTATATAGTGCTGGTATAGCACAATATCAGCGTACAGCCACTACATAGAGGGGCTGGGATGACTTTTTCCATACATCCATGGAGAGTCCTGCACAACAAGACTTGGTCTTAACTCCAGGTACCCGGGACACTAATTAAATGCTTTACTTGGAACGTGTTTATTTTCTCAAGACAATACCCTGACATTCATTCACACTCAGGTTTAAGAAACACACTGGGCAGAAGAACGGTTAAGAGCAACTATTCTCTCTATAACACAGGTCAACACGGAAAAAAATTATACTACTTACTCTTTGGTCAGAAGCGGGCAGGATTTGAGTAGAAAGCGGGCCAAAGCAGAGTCCTGGTAAATGAGCTCAGGGGGGGCAGTTGGGCTTTTTAAATTCAAGCAGCGAACAATAACATAAAGAACAGCAGCAACTGCAGCTAGCTTCACCCCATCAAATACTGCCGGCAGCTCAGGGGTTTCCAACATTGCACTCATTTTGAACCTGGAGATAGAAAAACCCCAATATTAAAGCCTTTTGCAATATACTGTTGGTTATTAATATCAATTGCCATGGTAAATACAAGACCTTGCCAAACAACTAAAGTTGTCAGTTAACACTGCTACAAACATCCTGGCATAACAACTCAGACTAGCAACTTTTAAGATGAAAGGAAGTTTATTTTGTACTGCTCCAAAAAACCTGACCACCACAAGAAATAGAAACTGGATGATCAGTTTGCAAGGAGATTTATTCCTAATCAGTGCTGCACTGGAACTGCAACAGGATCTCAGGTGTCAAGCCCTACTGTCTGCAGCCAGTCGATACTCTCAGCACCTTGGCCAAGACTATCCAGCCCAAATAGAAGCTGAGTGAAAAGCCAGGCTATAAAGGCACATCAGCAGCTTTGAATGTGTGCTTCTTACCAGATGTGCAAGCCAGGCTTGAAAAGGAGAACTTGAAAGAATTACTGCGTTAGTTTCTCAACCTGAATTTTGCAACTCCACAAGCACAGTGGTACTAACTCCTGCACTAACTCCTCCTCTATTTAAGGTGGTCACTTCATGTATCACAGAGTTCAGCATTTCTTTTAATTCACTGTAGTTCTGCAACTGAAGGAGAATTAAATTAATATCTAGTCTTTCAAAGGCTTAAGAGTAAAGGCATTAAAGGAGGGGAGAAAATTAAAAACCCCACAGTATAACAACATCCTTCCAGCTTGAAACCAAATTCTTAAACTGATCCAGCTTCTTTTGAACACATGGTTCAAATAGCTGCTTGCAGTTACAGGGACATTTCATCCATGCTGAAGGGGCAGGTTTTTCCTCTGGGTCTTTCCTCAGCCAAGTGGGTAACCCAAGTAAGAGAGCAAGTGACAAATCAAAGTCTTACCAATTTCACTTTTTCTTCAAACTAGAAATAATTGCCAGACCTCAGTAGAATGGTTACTGTCTGGATCCACGTGCTACCCTGTGAGGAGAGAAAAAGCAAATTGACTATTACTTCTAAGGCTGCATCTCTCAGCTGGAAGGAAAGAGCACAAAGTTTATACAGAGATCCCATTGCAAATGATTTGTATATTCAGTCACAACCGCTTCAACTCTGATCCATCTGCATCACAAGCCTCTTGCTTATGGACAGATTCCAAACTACATCAGTTGCCTACAGCATATTAATTTATCTGCAGTATGCAAATACACCTTCATGAGTAGAGATAGACAGAAAGCAATGATGAAAACCAGTGCAACTTCAGAGGAAAGCCAAACAATAAACTGCCAGAAGACCACAGAGTTACCACCTTTGCAAGACAGTGACATTGTCCTCAGTTGCAAGCACTACTCAAATCCCTTCATATTTAAAAGACTAGAAGTGAAAGGCTACTGTTCTTCCCAACTTCATGCAGTATCTACGCTGTTACTGAAGTGTGAAGCCAGTCTGAAAGAAGTTTCCTGCTACTTTTATTCAGGCTTAGCAAGGCAGCTCTCTCTCCTACAGATGGAAGCTTGTAAACAGTCTCTGCTTGTTCCCACACTTGCTTTTTTGAAAAGTTACACCATATCGCACTTCAAGATGGTGAGAGCCACCAGGAGGCTCAGATGCAGCCACCTAATTAACACTAGCGCACACACACCAAGGCTTGTTACAAGAATTTGATGATGCCAGTAACAGACAGCTTTCGGCCCATAACCATAAAAAAATAAGCGATATTTACAATTAGAACTGGATTCCCTACAGGCACAACAAAGCAATGGGGAATTGGAGCTCCCAGAAAAAAGCTCCAGAACAGTTTGCTCTCTACCACAGCTGCTACTTCCAACTCACAACACCACCAACAGCACAAGCCATACCAAAGCCTTAAATGTCTTCCTAGCAGGAAGGCAAAACCTCAGAAGTACTTTATGTACTCAGTGCAGCTACACCAAAATCCCTTGGAAGAAAACAAGTCTGACATCAGCTATTGATTAACAGTGTGCTGGAAAGCTACAAGTTCCTGCCACCATAACTGTCTGCGTTGTAGGAGAGCAGAGGGTGAGGGAAGCAGAGACATTTAATATTGGACAACTCTGAAGCTTTTATTTTCTGATTCCGAGTAGTAGGGAGAGAGAAGTGGGCTACAAAAAGCCATTTATTCCTCTACTCAGAAAATCACATTGGCATCGCGTGTCTCAATGAAGAGCTCAAATACAACGTTCACAACTGTAGTATGTTAGCTCACTTCCACACTTGGTAGACTTTGACCAACGCTACCACCAACTGCGTAGGAGACAACAGGGAAACTACAGCAACAGCTTCTCCAGGGAAAGTACAATCACCAGAAGAGTGGATTGAGTTCCTGAACAATTGCTGACTCAAGGACAATCAGGTGCTTGAGTAAGACTTGTCCAGCTAAATCTCCCAGAAGTTCTTCTGTTGGCACCTTCCCTTCCTTGTCTTATTTAGAAAATGAATAGAGACACTGATACAAAAATTACCTAAGACCTTCCTGCCACCTAGATTTTAAGCTAGTTTGCTGTTTACAGCTTTCACAGCATTAGTGAATTTGTTAAAAATAAAACTGGGCATGATTAGTCATCAGCATTTTGTACTAGTGACTCAGTATAACTGATCCAACTAAGCTGTATCTCACTGAGAGTCTTCTCTCCCACATAATCTTCAGATTACAAACATACTTCTGATACTTCTATATCCAGTTTTTGCCTGTTGCTACCTTAAAAAAAAGCATATTAGCTTGGACTTTTTCAGAAAAAACAGCTGTTGGTAGGCAGGATTATGCTTTGACACTTGTGAACTAGAATTTTTCCCTTTTAGATGGTCTAAATACACACTCACTGAACATACTCACTTCAAACACATGCTAGGGGTTCATGTATTTGTCAGGATCTTCACGTAAAAGCTCAGATCAGCCTGTGCACAGCTAACACAAAGCTGGCACTGCTGTTACTGTCTCACAGCTGTCGGCAGTGATTAACTAAGCAATGGGTCTAGTCCAAAAAGGCCAGATTGGTAAACTCCATGCCCTATGGATCCAGCTGCGACACTTCAGGGCCTTCCTCAAGAGTCTGGTATTTCTGAAGACCTAAATAGACCTGTCTCAGCCAGGGCAGATTCACAGGGGCTAAGCCAGAGCACCCTGCTCTAAACTTTAGCGTGTTTAGCTTACCAAAATGGATTTGAGAGCTCTGCCTCTAATCACATAGGACAAGTGCCTCCCTATTTACGAGCAGGGATGAGGTCACCTTGCTTCTGTTTTGTTAAACCTTTTTTGCGTTGACCCAATAAACTTGTCTGTTTACAAAAAAGGACAGATAAACACAGTGTTGAGCCAGTCAAATTTTAATCTAGAATCTCTTCTAAATGGGTCAGCATTAATATAAACAAACATTTGTCCTTTCCTGTATACAGAACACTAGATTCACTTTTAGCAGACTAGACAAAATTAGTGGGAGCAATCAAGCCTGCCTTTTCATCTGTCACAGGGTTTGAGATATACATTGAGGAACACAAAGAAGTTGAAGCTCTTGGGGCCAGGGATATTATTTTGAAGCACCTTAAGTATACAATTCCTTTTTTTAAAAATCACTTAAAGGCATGACAACCCCAAAGACTGACATTTTTTTTAAGCAATATTCTTAAGTCCCATTTGTGACTGAGGAGTAACTTGAAAATCAGTCACTGGAGGGCAAGTGCTGGATTTGTGGAGTCTTTTCATTTGCCCTTTCATCACAGAATAAAAAGCTAAAAATCATGTTACAGGAAACGCTTCAGCACTGCTGTTAACAGAGCACACCTCACCTGTGCAAGTACAAGAAAAAAAGCCCATGTCTCCCCTTTCCAGACAGGAACAGAAACAAGTACAACAAAAGCCAGTAGAGCTACAGCAAATTCCTTATGTACCCTTTCAAAGACACTGGGTTTTAGGAAAGCCATCACCAAGATCTTTACTTGCACAATAGGATTTATTGTCAGTCATGACTTCACTGAGACCTGTACGCTTTTCTGTTCCAGCTTGCCTGGGGAGAGGAGACTCTTCCAGGGACAGAAGCCACTTCACCCTGTGAGTCAACATGGCACACACAGGATTTGGTAGCCAAGCACTATAGCTCCTCCACCCATTTCAAAGCTGAGCCTGACTCTGCATACTGGGAAGCCAGCATTAAAAAAAAAAAAAAACATTAAAGGAAGCCACTCCCATAGGGTACTTCCCTCAGGCCTTTTAATGAGCAGCTGAAAGCCTGGGAGACTCATTTCACTGAAGCATTGGAAATGCTCTGGGCTAAAGTGAAGATGCAGCTGTATGGAACTGACCACAGACAGAAGTGAAAGACAGCCTCTTTAAAAGGGGCTCCACAAGCAAGATATTTATGCTCCGTTATGATCACTGAAGAATCTTGAAGGAAACCCGTCTCCAGCAATGGCAAATACAGAAGCCTCCTAGTTACCCTCCCATCAGTTGGTGTTCTGGATCGCTAGTGCTTTCAGAGCTCAGCTGGACACCAAAACACTGGAGCATACCTGGCCAACACTGAAAGCATTTAAAATTCCCTTTCCTGTTCTTTTACAGCTTCCACCAAGTAGTGTAAAACCCCCTCTCTTCCCCACTAAGATTCAGAAGAGCCAAAGAGGCCATTTCTAGACAGATTAAGCAGACAGACTTTGTTAGCGAATTTATCGGACATTTCTTGAACTGGTTTCACTTTTTTGTAGTGCCTGCTTGGGGAATAAAACTCTGAAAGTAAGTTTGTTAGACTAAAGGAAAAATACAAACCTCTACTTAAAAGAGTAGATTTAAGGCAGATTCCAATCAGAAATAAGGGTGGTTCCCCCCCCTCCGCCTTTGAAGGGGGAAGGAGGAAGACTCTTATTGAGCTTAGTTCTTTAAGGAATGCTTTCAGGAAATTAATCATCTTTAATATCAGCCAAAGCTAATGCCTCTTCCAAAAGATATGCTGCAAAACCAAAAGTTACAGGCCCGTCACTATCAGGCAATATACTTAGAACCACATTATGGAGAAGGAAACTTTATCAAGTAAAGGGAGGAATGCCAGAGCGCTACAAAGGATTTTAAACGAATCTGAGTTTTATGCCATCATATTATTTGAATCTCACCCCAGGAAGTGTACAAGAAGTGTCCACTGCTGAGCTCTCAATGGTCTAAATAGAGAGGAAGATGTTTAGAGATCATCCAGATGAAAATGTATGTAGGGAATGTATGCACCTAGGAAAGACTCTGAAGCAGTGTGACTGAAAGGAAAGGCTGCCAGACTAAGGTTTTGTAAAGCACTGGAGGACAGTCCGAGGTCACACAAGCCACACGAGTACAAGAATCTGTGCAAGAGGAATCATGAAAAAACTCAAGCTTTATTGCACCCTCCTGTATCCTGCCTTTTACCCAGCACTTTTGGTGTAAAAGATGCTCTCATTTTTACAGGAAAAAAAAGCGCTAAGCCTAAATGCTACTTTAAGGTCTCCAAAGAATTACATAGATACAAGTATTTTAGGGCCACACCAGTACTGTGCCTCATCAGTTTAGGCACACAAAGCAAGGCATCACAAGGCTTATTTCAAGCCTGGCATCTAACCAAGCTTACCCCATGCAGAACCTCCTATTATCTTCAGTGGGAGCTCAGAAGCAAACACGTCAGAAGCAAACGCTGAGATCACCTTGATGTACCGCTTGGTACTTCTGGCCATTTCAAACAGGCAATTAAGTCTCAGACCTCAAAGCATAGAGGGTATAATTAAGAATTAACTGAGCACTTCAAGCACTTAAGCTTATATTTTCAGAAGATGTGGTCGCGAGAGATAAGGTGCAGTCCTCACCAGAGTCATCAGGAGTTGTCTGACAAAGACCACTGCAGTTTTGTCATCAAACATCTGACAGATTTTTATCTCCAAATAAAGAGGGCACCATGACATGTCCCATCACAAGGATGCTTAAAAGGACATTACTTGGACAGCACACAGAAGTCCTTGGTGCAAATCCCTCCACCTTGTGCCAGAGCCAGCACCCAGGACAGGGTTTGGCTGGTCACTAAGTATACAAAGCAGCAGGTTCTGTTTACACCATGTTCTGACAAGAATTTCTTGGCTGGTGCCTTCATTGGAATCTGACCTTTCCATCAGATGCATTACTTGGCTCATATACTGAATTTAGAGGTACTCTGAGGTCACAGGGACAAAGTTCATAGCATGAGGTACCATGAACACAGCCAGAAAGACAGGTGTCCTTAACTGGAGATTTTTCTCCTTTTTTCACTTTTGAAAAGTCCTACACCCTCAGAGCAGAAGCCAAGCACCAAAGAGGGCTGGGTGTACATGCCACAGCAGGTTGCTTAAGAAAGCACCTGAGAATCATTCTACAGGGCCAAAGACTCTTTAGGTCTTTCACTTCCTCAAGAAGGCTAATTTAGTCAACTAAGCCTTGAATCTCACTTCCTTCCAACTACAGGAACTGCTTTTGTTTCTTCACAATATTATTTTAACTACTCAAAATGGCTCTACTGCATGAGAGGCAGCTTTTGTATATTATCCAAGAAGGTTGCTATGTAGACTCCCTGTATGTCACCTTATCTGGTTCCTGTTTGTCACAGATGGATTGAAAAAACACTGCATTAGCTTTTATTGCACACATCTGGTACACAATATTAACTAAGAAAAAAAACAAGGCTTGAATGACTCCACAGAAATCAATTAATTCCATCTTATCTTAAAGGAAAAGCTCATGTTATTTAAGCAAACATAATTATTCGACTACTGCAGAAACTTAGGACTTTGTCACATGCTAACCACTGCCTTGTGGAACTACAGGGCAGAGCTTCAGCTCCCTGTAGAAGTTGTCAAGCTTACTTTTAGGTACTGAGAGAAAGGAAATCCTGGCTGACATCTTTTTACAGCATTAGCATGTGCCACTCGCCTACCACATAACCCTGTGTATCAGCAGGCAGCATTAAGCTCCAGGGAAAAAGTTCAATAAACACATTGCAGATAACTCAACAATCCATGCTCAGTAGTTGAGGGAACATTACTAGCACCAAGCCACAGATAGCTAAGTGAGCTAAGACAAATTGCATGACAGATTAAACCCCCCTGAAGGAGCCTGCTCTATTTCTTCACTATATTTTGAAATGCAGTATCGTACTGTTAAAGTCTCATTGACGCTCAGACTCCAGCCCCTCCATCGCCACACTGTCACAGAGCTCAGGTATACATATCAGAGGAACAGCCCAAAGTCCAAGCACATCACAGCTGTTTGCTCAGCTACAGGGTACACAGCTGAGTAAGTGGGGAGTACACACCGCACCAGACTGGCTGCACCACAGGGAAAGACCTTCTATCACCAAAGCACACATTAAGACAGCAAAGAGAACTTCATTCAAGACCAGTTCGGTTCAAGCAGTCTGAAAACACCTAGATCTGGACATGAACAAAAGCTGAGGTGGCACTTTAAGGTCTTCAAACACCTTACGTATTTTCTTTCCCCTGAGAAGCAGCTCCGCTCCACAGCGGTACAGAAGATTTGCAGAGTCATTCTCTCAGAGTCTGTCCATGATAGATAGAAGGCTGACACTAGAGAAGTTTAATTCACATGATTACATTAAAAATGAAGCAACATTTCAAGACAAAAGAACCAAATCCAAAGAGACAGGACCTGACCAACACACAGCTACCACTACTGCAGAATACTCAATTTTTAGCAAATGCCGATTAAAACAGAGGTTTCCAAGCACTACAGCAGCCACCAGCAACTCAAAGTTTCAAGAACTACATGGCCCACTCTCCTGCTGAATCTGAGTGGGAGGTTAGGGATATTACAGGCACATCTTAGGACATTTTCTCCTTACCTCTTACAAGAACATTCACTGTAAATGACTCTGACTCTGCATCTGCTTATTTCACTTAGTACAATCTTTCATATTCACATACGCCCAACCAACACTTCACAGAACTGGGTGTTCCAGTTCAGGGATGGCCAGGCTTGAACACCCTCAGCAGCATTTTTCTGGAACCTGCACCTCTATGCAAAAAGCATCTTTGAAGATGTAAATGAGTTTAGAAGCGGGACAGATTGTTGAACAGTGAACCCCTCACTAGCAGCCAGTCACTTGTCCAAGGTGACCCTTTCCATGAGGAGCCCATATTATGCTGTTTGAGTACCCAATACCCTGAACAGGGCTGTAGCTCAATCATTAGCAACTAGTACATCAGAAGTTTCAGAAGGGTTTGACATTTGCAGGAGCTCAGTCCTCAGGAAGTTGTCATTGCCGTTTACTTCAGTCAGACTGAACCCACGATGATGAAAAACTCAAGTATTTCTCAACAGTAGAGTAAGTGGTAGGCAACTGCACTTTCTGATCAATCTAGAGATACAGATGAAAACCGTACATGGCCAAGTATGACACTTTCTTCCACTGCCATTACCTCTAACGGAGCATGGGCACAAAGATGTTTCAAGCACCTGGTTTGCACAGAACTGCTTTGCAAAGCATTTTGAATTCCTGCAGCTGGCAGTCAGAGACAATCTTTATTATCAACTGATATAGGTGCAGAAAAGACAAGCCCTTGGGCACAGAAGGCTTCCTAGAGCTAAAAGAAGCCAAGATAGCTGCCTGACTTGCCACCCACATATGTTGGGCAAGTAGGACTTTGCTTCTCTATAAGAAGGACAGATTGCCCTTGCACATTGAAATTAAATTGATTGTTTGGTACTGAACTCAATCAGCTGAGTTTGATCAGGTTTTTTTAAAGTGCATATAATCTTATCTTCACAAGCTATTTAGGCTGAAGAAGGGTAAACACTTGCACAGAAGTCTGGTTGATCTATAGAGTACACATTAAGAACAGCAATTCAGAGCTATACCACATCATGCGATACAATCTTCCAGAGAAACTCAAAAGCGTAGATGAAGACTCCAATAGCAGACACTAGCAGAACTATGATGATTTAGGCTTTTGCTGAAAAATCCCAAGCCACCAGTTTTAGGCTGGCATGAGCACCTCTCAATGGGAATTATAAGCACCAAAGACCCCAGCATCTACATGCCTACTAGAGAATTTGCAAAGCTCTGTTTTTTTTTTGTTAAATTAATCCAAGTTGTGGCACTTCCAGAGCTGGCAGCACAAAAATAAGGATGAAGAGGCTGGAGATACAGAGCAAGAATGGGGAGTAACAAGGCAATGTGAATCCAGCAGCACCCAGGACATTTCCATTACCAAGTGAGGTTAAACTACAACTACAGAAGGTCAGAATCACTGCTCTAAAGCCACCATTTTCTATAGTTCATCAAATTATATCTAGAAGTCCAGCTGGAATGATAGATTTGGGTATCCTCTCCATATGCCTGTGTCAAGGACAAATGATGTTATTCTGACAGCCTTCCTTCCCAATACCACATCCCAGAACAGTGACTATTTCAGCGTGTTAATCTCTGGGTTTTCACATGACAAGTTTAATAATGCAGCTTTATGAAACACTTAAAACCTAAGCTGCTATTCATTCCTCGAATAGAAAAATACAGCTTTTACAAGACAAGTAGAACAAATTAATTCTTAAGTTTAACTTCTTCAGAAACAGTTTTGCAAGAGGGAAGGTTCTATCCCCAACCTCCGCATCTTTTCCACCCCTAAAAAAGGCACAATCTTAGGTCAGCCTCATTCTTTATGCAGCTAATTCACTCAATAACAGAAAGGACCTCCCATGCAAAAGCTGAAATATAACTATTTTTAAGAATAAGGCAAGAGAATAGAAGAATTCAAACATTAGCTCTTAGCTCTTTTTTAACAGCCTTCCTGTTCTCACTCTTGACTTTGAGAATGAAAGAAACAATGGCTAGAATAATAAGAAAGGTGTCCACCAATCTAAGAAGAAACAAGAGAATTTATTCAAACTTCTCTTGTGATATGAGAGCTAAGCAAGCATGGAGGTAAGAAGGTGAAATAGACGAACCAAGAAGAGATAACAAGAGAACATCTAAAGACTAGTTGTCAATAACACAACTCCCTACACAGGAAAAACATTGTCACAGAAGGTCTGAAAATGAGATATCACGAATGCAAATGGCTGAACTGTGTGTTCTATGAACACCCTATCAGTGGAGACAAGAACATGTCAACCTAAACAATATAACAAACATAGCAGACCATGATAATCATTGATAAACAAGGTATGCAAGATGAACACACTGTATCAGTCAGCTGATTAATAAGCCACAAACATTTGTTACAGAAACAGTCCTCAGCACTGTGGAAGCCAAACAGTAATCTGTAAGAGGCAGACAGGAATTTTTAGTACTTGCCACACCAGTGACAACTGCACATCAACAATAAGAGGAAGCTGTTAGGAATTCTCTGAAGACACTTGCATGAGAATGCCACTACAGAATGCCATCCCTCCAGCCATAACTGTGGGAATAAAGCTGCTGCTAACATACCTCTTTAAAAGAGTTAGTGTCAGGTGAGGGATTTCACCAGCTGCCATGCATCCACTGTGATAGATACATCTACCCACCCTGTACTGGAGTAAATCACAAGTTATACGTGAAGTTCTCGAATGGAGTGGATAGCATCCTGTCACTCAGGCTAACAAGCATCAACACAAGGAAGTCTAAAGCTGTTGCAAAACACTAGCAGCAGCGTCAGGACCTAGGAGCATGAGTAACAGGGGAGAAGAGCCTTCTTTAGGGGAAGCAGCGCGACCTGACAGACGTCAGCCAGAACTCACCTGGCTCTAACTCACCCAGGCATCATCCCCTCAGCTCCCCATCGCTTCCCCCCTCAGCCTTCACCCCCTGCCAGCACAGGATGACTCTCGCACCACTGCTTTTCTCACCATGCACGACCTCACAACACCTCCACGAAGACACGGGGAAGGCCGCCGCCCCATCGCCGTCTACCCGGCCCCTCAGCCCCGGCAAGGGCCGAACCCAGCGGCACCGGGAGGGGGACCGGACCGCAGACCGCCACATCCAGGCCAGGCCGAACCCCAGCGCAGGGCTACCCCGCCTCCGCCCCAGGAAATAAGCACCCAAGGCAAGCCTGCTGCGGACAATAAATAGGAAGAGGGCTGCTGGGCGGGCAGGGGGAGCCTGAGGAGCACCGCTGACTGCCCGGCGTCTGACAGACCCGGCCGCGGCCAGACTCGCCCCCCCCGCGTCCCCTCAAGCCCCGTACCGCTGAGAAGCGGCCCCGACTAGCGCTGCCCACTGAGCCCAGCAGGGAAGGAGTTCCCAGAGCGACACCACCACCTCACCTGCAGGCCCGGCCCCACACCTCAACCACCGGCAGCTCCCACCCGTCTGCACCAGCCCCGCTACCCGCGGCCCCTTAGTCACCGCCCTCGCCCTCCCATTGGCCGCCCCGCCCCGCCGCTCCCGCCCGAATCCGCGCGCGGATTGGTCGGAAGGCAGGATGAGGGCGGGAGCGGGATGCGCGGTCGCCATTGGCTAATAGAGCGGCAGCGGGGCGGGATAACGCTGTTCCGTTGGCTTGATTACCTGTCAGTCAGGTGGAGGGCGGTGATTGGCGGCCGCGGGCGGGGCTGGGCGGGGCTACCGGCGCCTGTGGGGAGCCGCGGCTACCGGCGCCATGACAGAACGGGGCAGCCACGGGGCGGGTGGCGGCTGTAGGAGCCCTGGCGTGAGGGTGAAGCACCTAGCCGCATCCTGCTGCTGGAGCCAACACCCCTGCCCCGGGGGAGGAGGCGGCCTGGGGAGCCGCTCCAGCGGAGATGCGCGTTCACCCCTCAGTGATGCAGGGCTTGGTGGTCCTGAGGGCCCGGCAGGCCAGAAGCCTTTCCAGCCTGATACAAACTGCTGATAATCCATCTGAGTGTGCCCAGGTGCTGAATACTGGTCACGTAATGCTACGTTGTAGTTAAAATTCATTTAGGAACAGTATCTTGGAGCCCTAAAAATGGTGGCTGGGCCTTCAACAGGCAGGTTTTGTCTCCTGTGAGACGCCTCTCTGTGGCAAACGTGGCCCTGGGGTGCAGTGTGGGACCAGCCCCTGGGCCTTGCCAAGCAGGAGCGAAGGGGTCTTCCAGCCCCTCAGAGGCACAGTGGTGCCCGCCTGGATGCCTCCTACCCAGTGCGATGTGTGATGGGGACAGTGAAATCTGCCTGGAGGTAGACAAAGGCTGTCATCTGGAAGGCACTGAAGGAAAGCAAGTAATAAAAAAATGTCTGCAATGCGATGTTTATAAACTTGCTTTTCTTGTAGCCTCCCAAAAGAGCCACATGTTACGTCGCTAGTAACATCAACTGTTCCTAGCTATGGTAATGGTAGCTTTATATAACTGGATGGAAAAATCCTTCCCCTGATTTCAGACATTTTATTTCCTCTGTTTACTGGGAGTTGGAGCTTCCTACGTAGCGAAAGCTCTCAAGGAGCAAGTCACATTTTCCAGAGAGTTATGTATCTGGAGAGATGACTAACTGCTACAGACTGAGTCACGGTGAAGCAGGGAGCTCTGAGGGAGGGTGGAGAGGGGACTGCTGAGATGATGGTGGCAGAGCAGAAACAGTGGCAGTCCCAAAGTGAGCACTTCTCACTTGGTACGGATGTGATCCCATACTGCACAGAAGAGAGCTGGATTGCTTATCTCCAGTTTGTAATTAACCTTGTGAAGATACCCAAGGTTTATGGTGGTTGCTAAACTTGTCGGCAACTCAGCAGGGCTGAGGTTTCGTATATCTGAAGGCAGCTGAGTTATGCTTGTGATCAAGCTTCAAGATAGGCTTAGTAGATAAACTTCCGGTATCAGCCTCTTAACTAAGTATTTGAAGAATGTGTTTGAATTTGATTACAGAAAATTGCAGTCCAATTGATTCCAGGTGTACCTTGGCTCCTCACCATGGATCTGGCTAGGAAAACACACCACTGAAGTGGAGCTGAGCCTCCAGGGAAGGCTTTTACTTCAAATCCCTGAGGCTGTTGGAGATTCCTCTGAGCTGAGAGAAGCTCAGCTATTAGAAGAGAGCTTTCTTAAGCACACCGTCACAAAGCAAACCAAACTCTTAGCTGCCCACTTCCTGATGAGGACAACTAAAGCATAGGGTGGTCTTTTATACCGGGAGTGCTCCAATACATCGTTGAGGAGTGAGAGCTGAGAACCAGAGGGGACGAACACCGCAGAGGTGGCAGCACAAATTCACGGGTGGCTGTGGCAGTGAAAGCCAAACTCCTCAGCTGTGCTTAATGCTAGAAGAAGGGATATGGTGGAAAAGGTGCTGTGTCTCCAGAAAGGGAAGGAGGAACAGGTACGAAGTCAGTTGGCGTTTTGCGCTGGACAATATTGCAGAGTTCCAGTTGCACTTGCTGGTGTGGGAGCAGAGGTGGCTGGGAGGGAGTGAGCGCTTGGTGAACACAAACCTGGCTTTGGGCTATTAAGACGGCCTGCGAGCCGTGGCTCGTGAAGGAAGCTGCCCTCCCTCTGCGTGTGTGCGGAGAGCTGACGTCGCTGCGGCCAAGCCGGTACGATGGTGAGCACTGCCACGCTGGTCAGCGTTGGGAGCAGAGGTGTGTGTGTGTGCAGCTCAGAGGTAGAGCGCTCTGGCCGGCAGCCAGCAGCGAGGTGGTACCAATCGCAGCAAACAGCTCATGCTCAGGAAATGCCATCTGAGCAGTAGCCCAAATCATCCCATGAAGGAAGGGTGCTGGGAAGAGCTGAGCTTCATTCCCAGACTTCGAGGGAGGGATTTGGCAGCTCCAGCCCAGCAGGTGCTTCTGTCTAATGTTCCTGCAGAGAAGTGGGGTGGAGGTGTCCAGGAACACCCTCATGCTTTGGAGGCAGGAGGATTCCTTTTTGAGCAGTGTGGCTACTGCAAAAGAGGCCAAATGTACGTGCTGGGAGCTGTGGGCACAGGAAGAACATGCAGCTTTGCCTTGTGCTTTGGGCAGGCACTTACCTCTGTGCAATGAGGCCAAAAAAAGCCTGAGGATAATTTCATCTATTTAAACCCAGCAATTGGAAAGGCACCAGACAGAGAGAACTCAATGTGGTGCTGAGCCAACCCGAGACACCCCCGTACAACACCGTGGTGACAGTCACCTTTTGTTCTTCGCATCCCTCTCTCTTTTGGCTGTTGCTGCCACAAGGAACTCGGACTATTTTCTGCTTCATTTCCCCTGGCCCAGCCTTTTTCCTGCTCAGCGAACTCGCTGTGTGCTGAAGGACTCCCGGGGACTTTGCAACTCTGAGGAAACCTTTTTGCTGGAGGAAATATCGGGGTGTGCTGGTCTCTGCCAGTGGAGCAGGAGCAAAAAGGAAAACATCTCTTATGAGAGGGTTTGATTGCCAGCTGAAAATAAGCGAAGTGCCTGTCAGTGACATGTGAGCACAAAAAAGCTTTGCAGATGGAAATAAAGGCAGAGTTTTTTCCTCTTCCCTGGCTCTGCCTTCCCTGCGGTGCCAGCGAGGCATTGGCTCGCAGGCTGCAGCGCTGTGCTGCTTGAGAGCCTGTTGGATCTGGATGCACAGTGCTCTTTGGACTCTTACGTATTTTCTGAAAATGGTGTCTAAAAGCGTAATGGGCACTTTGCAGATCTCTAAATAGAGCAGGCTCTGCCCCGAGGAGCTGACAACGTAAGGAGACAAGTGCCAGGGACGGGAGAACGGCTGCATCATATAAACCGGAGCTGGGGAGGTGGCACGTGGCCCACCTGCTCAGTATTTTTCCATCGCATTCTCGTTCAGCTGCTCCTTGCCAACTTCCAGCTCTGTCACCCTCCTCAAAAGCTTCTGCTCGGGGTTTATTTAGCACGCTATTTATTTCCTAATTATAGCACTTACTGACTAACCTCAGCCCCACAGGGCTACTGCTGTCCACCTTTTTCTGCCCTGTAGACCAGAGGGTTCTTATGGCTGAAGGCATTTCTGCTGCCCTGTTGCTAAAGACTTTCTGCCTCTTTTTTTTTCCTGTTTTTCTACCAAACCAAGAAAGCTCCGACTGCTAATAGAGGAAACATCACTGTTCATTTTGGGGCGGGTGGGCTATTGCATTCCCAAATTCTTTAGGCCAGAAGAGAAATGCCACTGAGCTGAGCACTTTACCAGGCTGTGCTCCGCCGCTTCTGTCTGTGAATTCCCGACAGCCAGCTCACTCCTTTTACCCCACATCCAGCCACAGCTGCTGGCTGGAGGAAGAGGTTTTGAAAACCACTCCCCAGCATCGTCACTGCCGCTGATCCTACTTCTGGGTGCTCCATGACGCTCGAACACTGCCTGGCTCCACAACCAGCCCCAGTGCTCTAGGGAGAGGATCTATCTATATCTTGCTGAGATGAATCCATGCCACAACACTCCTGGATTTCCCAGGGAGTCCGGTTAGGTTAAATTCCTACCCCCTGCACCAAAAAATGCCAGGCTAAGTAGACCTGATCCCAACAGCAGCCACCTCTTCTTCACACAGAACCATTTCTGTCCCTTTGTCACACATTTTTGGTAAATCAAGACACAGCTGCAGGGGCTAAATGGGGCTTTGGTGTGGCACTTGTCCCTAGAGCCACCTGCACAAGCAGGGGGGTTACATGCAGGGGAGGCTGCATGAGAGCAGCAGGTACCTGGCAGCGAGAGGGGGTATCCCTGGGGGGAAGTAGGATGGATTG